>CADDXX010000729.1:112051-125195 GCA_902810485.1 Alauda arvensis | reverse complement strand
CAGCAGTGCTGGTGGCACCTTGCAGCCATCCCTGCAGGCCCAGCACTCCTGCCTCACACCAGGGACACACAGAGCCCCCACCCCGGGCAGGCCACGCCAAAACTCGGCCTAAATATCAGGAAAAGTCATTAAATGGGAGWCACTTTGAGAAGAGCACTTTGTACTCCAAAAAAAAGGCATTTTTTAGCAGAGAAGCTTTCCTTGGCAGTTTTCTGCTCATTTCCTGAGACAGAAGCAGCTGCTCCTTGGTTCCAGCTCAGGAAGCACCCAGGTGCCTGAGCCCAGCTCAAATGTGGATCCAGTGGCCCCAGGGATGGGGGACAGGGGACAGGGGACAGGTCCTGGTACAGTGTGAGGGGACATCACAGCAGGTCCCAGTGCCAGACAAGTGCCACAGCCATCTGCCAACGTTTCAACACTTGTGTTGTTGCTGACTGATTTTTTAAAGTTTTCCACCTTTCTTTTTTTTTAATTCAAGTTTTCTAATATTAAAGAAAGCAACAGAAAAGCAAAGGCACCATGCCCTTCCAACTCTACTGGAGATTCCTGAGATACACAAATTCTTCTGCATGCACTTAATTTCTGCTGCAAAGATCCAACGCCAATTTAATCTCTTTTAATAAGAAAGCCTTCCACTGGAAAAAAAAAAATCTTACTTTAAGGAATCCATAACTTCTTTTTTAATTCTCAGCTTTGCTATCTAGGCTCTCCCTTGCCTCTCTCTTTTGCTGTCTGGTCCTCYTGTTCACTTTTGTAATTAGGAATGAGGTGAGGGAGTGGAGAAAATTAAATTACTTCAGTGTCCCAGSAAGGGGACAGAGCAGAGCAGAATGATGCCCTGGGCAGCACTGCCAACCCTGCTCACAGCACTGACTCGATTTCCAGCCCCTCCATCAGYCAGCAGCTGCAGCACCACTGCCCCTGTGGGCACAGGGACCTTACACAGCTCCAAGGAGCAGCACTCGAGGGGYTTTCAGAGACCACAGAGTCCCAGAATGGTTTGAGCTGGCAGGGACCTTGGAGGCCACCCAGTCCCATCCCCTGACAYGGGCAGAGACACCTCCCACTAGACCTTGCTGCCTGGGGCAAGGGCAAACCTGCCCAAGGAAAACATCCTGGSATGATGCTGCCACTGAGAATGACTGGCCAGAGGAAGCACCTGGAAGCATCACCACGAGCTCCATGGCTGCCAAAACCCCACCCAGGAGCTGCTGGGAGGAGCACTGGCTGTGTCAGAGCCAGCACAGGAGAGGTGTGAGGAGCAGTGCTCCAGGAACACAGAGCCTGTCCCAGGAGAGAGGCCCCCAAGGCATGGAATGAGGGAGAGGAAGGGACCAGCACCTTCAGCTGCCTGCTCCAGGGCACTAGGATAGTCCCACTGGGATAGGCACAAGAACAGCTCCTCTGCTGGCTCTGGCACTGAGGGATGGCCTGGGACAGTTCCCATCAGCAGTTCTGTGCAGTGTCCCCAGCACAGGACAGGGGTATGGCAATGCCTCACTCTGCCTCGGCCATGTGAATTGGGGAATGCGCCACTCTGCTCTGTGCTGTCAGCTAAACTCTCACTTTTCACATGAAAACAAACAAATCCCAGATGTCCCAGAGCAGTCTCCTCGAGCAGGATCCCCTGCAGCAGGGCCTGCTCAGTGCCAGGCAGCCTTTCCTTCACATCMCCCAAATGAGACCCAGCTCTCCCCATCCTGCACCTGAGAGCCCCTGGACAGGCCATGTCCTCAGCACACACTGCMCTCCACACCTGCACCCCAGGGCTCAGCTGCAGTGACACTGCAACAGCTTTTGGCAAAGCCCTGGTGCTGTTTGGGAGCCTGGTGCCCCCATAACCACGGCTGAGGAAGCCAGCCCACACCCAGAGCAGGGGCTGCAACACCCAGAGCAGGGGCTGCAGCCACCCACCAGCTCTGTGCCCTGTGCTGGCACCTGGGGAGTCACTGATGGAATGTGACAAACCTGAGTGTGACAGAGCCATTGACACCCCTGTGTGTGACAGAGCCATTGATACCCCTGTGTGTGACACAGCCATTGACATCCCTGCAGCAGCCATTACACGCCATGGGCCTGATGCCTTCCCCTGCTCTGAAAAACCTGAGAGCCAGATGCAGCTGGGGGATAAGGGGATTTTATCTGGGTATAGGGATAAGGGGATTTTATCCGGGTATTTTAATGGGGATCCTTCTTGGAGCACCACTTTGCCAAGGTGGAACACAGCACAATGCACACACAATAAAACATGTACACAATTTATAGACCTTAAAATCTGCATATCTAACAAGGATACCCCAAATCTGCATATCTAACAAGGATCCCCCAGTGGAAGGCCTGGGTGAATGGTGGGATATTCCCCATCCATGGGATTCCCCCAGGATGGGCCAAAGCTCCAATTTACAGGGTTCTAGAGGGGACCTGGCTTTCCCAAGACAGGGCAGGGTTTCTGGCCTCCCACTGCCAGGCCTTTAGGCTGTTTGGTCTCCTGGCCTGACAGAATACCAGAACTGTGCTAAGTTATCAGAGTYAARGAATTACAAGTATGCATGCTAAGAACACTGAGGATACATAAAAGTTATATAAAAAGTATATAAAAGGCATAAATCATCCTGGTGCCAGCCCAACAAACAGGAGAGTCCTGCAGGGTCCATTCCATGCCCAGCACGGGCAGCACAGGACACAGGAGCACATCCCCTGACAGCACTGCACCCCCTGGGCACTCAGCACACCCCTCCTCCTCCTCCTCCTCCTGCTGCTGCCCACAGCCCCAGCCTGATGTGCTCTGCACCCTGCACTGTGCTGCAGGCCCTGAATTAGGGTGAGAGGCTGCAGCCCCCTCCCCCCTGAGCCTGCCCCATCCCTCAGCCCAGGCCATGCTGGAGCTGCCACAGCTGCAGGAGCACAGGGACCCTGCCCTCCAGGAGCACAGCTCACCACAAACTGCTGAGGGGGAGCCAACGTTTGCAAGGATTTGCATCAGCATTAAGTCACCAGAGGTGTGGGCAGGTTGCTGTTTCCATTCCTGTCTCCATGTGCTGGCAGGGGACACCCCTCTGTTTTCTCTTTCCCCTTCTCCAATCAGTCATGGGTGCCCTCCCAGCTCCAGCCCCTCCTGCCAGGAGCTCCTCCACACTCTGTTATCCTTATCCCAGGGACAGGGAGCAGGGCAGTGACTGCTGTTCCTGCGTGCCCAGAGGTGCCACACCTGCAGCTGAATTCMTGGGGACACAGCGTTTGTGCATCAGCACCAACTGAGGCTCCAAAGGACCAAAACTGCATCCCACAGGCACAGGGCTCAGGGAGCCTGCTGAGGGCTGGGATGGCCTGGCCTGGGAGCAGCAGCACAGCTGGACAGACACAGCAGCACAGCTGGACAGACACTGCAGCACAGCTGGACAGACACAGCAGCACAGCTGGACAGACACAGCAGCACAGGTGAACAGACACTGCATCACTGCAGCACAGCTGGACAGACACTGCAGCACAGCTGGACAGACACAGCAGCACAGGTGAACAGACACTGCATCACAGCAGCACAGGAACAGGAAACACATCAGGAGAGGGATCACTGCCAGCATGAGTGTGCCAGCAGAGCTGCCAGGCTGTGACTGAGCACAGAGATCCTGAGYTTTCACTTCTGTSCCCCAAGAAACCAATTCAAATCTTGTCATTTTGGAAGGCTCCAAGAACTGCTCAGGGTTCACTGGCAGGAGCAGCACCGGAGAGGTTTCCCAGTACCAGGCAGGCAGCAGCCCCAGGAGCCCCTGCTGCCTGTGCCCCTGCCCAGGAGGGCAGCAATGGGCTGCTGGGGCTGCTGGGGCTGCTGGGGCTGCAGAGGGAGAGGGCAGAGGGGCCAGGACAGCTCCCCTCTGCAGCACCCTCAGCCTCGGCCCCACTGCCAGGATCACCCTCTGGCCCCTGTGGCTGTCACCTCTCTGTCAGGGGAAGAGTTCCCTGCCAGGGCTGGACCCTGTGCCCAGCTCAGAGCTCTCTCTCTGCCAGCCCCCAGCAGCCCAGGTTTTCCACCTGACAGACAGGAATTGCCAGACAAGCAAAACCCTGTGAAGTGCAGCTGAGCAAGTAAATGCTACAAAATAAGAGCAATTTATTCCACAGTTTACAAGTCAGTCTGTGGTCCTCAGAGATAATTCTGCTGTCAGGTGCTTCTGTTCCTCCAGCAGTGCCAGGCTACACGAGCTGCTTTTGTGCCTCTATTGGCCCACAGATGTGCAGATCCTCCTTTTCCACTTCATATTTGCATTCAACACATAAAGTTCTTCTTGATCTGTGCTGCAAACTGAGTGCAATTCTGTCATGAGATGGCATGGAAAACCAGAGTGGGCTCCTTCAGGACACTGAAACATGCTGGTGTTTCTGGAAAGGTCTGGAAACACCTTCTGCAGCCACTGGTGGTGTGCTGTCCGAGTTGCACTGTSTCTCACCTGGGAGCAAACCTCCCCTTACTGAGATCTGAACTCTGATTTATTCTAATTATCTGCTGAATCAGCCCTGTTGTACTGCAGGGTCACTCCTGCACAGCCTGGCTCAGGTACAGGGTACTTTTCACTTCTCCCATCTTCCCTGGCAGAGGTGCCAGTGCTTTGCTCTGATGCCAGGGCACCCACGAGGCCCTGGACTCCCCTTGGCAGAGGGACAAAGGCCTGCAGCCCCCTGCCCTCCCTGGGCTGCCAGAGCTCAGGGATTTCCCTGGACAGGACTCTCAGCACTGAGGACCCCAGCAAAGGGAGCAGATGCTTCACCCCCTCCACCCCAGGGCACTCCTCAGCCATGAGCAGGGAGCTGCAGGGGCAAGGAGCAGCACAGGGCAGAGCTGGGCTGGGACAGAGAGGGGACTGCAGCTACCCACGGGCACCCACAGGCACCCACAGGCACCCATGGGCACCCACAGGGAGCCACGGGCACCCACGGGCACCCACAGGGAGCCACAGGCACCCACGGGCACCCACAGGCACCCACGGGCACCCACGGGGGGCACAGGCTGTGCTCTGGACACTGTTTGGGGGCACAGGGCTTTCTGAGCTCCGACAAACTGTGAACACTCAGCCCAGCCTGAAACCATCTCAGAACAATGATAACCCATCTCATTTCCACAAAGAACTTCTTCCCTGGCAGGSTGTGAGCCCCTGGCACAGGTGCCCAGAGCAGCTGKGGCTGCYCCTGGATCCCTGGCAGTGYCCAAGGCCAGGTTGGACAYTGRGGACACCSTGGCACAGTGGGAGGTGTCCCTGCCATGGCTGGGGTGGAATGAGCTGTAAGGTCCTTTCCAACCCAAACAAATCTGGGATTCTGTGACTCTGTAAAGGAAACATGTCAGTTAAAGCCATAAAAAAACTCTCCCAGTTCCATGTGGGGCACAGGGAGCTCCAGGGGGGGCAGCTGCCCCCCTCAGCTCCTGCTGCTCCCACCTGGGGGGACAGAGCTTGAGACCAACCTGGCTGGAATCCACATTTGACATCAGCAGGTCAGCCTGTCGCTAATTGAATTATACCTGCATTACTTAATAAACAAAGAATACTCTCCACATTACAAGGATGTAATCCTTTAATTGGTTTATGAGCACAGAGTCCCATGGGAAGTGTCACAAATCCATCAGGATGCCCTGAGCACTCCGTTTCTGAGCTGCAGAGATAACGAGTGTCATATGGCAGCACTCGGCTCGGGGTGAGCTGGAAAGGGAGCTGAGCCACTCTGCTCTGCTCCACACCCCGGCACAGCCAGCACCAGAGCTCCCAGCGCTGCTCCTGAGGGCTGCAGGGCTGCCACCACCTGCAGGAGCTGGCAGCCAGACCCTTCCTTCCCAGCCCTGCACACAGTGTCCCCCAGGTACAGAATGTGTGCAGGGTGTGGGGTGACCCCACAGGGAATTCAGTGCTCCCCCAGGTACAGAATGTGTGCAGGGTGTGGGGTGACCCCAGAGGGCACACCCAGTGCCCCTTCCAGGCACAGCATCATGTGCAGAGTGTGGGGTCACCCCACAGAGCACCCAGTGCCCGTTCCAGGCACAGCATCATGTGCAGGGTGTGGGGTGACCCCACACTGCCCCACAGGCACTGCAGCCCCCACCAGTGCCTCCAGCCCCCCACCCACAGTCGATTCATGGCCTTGCCAGCACAGTGCCACCTGCCAACCCTGCCTCCCCAGACACACATGGAGGGGACACAGCTCCTCCCCATCCATCATCTCACCCCAGAAATCCCTTCCTGCTGCCTCACACAACCTGCTACCACAGATGTAAACCAAAACCATACCAGTGAAACCCAGCACAGCTCAAAAGCCCTGGCAGAGGGAAGCCATGCCCTGCACGAGGCAGGTGTCCTGCTCTGTGTCACCTCATGCACACACACACCAGCCCAGGATCGAGCCTCTGCTCAAAATCCACCTCAGCATGTGAGCCACCAGCACTGCTGCTCCAGCCTGCACTGCTGCTCCAGCCTGCACTGCTGCTCCAGATTGCACTGCTGCTCCAGCCTGCACTGCTGCTCCAGATTGCACTGCTGCTCCAGCCTGCACTGCTGCTCCAGATTGCACTGCTGCTCCAGACTGCACTGCTGCTCCAGCCTGCACTGCTGCTCCAGACTGCACTGCTGCTCTAGCCTGCACTGCTGCTCCAGCCTGCACTGCTGCTCCAGCCTGCACTGCTGCTCCAGATTGCACTGCTGCTCTAGCCTGCACTGCTGCAAGGCAGGGACAGAATGGGGCACAGAGCACTGCTGGCCATGCTGAGGGCAAGGACAGAACAGGATATGGGCACTGGAGGGCACAGAGCACTGCTGGATTCCCTGGAGGGCACAGAGCACAGAGCACTGCTGGCCTCACTGCAGGGCACAGAGCACTTCTGGCCTCACTGCAGGGCACGGAGCACAGAGCACTGCTGGCCTCACTGCAAAGCATGTAGTTCTGCTGGCCACACCAACAGCATGCAGGGAACAGAGCATGGGCCATGCTCTGGTGCTTGGGACCCTGATGCTCTGTGCTGTCCCTGCCACACAGGGACACCCAGCTCACCAGAGACACGGGTGCTGCTCCCCAGATGCTGGGGTTGGATTTTCTGTGCCTGGCATCACAGGGACACCACACTGGAGTATGAGTGATGCCTCTGATCCATGGTGGTAGCTGTAATACTCTTGTCCTYCACTCTCCCCCTTCAGCCTCCACCTCTCCTCACAGCCCCAGCACAAACCAGGGCAGCACCATTGACCATTGGGGAACCATTTGGAGATCTTRTTAACAGCTACACCCAAATTCCAGAGAGCAAGGAGCAAGTCCAGCCTCTCCCCAGCATTCCAAGCCTTGCATTCTACTGGTTACACAATTTCACTCCTCATTATTGTTCTTTATTCACCATTATTCAAACTTTCCAGATGGAATTTAGGGGCAGTCACACACTCTGTACATTGATTGGTTCCTGAATGTTTTTGGAAGAAATGAAGCTTGTTCAGCTGGACCCTTTGTGCCTGTTGGTGACACCAGAGGGGCCCTGGCAGAGCCAGTGTGAGCAGGGAGGGGCTGCAGGGCCAAGTGGCACCACAAGCACAGGGCACTCACCTGGGCACTTCAGCTGGGACCCACCTGGACTCACAGCACAATGCTCATCTAAAAACTACTGTCCTAATCTYAGAAATTACCACAATCCTCATCTGGCACTAACAGCAACCACCCATCCTCACCTACCAGGTCTTTTTCTGTGGTGTTCATTGAGKTTTCCTTCTAGGTCAGGGAAGGACAGGGGATTGCTCCAATCCACAGAACTTCCATGTTTGCAGAATGCTTCTTAAATAGCACAGGTGAGGTGTGTCCAGCTCAGGGCAGGCATGGGCAATAATGAACACAACAGGAATGCCATCCTTGGGAGGCAACCTCTCATTTCACCACATCAGAACTCTGGAATGCCATCCTTGGGGAGAAAACCTCTCATTTCACCACATCAGAACTCTGGAATGCCATCCTTGGGAGACAACCTCTCATTTCACCACATCAGAACTCGGGAATGCCATCCTTGGGGAGACAACCTCTCATTTCACCACATCAGAACTCTGGAATGCCATCCTTGGGGAGACAACCTCTCATTTCACCACATCAGAACTCTGGACCCGAGGAGGGCCCCTCACCTCAGAGGGACTGCAGAGGGGAGGTGTTTGTGGGGCACCTGAGGGATCCACCTGCACATGAGCTCTGTGCAAGGAACATGGAATACCAGAAAGGAGGCTGCATCCTCCAGTCACTAAGTGCAGTCCTTGCCATGCACCTGGGGACAAGGACACATCTGTTTGCATGGGCCAGCACACCAGGGCAGCAAGGGATGAGGAGCCAAAGGAGTCCCCATGCAGGTGCTGTGCTGGCTGAGCCTCTGAGGCCACATGTCACCAGGGTGGCTGATTGTCTCCAGGTTCATCCYCATCCCTGGTCCTCAGCACAGCACATGGGGGCTGAGTGTCCCAAACCCACACTGAGGACAGACTGTCACCTGGAGGCACTGGCAGCACATCCCCAACCCAGCAGAGGCCATGGCAAGGACCAGCACAGTGCCTGCTGGGACACCCCACTGCTGGGACACCCCACTGCTGGGCACCAGAGACACCACCGGGGCCCAGACCAGGGCTCGTGCTGCTATCCTGGTTCTCTGCACACAGCTGAAGGATGCTCAGTTGTGTCACCCAGGCTCAGGTGTGGCACCCAGGGCCATGTGCTCTCCTGACCCGGGTCACACGGGTGTGCAGAGCCCTCCCTGCACACAGCAGGCTGTCCCCGGGTCACACGGGTGTGCAGAGCCCTCCCTGCACACAGCAGGCTGTCCCCGGGTCACACGGGTGTGCAGAGCCCTCCCTGCACACAGCAGGCTGTCCCCAGAGGCAGCCAAAGCTGAGGCTCAGCAGCAGGGAAGCAGCAGCCACTTCTCGGGAAGCGCAGTTTGGAGCGTGGTGCCAGGAGCTGGGCAGGGATGGGACACAGGGCTGGTGTGACAGGAGGAGCCAGGAGCACAGCAGAGCTGCTCACAGCAGCACCGGAGCTGCCCCCAGACAAGGGACAGCAGAGTGCCCACAGGGACACCAAAGTGCCCACAGTGACACCAGAGTGCCCATGGCACAGGGACACCAGAGTGCCCATGGCACAGGACACCAAACTGCCCACAGTGACACCAGAGCTGTCCCTGGCACAATGACACCCGAGCTGCCCATGGCAGAGTGACACCAAACCGCCCACGGCAGTCACAGGCAGTGACACCAGAGCTGCACACACAGGCAGTGACACCAAACTGCCCACGGCACGGTGACACCAGGGCTGCCCACGGCACRGTGACACCRGRGCTGCCCACGGCACGCACGGCACAGCCGCACCGGCCCCGGCGGCAGTCGCAGCCGGCAGCAGAAGGCTCCAGTGACAGCCCGTACCCGCAGCAGCACTGACTCACGGCTGACAGGGCGACAAATCCCGCTCGCCTTACTCACACCGCTCCCACCAGCGCTGGCTGCGCTTTACATCACGGCTTCCCAAAGCGCCTCGGAGAAAACACCAACGACGCAGCTCCAGAGCCCCAGCAGCGCTGCCGATGGCACCCGCCTGCCTGCGACAGTGGCACCTGCCTGCGACAGTGGCACCTGCCTGCCTGTGCCTTCCTGTGCCCTCCTGTGCCTGCCAGTGCCAGGACACCTGCCTGCCTGCGACAGTGGCACCTGTATTCCTGTGCCCTCCTGTGCCCTCCTCTGCCTGCCTGCGACAGTGGCACTTGTATTCCTGTGCCCTCCTGTGCCAGTGGCACCTGCATTCCTGTGCTTTCCTGTGCCCTCCTGTGCCAGTGGCACCTGCCTGCCTGTGCCCTCCTGTGCCTGCCAGTGCCAGGACACCTGCATTCCTGTGCCTTCCTGCGCCCTCCTGTTCTAGGGGCACCTGCCTGCCTGTGCCTGCCTGTGCCCTCCTGTTCCCTCCCGTGCCAGCAGCACCTGTCTGCCCGTTCCAGGGCAGACACTTCACATGCCAGGCAGACTCTGAGCCCTGGCAGAAGCACACAGACCCATCAGCTCACCCGTGTGCAGCAGAACATCTCTGCATGACTCCTCACTGGTGCTAAAGCAATCCCATCCCAGGGCCAGCAGCACCAGGGCACTAAGAACACCTCCTGAGGATCCCTCTCAGTGTTTCTTTCTCCACGGTGCCTTTTCCCCTTTGTGTTTTCCCCTGGCACCTGCTGTCCTGCACCTTTGTGTTTTCCCCTGGCACCTGGTGAGTGCTGCTGTAGGAGCCACAGAGCTGTCACAGCTCACCGTGGTGGGCTCCTGCTGCTCCATCCCCCATGGCCAACTACAGAGACCAGGAAGTATAAATAATTGGAAATAGATATGCAGGGAATATCAGCTGTCTGGCAATGAAACAATGCTGAGGCAACAAAAACTGAAGAGTTTTATCTGTCTCCAATCCAAAAGAATTCCAACGTGATCTTGACAGAGAAACCTAAATAAAAACTTCAAGGGAAAAAAGATATTCCACTTTAAAGCAAAGCTACCTAATCATATGTTTTCATGGAAATGCTYTGCCATGAGACAGTTCCTGGGGAGAAGCTTCATCTACAAGAGCAGTCTCCAAACCACAGCGTTGGACAGGAGCTCTGCAGCTTTGGGAATTGGCTCAAGAACTCCGAGTCCCACTGGCCACGTGTACACAATCACAGCACCCAGCAAGGCTCCCACTGCCACCTCAGTCAGGCATTGGACAAACCACCTTTATCCAGCCTGAATCAAAGCAAATGTGGCTTGTGGAGCCATTCATTCCATGGAGACACAGGAGCTGCTGCCCAGCTCAGGCAGCAGGCACGGCAGTGAGCCAGGCGGGACAGGGCACAGGGAGCCCCTCAGGGGGACACCACAGTCACCCTCACAGCACCTCAGTAATCCGTCACTTCAGCACCTACACAGCTGCCAGGTGAAGCTGTGCCCAGGGTCATGGGCAGGAACCTGGCACCACATCACCACATTAAACACCTCTGGCTGTGGAGCCCTGAGCCCCAGCCAAGGGGTGGCCCAGGGGACCAGCTCTGTCCTTGGCTCCAGGGGCCCCGTCTTGTCCTCTCCTCATCTCACCTGCTCCCCTGTGAATGCCAAGCCCTTCCCCTTCCTCTGCAGCCCCTCRGTTCTCCAGGAACCGCCAGCAAGAGCTGCCACAGAACACAAAGGGGTGGCCATCACTGCTCCCTGTCCTCTGCAGGCACCCAGCCAGCTGTCACTGTCACCCCCAGCCAGCCCATGGGTCACTGGGGGTGTAGCCCAGGTGTGCACCCCTCCCCTGGAGCCCCACTAAGGCCAGCAGCAGCTCCAGAGCAGGGCACACAGACCCACCTGCAGCTGGGCCCTGTGGGAACACCCCCAGAGCCTGGATCTGGGCACTGCAGAGGAATTCCATAACCTACGTTACTTCAAGAGCTGTCATTTTGTTTTCAGAATGGTATCTCAAGCTCCAGAGTAGCAGAAGGTATATCTGGCTAACTTGAAGCAAATGTTTCTATTTTGCTGCAAAGTGCATGATTATTGGATAAAAAATTTCTAGAAAGAGTGGTTCACTCTTCAGCAGCAAAACCTTATACTTTGCATAAGGCTTGGGTTTGCTTTTCCAGGCTTGGGCATGTCTCCAGTGCTGCTTCTGTCTGACCACATTTCACCCTGCTACCCAGCCACACAGACAACAAGCCTTTGTTCCCACAGCATTTTAGGTAACTACCTCAGGAATAGGTTTTATTTCAAACAAACACACACACACAAGCCTCTCCTAGCACAAACTTCATTGGATAGTGTCAGCAAGCATGTTTTAATAGCACGATATTGAAAAGTAATTTTACTACTAGCTAGAAAAGTCTGAAGACTGCAGAGGATATATTTAGATGTGTATAAATAGACAACACTCAGTGATGTCTGGTCCAAGGAGTACAAATCTTCCCTAATGCATGGAATAAGCCTGGCCCAGAACGCTTGAGCAGCACTTACAGAGCCCTTTCAGGCTGCCTCGGCTCGGAGCCCGCTAATAGCGGGGCCATTAGAGCCGCGCTCGGCCCAGCTGCTTGTCAGGGAATATGCAAAGATTGCTCTGCAAAACCGAGCCCCTCACCGCATCTGAAAGCGCAGGCAGGATCGATCAGCGATGAAAGCCATTAGCTCTCCGGCTCTGAACTGTCTCCACGTGCCCCGGCCAAGGGACGAGCCCYGCAGGCAGCCCGGGATGCTCCACCTACCCAGACACACCCTGTGTGCCAAGGCCATCCCTCCTGATGCTCCCCCTCCGTGTCCCCTCTAATCTTCCTCCGAACACTGGCCAAGATCTGTTTTTCTCTTGCCATGCTGCTCAGCCTCACCTCTCCTGGGGTTCCCCACATTCCCAGAGCCTGGGCTGGGCCCCTCATCCTCCTCCCCCTGGCCCCACTCACACCTCCCATGGCCCAYGGGAGCCTCTCCAGACAACAGAGCTGCATGGAGAACGCAGACCAAGGCCCTGGGACACCATCCCGAGCAGTGCTGCAGTCCAGCACAGCTTCTCCTGTGGGTGACACGAGCACTCAGCCCCCCAGGTCTCACCGGAGAAGGACGATGTGGAGCCCATTTCTGCAGCTGCATGTGTCTGGGGGAATGGATCAATCTCAAGGCCCCTYCTGCAGCTGGAAGTGTTTGGTGAACAACTAGTTCAGCTTTAACTCGCACTSGGTACCTGAGATATCCAGGATTTGCTTCCACTGACTGCCCTGCCATGATAAAACCAGGAACTGCTCTTTCTGAAAGCAGAAAGATGAGGTAATATGCCAGGAGATATATCTTAGAGAGGCTTGTAACTGGAGGCCAAACTGGCAAGCTCTGGTGTGCATTATGATCCAGTCTTACGCATTTAAACACATTTATTATGCATTTAAACAAATGCACAATCCCTTGAGTGCAGTATATATTTAGCAACATGGATTGGGAAGGTGTTGGGCACTGAGAACACTCAGTCTCTGCTACAAAGAGACTKGTGCAAAATCAAACCCGACTCCCAGACCAGCAGTGGAATTGCCAGGCCTGGCACACCTCTACCTGCCAGGACCCACTCTGGCAGCACCACAGAGCCCACGGGCCAGCTCTGAGGTGTGGCCTGGACACAGGAGCAGGGA
>CADDXX010000729.1:96245-108703 GCA_902810485.1 Alauda arvensis | reverse complement strand
TCGGGGCACGCATCTGCCCGCGTCCTGCCCGCATCCTGCCCGTCCGGGGCAGGGGCTGCGACACCGGACTTCCAAGGAGGGATGATCCCGGCAGGAGAAGGAAAGGCTGGGTCATCTGTGGGGGCAGTAAATTGGAGCGCTTTTGGGGATTGCGGCATCGTTACCTGTCTCCTGGATCTCTACAAGGGAGGAGAGTGCATTTCGTGCTATGGAACACTGACACACTTTTCTGGTGCTCTTTTGTGGGAAAACGCCGGGGATGTTGCAGGACCCGAGGAAGAGGAGCACTGCCTGGAGAGCCTGRAAGAGGAGCTAATTAACGAACCTCGTCAGCGGGCGGTGACCCCGCACCTGAGGGAYGTGCCCTGCCACCGCCGGGAGCGCCCCGTCTGCCCCGACACCCTGCCCCGGGGCCGGGAGSCGGCTGCGGGMTCCCCCGGGGCTGYCCCGGCGCTCTGCGGCCGGAGCCGCCCGCGCTGCCGCTGCTGCCGAGGCTGCCGGAGGAAAGCATGGGCTGCTCCGTGTGCTTGGAGGCGGCGGGATGCTGCTGGGATACACTGGCATCTGCTCTCCGGGGATGCACGTGGTGGGATCCCCGTCCCAGAAACGGGAAGAAGCAGTGGCAGTCCTCGTGCCTCTGCTGGTGCCAAAGTTTTGTGTGCCTTGGGATGCAGCGTCTGGCGTCGGGAAGGGTGACARGAGGGAACACAGCGGCATTCCTGGRCTCAGGGATGTCCCTGTGACCTGAGAGCTTTGAAGTGGTCTCCAGAGCAGCCCGTGACCCTGGTCTCACAAGGAACGCAGCTGCCACAGCCACATCGTCCTCAGTCCTTCTGACAGCCMCCGGGCTGGGCTGCCAGGCTGGGCCTGAGTTAGTGTTTATCTTCAAGTACCCGCTGCTGTTYCACAGAGCTGGTTCGAGCTGTTACAGGGGCAGAGAGGCTGGCGGGAGGAAATKAGTCTAAATCTTCTCTCCCTCAAAGGAAAACTCATGTCAGCTGCTTTTGCAGAGTGGTCTCACACGCGGTCCAGCACTGGTCTCCTTTGGAGCTGGAGGCAGTGCCGTGCTCAGCCCTGATTTGGCGTTCACAGTGTGCTCCCCTGTGGAGAGAGAGGAGAGACAATGAGACGCTCCCTGGTAAAACAGCCGTGGTCTTGGCTGGCATCCACCTTGTCTGGGGCTTCGGGTTCGAGCATCTGCTGCTCTGTCAGGTCTCTGCTGCCCCAGGAGCAGGGGGCTGGCATGCCAGTGATGCCAGCAGTGTGGCTGGCATTGGAAGAGGAGGCAAACCTCGGGGTACAGCTTCCCTGGCAGTAGGTACATGGAGAAGCCCGGTGGACGCTCGGTGGGAGCTTTGGTGCTCAGAGCCTGSTGTGTACTGGGGGTGCACTGCTTTGCACCATCCAGCACAAGCACACTGGGAGGCTCAGGCCCACTCTGAACTGGTACCAGTACAGCACAGCCCAGGAGCTCCACAGGCTGCAGCTAAAGCTCTGTGTTCTCAGGTGTTTGAGCAAGGGCTGCTGCATCTTCTTTGGCAGCCTGGAATCCCTCCTGGACATGAGGCTGATGAGTACTGTTAAAGTACCCCGAGGGAAAATCCTGGAGTGTCTGGGAGCGTGGGAGCAGTGGGTGTGCCAGGGAGGCTGCGATGGAAAGCCTGCTGGTCTGATCCTGGAGCCAGGCCTAGGGGACAGTGTGTGGCTGCTGTGCCATGTCTGACCCTGAAACTGCTCCCCTCGTCTTGTTCACCCCTTCCCTGGGGAGTTCCTGGCTGCCCTCCATGGTGTCTGTGCTCCCTTCAGTGCCCAGGACAGGCTGTTTTGGGACAAACCTCGGTGCCCAGGGGCAGGTCTGTGCCCTGGCATTGTTATTCCCCGTGGCTGGCAGTGTGCCTGATGGACAGCACTGCTGAGCACCACAGTGGGGGTGCTCAGGATTACTCAGGTGAGCTCCCACCAAGCTCTGGCCAGGATTCACCCTGCCTTGGGGACCCTCTGGGGCTCAGGACAGAGCCCTGCCGGGGCTCACTCACTCCCCCATTTCCCTTCTGAACAAGCCCTTGCTGGGTTTTGTCTCCCCAACAAGTATTAAAATGCTTTTTTCCTGACAGAGCTGGTAACTCCTTAACCTGAAATCTTTTTCCCCTCACAGGTTATCATTTTAAAATTATTTAAYAATTTTTCTTTTTTCTGAAATAATGAGGCCTTGAGGAAAGTGCTTGGTTTCAATAACACAGAGAGCCTTTTCATGCACTTTCTAACCCTCAGTCCCCTCCGGAAGGAGGGCCCTGGGCACGGCGCCACCGCTCTGCAGCTGCTGACACAGGGACCGGGATCACCGTGCCCACAGCCCCGCGGTGCCACAGGGGCTGCCTGTGCCTCATCCCTGCAGAGCTTCCCAGCCCCGCGGTGCCACAGGGGCTGCCCGTGCCTCATCCCCGCAGAGCTTCCCAGCCCCGCAGAGCCCAGGGCTCTGAGCTGTGGGAACCAGCAGCATCCTCGGGAGCTCTGCGGGGCAGAGCGGGGCTCGGGGCGGGCACTGCCATGGCCGGGGCCGGAGCTGCTCCGGGATAACGTCACTGAGCAGGGATCCATCGCGTTTCCATCAGCACAGGCACCTTCCTACCTTCCCTCCTCCCTCCCTCCCCGGCCCCGAGCGCTGGCACCGCGTGCTGCGGGTGCTCCCTAAAGGAGAGCAGCAGCAGTGCAGCAGAGCTGCAGCCCCTGCCAGCCCGGCCAGAGACGTGCCAGGAGGCACCGCATGGCACTCCTTGAGAGAGACTGTGGCACCTCATCAAATGTGTCTGCACCCGGCAACGCTTACTCATCCTTCCAGGGAGAAAAGTCACCGCCCTAATCACTGAAATGTCAAATGTCACGCTGGGTGAAGTGGATTTCTCTTCCCTGGAGCACCCTGGAGAGCGGAACGCCTCAGGTACCAGCGCACGCCAGCCTCTCCTCCCAAAGAACCGGGAAGCGTGTGGAGTTAACGCGGGGATCCTTTCCCGGGGATTTKTATCCAATTTAAGTTCTTTAGTCGGTAAGATGGGGGAGCTGTTGCATTGTACAAGAACGGCAGGGACCGCTCCTGCTCCTCCCGCAGCCCGGGTCTGTGTCCCAGGCCGGGGGTGAGGATGCTCCCCGCTGTCCCGGTGCCCCAGCTCCACCCTCCCCGGCCAGGGAGCTCCGGGAGGCCTGGCCCGGGCACAGCTCCCTCAGCACTCCTGGCTTTATTCGGGGTGAGCTGGTGTCACATTTCTCCCGAGGGTGCCCTGGGGGGCGGTGAAGCCCCAGCGTGTGTCGGTGCCCTGCCCTTGGTGTGCCAGCCCCCCACAGCCCTGCCGGGGCACTGCCACACCTCACACCAAAACCCCCGCGGGGCTGGGGCTGGCCACAGGCTCAGCCTCAAACTCAGACTGCAGCCAAACCAAGATCCTGAACAGCTGGGGTGCAGCCTTTTCGCATTTTTAATCGAAAAACAGCTTAGATTTAAAATCGTGAGGAACTGTAGTGCCTGTTTGCTTAATCTTTTGACAGAATTGTTCTTTGAGAAATAAAATAGTTTGCTGATTTATTTTAATTTTTTTTTTAATTTCTTGCATGATTATATGAAGACTTGTAGCTGTTGGTACCTGGCTTRTTTAAGCAGTGCTTTAATTGTCAGACACAAGCTGGTGGATGAGCACGGAGAGCACTGAGTGTCAGCTGCCACAATTCTGCACTGCACAAGTCCAGAGGCACAACTGGGAGAAGTTTGCTGTCCTCACAAGGAACCTTGTGTGCCTCAGCCCAAACCTCAGGGACAGGCTGTGCCTGGAGCAGCACAGGAGCTCAGGGCTCTCCCCAGGCAGCTCCGTGCCCCACACAGGGGTTTGGCTCTCTCCAGGCAGCTCCGTACCCCACACAGGGGGTTTGTCACCCCTTGGGGGCCTGGCAGGGACACACCTGGAGCTTGTTTAATTCGAAATAGGGGTGGGAGGAACTGTTATGGGAAGAAACAAATCTATGGCAGGGCTGTGAATCAAAAACAGAGACTAAGCCCAGTCATAATTTAGAAACACAGCCTGTCCAAAATCCCCTGTGACCTGCAGAAGGCCATTTCCTTCTGAGGGGTGTCATTGTCACCTCCAGGCACAGGGACTGGGGTTCCAAGGCAGGAACCTGCCCGAGGCTGCCTGCTGACAGGCAGTGCTGCTGTGTGGGGTGAGCTGGGGCAGAGCTGGCCTGAGGAGAGGGCCGCTCACACGCTGGGCAGCCCCAACCCTATAAACACGTATTTGTGGTTTTGGGGGGACCAGCACAGCTGGGCAAAGCCAGCCTGTAGAGCAGGGGAAGAGCCAGGGCTGCTGTGCTGTGTCTGATGAGCTGTTCAGGGGGAAACAGCTCCACATTCCTCGCTGAAGGGGACATCAAGCCTGCTGGATTGAAGAACCATGATTGCCCATCCCTGGGTGCAGCTTCCACTCGTGGAACAGCTYGAGAGTCCTGGGAGAAGGTTGGACYCAATGCTCTCAGAGGGCTTTTCCAAACTGAGCGATGCTGTGGTTCCAGGATTTCAGCAGCCACAGGTGTTGGGTGTTGTGCAGATGGGATGGGCACCGTCTGAGCAGCAGCACAGCACTAATCCTGTGCCTGCAGGACTCAGCCCCCCTTCCCCTGCCTGTTTAAACCCAAAGATGTGCTTCATTGCCTGTCTCCTCCTCCTTGCTTCTGGAACTGTAAAAACGTGCTCCCTTARCTCTTGCACTCTCTTCTTGTTGGAGTTTTGGGTCTTGGCCTTTTAAAACTCTTCCTTACTCACATTTCTTCCTTACWCCGTTTATTCCTTCTTTGTCCAGGTGACTTCTCAGCAGAAAGCAGCCARGTCTCCATCCCCAGCCTGCCCCAATTCCCCCAGCCCTGTCAGAGCCTTGTGCAGAGCTCCTTCCCATCACAGGTGGGAATTTGTTCTTCTGCCAGTTGCTGATTCAAGTCTCTTCCTKAAGCCAAACTCTGCATGGATAAGAGTGTCCAGTGACTCAAACTGCAATTCTTCTGGATAATTCCATCTCCTCTCTTACATGCAAGCAACATTAGCTGAGGTCTGGTGTTCAACTCACCATGGTGGGAGAATGAGRAGCTACCCTACACCTCGTTTGTGTACAGAAGAAAGAATAAACTTCTATTTACAGTCTTTGCAGTCCTCAATTTAGAATGTTTACAGTCTCTACAGCTGCAGTTTAGAGCATACAGGAGCTCACCACTGCCATAACCACAATGAAAAGGTKGCACCAGGAATGAGTTAATTTTCACTGCAAGGATCACTCTGGAATGCAGAGAGCTGCTCCAGCAGGCACAAGGAATATTCCATTGGAACAGGARCAGAAAGTGAATTTAGTGGTTGTTATGCATAAGCATCCCAAACAAGCAGAACTGGAAAAATAATGAGATAACTAATATTTTTGAGAAGCTGCTAATTGAAAAAAGAAAAAAAATAGGCACAGAAGCAGAAGATTTCTAGTAATACTCTTCAAAAAGGAGCAAACTGGTGTCTGGCATGGATCCCCACTGCTTCCAAGCTTGTTCAATTAAAATCAACACTGAATGGGTTTTCTTTCACTACCATTACTCAAGCTGCATCCTTCAAAAGGATGGCAAATGATTGATATGCATATGAAAGAACCACAGAGTATGAAATTACAAAATGATACAGGGTTTGGATATTTGCACTTTGAGATATTAAATCTTCTGAAGGAAAATATTTGAGCAAATTCTGAATAAAGCACTCTACAGAGGAGGAAGAAAGAGCAGCACGATAATCTAATAAGGCAGAGACTCAGCAATTTCCGAGTGCTGAATTCTTCAGTTCAACCACGACGGGATCTGCTCTTCTCTCTGCTCTGGGCCTTCTCTGCCAGGGTCTTGTGTGTGTTCACGACACAAACCAGGTTCAAGGTCCTGAGTCAGGTTTGGATTTAACCCTTTCCAGAGATACAGATGCTAAAAATCACGTCATCGCTCCTGCTGCCCACCCTCCTTTCATTTTTGCAGGCTCGGCGTTGCTGCTACAGCTCTCTGAGCAGGTGGAATCCTTCTGGAGTGTCCCAACTGGGCTGCAGCACAGACAGACCCTGCTCCCCTGTTTCCCTGCTCCCCTGCAGCCCCTGTTCCCCTGTTTCCCTGCTCCCCTGCAGTCCCTGCTCCCCTGCTCCCCTGCTCCCCTGCAGCTCTGTTCCCCTGCTCCCCGTTGGGCAGTGCCGCTCGGGGCTGCCCTGCTGTCACACACACACCTCACAGCTGCAGGAAGAGCCACAGCAGGGCTGTCATGGTCCTTTGGATCCCTGACACGTACGGGACAAAGTGCTCTGTRAATGAGGCTTTTTTAATGAGCTCATTAGGAGATACAACAACCAAACAAGGGTCTGATCCCTTTGCCCAAGGGATGAACTCACTTATTCCCCACTCAGGCCATCTGAGATCCCATCATGTGTGAGCCGTGTCTGAGTCACACACCCAAGATCTCAGCGCAGGGGTGAGYGCTCATCCCTCCTCCTCCGCCATGGAGCGGCCGTCCCGTGCAGCACAGAAAGGGGCAGGGAAGGAAACCTCAGCAGTCCTGGCTCCTTCTGGCCCCCTCCTGCCACCCTGGGGCTCCTGTTCTCACCCAGTGTCTCACTCCCACCACACACCAGGCTGGTGGCTGTGGTAGCCAAAAATCTGACCAGGAGTCACAGGAACRCTCACAAGGTCCCAGGCATCCCCTCTGATTCTGGTTTTTAGAGGTGTAAGAGGAGGATTTGGGCTGTCTGCCGTGTCCCAGGCTGCCAACCTGCTTTATTTAATAACGTTATGTGCAGATKAAACATCACTGCGAGTCACCTGTTTGGCAAGAACCATCTTGCCGGGAATCTGCTGCCTGGAAACCCCTCAGGCAGTCGCCTGACGGTCTCTAATCACTCACGACTCGCACACTGCGTTTAACATCTCGGGATGCCACGACTCGGCGGTAATTAGCGCTAATTAGCGGTAATTGTTCCCCACGAAGGCGCAGTATTTGACTAATAATTTCCTTTACAGGAGTCGGGGAGCTCGGGGACGCCTGGGTCAGGAGCTGTCACTGCTGATTTCCCTCTCACTCGTGCTGCTGAAGGAGCCCCCTGCTCCTGTCACCTCCCSGGACGGGATGCGCGTCCTGCGGGGTCCCGTTCCTCAGGGACAAGCGGCAGGAGCCGGCCTGGGCTGCCACAGCTCCGGGTTCTGCTGCTGCTGCTGCAAGTTCTGGAGGAGAGGAACCCGGGCTGGGCTGAAGAAAAACCACTGCAATAGGCAGAACTCGACTGCCCCCTGGGCACGCTGCTCCCATCTCTTGTCCTCAAAGGAAAGTGTTTTACTTCTGATCTTCAGTTTCCCTCTGTAACTTCCAAACACAGCGTGSTTTTTCCTTTTCATTTTTAATTCCAGCCCCTAAAGAGGAATGCTTTTCTGCTTCTCCCGTGTTTCTCAGGCCCTGGGTAACATTTCCTGACGTGCTGGGGTTGGCCGTGGGTTACCAGGAGGGGATCAGGGGCTGCTGAGAGCCCACCCCCAGATCAAACTCCCCTCGTTCCACGCTCAAGCTGCTGCCCTGCGAGGCCTCTGCCCTCTGCCCTGCGAGGCCTCTGCCCTGTGCCAGTGCCGGGCTCACACAGGGCACAGGGATGGGGACTGCTCCCTCTGCCAGTGCCGGGCTCACACAGGGCACAGGGATGGGGACTGCTGCCCTGTGCCAGTCCCGGGAACTCACACAGGGCACAGGGATGGGGACTGCTCCCTCTGCCAGTGCCGGGGGCTCACACAGGGCACAGGGATGGGGAGGCACCGCTGCTGCCACAGGGGCTTGGGAAAACGCGGCTGCAGGAAGAGTTTGGTCACCTGAACAGGCTGGGAAATGCTGACATCAGAGGGAAACAGGCACTTCTCCCCTCCTGTGGGAGCTGCGCAGGGCTGGCACAGACCCCCGGAGCCCAGGGAGGCCAGCCCTGTCCCTGCTGCTCCGGTGCCCAGCGCTGGGTGCCCACACCAGCCCGAGCCCGGCTCCCTCTGGGCTCTGGAGCTGCCACCTCTGCCCGGACACCAGCCTCCTGTGCCCCCAGCCCTGCTCCCTGCCTGCCTGGCCCTGCCCTCCAGGAGCTGTGTGAGTACCAAACACTGAATCTGATGCTCTGGCTTCCAAAAACACCACCCAAACCCTTCCCACGGCTGTTTTACAGCCTCGGGAGGTGAGACTGCAGAGGCAGTGCCCTTGGGAGGTCACAGACACATGAATATGGAATGGGAATTCAGCGTGCACGGACACATGAAAATACCCAGCAATGGGAACTCTGTGCTCAGAAAATCCCTTTGCCATGGCAGTGTSCCCCAGGGGCTGTGTGGGGCAGCGGCTGTCCCTGTGCCCGAGCCAAGGGCAGCCTGGGGACATTCCCCCTACACTGGCTGACATCCACCCATGGTTAATGCTSAATTACAGCCCCACAAGGCCCGCACACAGCAGATGCCTCCTTTCGGCCCTTTGCTGAGGAGCACAGCCAGAAGGGGAAGCAGGATGTGCAAGAAGGGGGTGAAGAAAGTTTCCCCTTTCGGTGGGCACCAGGCAGGGGCTGTCCTTGGCCCGTGGCTCCATCTGCCCCGGCCCCGAGAGGACCAGGAAAAGCTGAGCCGCTCCCTTCAGCAGCGTGTACTCATTTCCCGCCTGCTTTCTGTCCAAAGCCCCTAATTAGCTGCATTCTCTAGGGCCTTTACAGTGTTTGTGKAGTGAGCAATTACCAAATGCTACATTACAATTGGACAATTAGCAGTGCTGCACTGTTAATAATGAATTTAAGACTTGTGTGACAGGACTGGAGGGTTTCCATCTGAAGGACTTGTTAGGATCTCGTTTGCATTACAAAACCAGCCTCTGCTCTGGCCGGCCRGTTGCTGACTTGGTGTCTGAGCAGGGGCAGCGTTTCCATCTCAGAGTCAAATTCAGGCACTGGCACCTTCTCGAGAGCGGGGAAATTGCAGTTCCCACGGCTGAGATGGAGAGGATTCGAATTAAAACCATCACACRTGTCTAAGAGAACCTTGTGGACGCAAATAAAGCAACATTTCCAAAGAAAATGGCACTCCAAATACCATTACAGTCTGGCTCTTTATTGTTTCTAGCAATGTCTTGGAACGCCCGGATTCCCTGTTAGTTCCTCAGAGCAGGTTTGTGGGCATTTTGTGGTTTGTTTAAACAACCCACCGGTGTTGTTACTGTTCTCTGATGGTGAGAAGGTTGACATTGAATGGAATTTAAATGAAGGGACTTTTTTTCCAATTCCACTTTCCCAAAACCTAGCACTGAGAAAGAAATCCAGCCCGGAGGTTGTACTCCTCTCTCTCCTCTCTCCTCTCCCCTCTCTGCTTTCTCCCCTCGTTGTTTCTCACCCCAGGTGGCAATTCCATCCCTGGAAGTGCCCTGTTACCCTGTTCAGAGGTGACTTTGGGAGTCCATCCCTCAGCCTGCACAGGGGGGAGCAGCAGGATGGGGTGAGGGAGCTGGGGKTGGCAGCTGCAGGAGCCACCAGTGAATCCCTCCCAGAGCCACTGGCTCCATCAGAAAAGGGGGAAGCTTCTGGCAGCTTCTCACAGGAGCCACCTTTGTCATTCCCCCATTACCAAAACCTGCAAACCCCACACAATTCACACTTTGTGTGTTTGCTTTGCAGAGGGATTTTTCTTTCAGAAAAGTGGTGCGTTTCCACAAGGCCCTGGTGGCTTGGGACTTCTGTTCAGGGCAAGCACAAGGCAAATGAGGCACCTCCAGAGAGCCCAGCACGAAGTCACAGATGGCAGAATCAGGTTTGTGYTGGAAAGGACCCTGGAACTCACCTTGTCCCACCCCTGCCATGGGCAGGGACACYTCCCACCATCCCAGGTTGCTCCAAGCTTTGTCCAGCGTGGCCATGACCTTGTCTGTGGCAGTGTGCCCTCACCAGAGGGCACAGCTCACTGCCAGGTGACCCCGTGCTAAACAATGATCATATTCAGTAGAGAGTGAATAAATGCACAAAACCCAGAAAAAGAGAAATTAAACCTGGAGGGGACACCTGGACAAGGCAAACCCCACAGCACTGGGGCTTGTAAAGTGGGCTGGGAGGTTCAAAGTGCCCAGGACGGGTTTGCAATGAGGAGAGGCTCCTGACAATGCATCAGAGGGGTGTGATGTGTGATGTGTGGTGTGATAGCTGGGGCACTCTGTGTGCCAGCAGTTGTGTCACTCATCAGTCAGGAACGGAACCAGCCCTTGTCTGTGGAGATGCTGGTGTCTGGAGGGTGAGGGCTGCCACAGCAGTGAGGCAGACAAGGAGCCAATGTCTACAGAAATATTTGAATATTTAGATTTTATATTTATGCTATTTGATTGCTTTATCCTTGTTTGCCATTAAAAGCAGTTTGAAGCAGTTGGTAGCCAGAGTTAATCCTTCCTGTGAGCCCAGCTCACCTGCATTGCCCAGCTCAGTGCCCCTCCACGTGTGAAAGCAGCTCCTTCCCAATGCTTTGCCATGGAAATCCAAGGGAAGTTTCCATTTTATAGGGGATTTTTTATCACATTATCTTTTACATAAGCAGCTCAGTGAGCCTATTTTAAAACTCCTGCTTGGGGGGCTCCCAGCCTGCCACATTCTCCCTCAGAGGACAGAGATGATGTTGCTCAGCTCACACAGGGTGGGTTGGGGTGGTTGCAGCAGCCACGAGGAACTGAGGGATTGAGCAAGRGAGATTTGTGGCAGAGGGAATGATCCTTCACCTCAGCACCTGATCCAGCTGGAGGAAAACAGACAGTCATGCAAAAACAAGAGCACTGCACAATGAAACTTCCCCTACCRTACCAGTGGTTGTGCTAAAAATACAACCTGTGCCTGCAGGTTGTACCTCAGTCACAGAGATCACCAGGGCTGTAAGTCTGTTATTTCTGCAAGATRAAAGATGATCTCATTTCCCACCATGAGAGACACAGACACAAACAGCCACTGGGTCCAACGCAAAGGGCACAAACCATGGATCCAGCACCATCTGTGCCAGCAAGGAGTGTGCTCCCACWTCCCAGATCCTAAAGCTCTGTGCAATCAGTTCCTCTGTCATGACCTGGAGCCTCATGCTGGGAATGACAGAGCAGGCCTGGGGAACACAGGCTGACTCTGCAGGTAAAACCCTGTCACCAGAAAACCTGGCAGAAAACGTGCCAAAATTAATGTAAAGCACTTTGTGAGAATGAGACAGACCTAAAAGCAAAGATGACAGACTTGCACACTGGTACAGCACTGAACTGGGAAGGAGATCAAAGCCTGCAATGCTGCAGTATCCTCCCAGTTCCTGGGGATCAGTGGCTGAAATGGTTTTGCTGAAAATAAAAAGCCAAGGCTGTTGTTTCTGTGATGAATTTGTTCAGATTTGGGTTCCAGTGACCCTTCAGCACCACCACCAGCAGCACCAGRTTCTGGACCTGCAACCTTCCCAGCAGCCACAGGCTGGGGTGGGGAGTGCTGGGTGCTGCCTCAGAGCCACAATCAAGGCTCCTGACAGTTCCAGTTCTCTGATTAGCTGATGCCTTTAGTATTTATRCATATAAATCACACAGCTATAGAGCTCTGATGTCTTGAGTGAATTTCTTTACATTCAGGAGAATCCACAGAATTRTTTCTGCTGGAGTTAATGGTTATATATAATTCAAATACATTTTTTCCTAAGTGATAAACTTAATTTATCACAGCTTGCTATCAGCAGGGACTCCATGATCTCATGAGCAAATGGAAGATYGAGGGGGGGAAAAATGAGGGCAGGTTTGATGTTATAAAATTAAGTGGGAAATTTACAGTGGTGTTTGAAACAGCCTGTTATGTTACMAAATATTTGAGATTCCCACTGGTGAGCTGCCTGAGCTGTTCTGAGGAACCTGCAGGGGCAAGGTTGTCACCTGCTGCCAGCTCCACACCTTCAGCAAGGCTCACAGAAACCTTGTGGCTGCACAATGGAACTTGGACTGGAGTTTTCAGCCCAAGTTTTATCATCCCAGGAGGTTTTATCTGAGATCAGGTCTGCAGTTCTCCACATCACCTCCAGAATTATTTAAGAATGAAGATGAGGTGGACTCATTATGGAAATTTAGTAAACTGGATCTGTTGGAAAAGGATGTGAAAAGCAATTTCTTCCTCCTATTCCAAGCCAAAATGAGTTGGAAATACTGAACATTTTAACCAGACAGTTTTCTTTACCTTTCTTCTCATTCATCCAAWTTTTTGACCTAATTCTTTAAAAACATCAACAAAACTGTGAGCATGTTGGATTCCATTGTTGTCCAAGGAATTAGGGGCATTTTCCTCCCAGCAAACTTTCTATCACTGCCTTGCATTGATCACTGCATCACAAGAGTTATTGCCAGCTCTTGTGGCCACACTCAAACTCTCACATTG
>CADDXX010000729.1:79580-95637 GCA_902810485.1 Alauda arvensis | reverse complement strand
CCATTCCTCTGGCCTTGTTCCSTGGGCAGAGCCAGAGCTCTCCTGGCTGAGCCTCCTGCCAGGGAGCAGCAGGGCCTCAGTGTTTGTGTCAGTCTGGTGTTTGTCATTGCCCAGCCCCAGGGCCCAATCCTGCCTGGAATGCAGTTCCTCAGGGACCAGTAACAATGGTAAGGAGGGAATGAGGTGTTCCTGCATTTGGTTCTGTCCCTGCTGGATGATGCCAGGAGGGTCCCCAGTGTGGTGCCACTGCCACCGGATGTGCTCAACCACTGCCACCATCACTTTTGGGGGAGCCCAGCACATTTCTGTGAGAACATTTTGGGCTTCTGAGTGCAGCCAGAAGCCAGGAAGGCACAGAGTGAGGTGCTCCCAGAGCTGCTGCTCCTGCAGCACTGCCCTGCATCCCTGCACCTTGGCGTGTCTGAAGTCACAAGGTCACCGACACAGAGAGCTGCTGGTTCTCATAAACCTGCTCATTATGCAAATTCMTTATTTACAGACACCGTTGGGCTGAAGTGGGTGTGAAAAGCAGTGASAGGAGCCCTGCTTTCAGCAGGAGGAAAAACATTTGACAGAAGATGAATTAGAGCTTGGCCAAATGAGAAAAAGCTGTTTTGGAGAACGGGAGTGCAGAGCTCCAAGGCTGAAGGTTGGAGGCAGGGCTGGAGTGGGGAGGAGTGGGAGCTGCTGCTGKGGCACTCAGAGCTGTGCTGGCCCCCAGAGCCCCTCAGGGCACTGCCTGCAGCATCCTCCCCTCTGCCACTGTCCCTGAGACACACGTGGGGTCTGTGCTGTGCCAGGGGGTGMCAGCAGTGCCTGCCAGACCTCCCTGCCTCKCCTGCAGATGCACATTTCAGTGCCCACATCTCTGCAGATGAAATGTAGAAACCATTAAATTAATTTCATTTCAGGCAGCCTGTAGCTTCATGGTCTAGAAACTTAGCTGTGGCTTCCCCTCCTCAAAGCAAATATATTTCCTGTTCTGCTGTGCCTCTTATTTGTTCTTTGGCTTTTTATCTGCCTCCTGTAGGAGAGCAGAGTAAAGCTTGTTCATTCATTCAGCACGAAGCCATCAGCTGGGGCCTTGCAGGGAGGCTGGGAACACTCAGAGCTGTTCCCTTTGCCTSTGGGTCCCAGCCCTGGGCACTGYGAGGGAAGCCTTGATCTGCACAATYYCCCATTGCAGGACACACTGCAGGTTTGGGGTGCTTTYCCCAGCAGCAGTTAATGCAGGCCTGCACACATTTTTAATATATTGTGTGGTTTTGRTGGTAGTTTGTCCTGTTAGTCCTTGATGGGCCAAGGGAAGGGARTCACTGATCCCCAGGTCTGTCACTGGGGTGAGAGACAAGGCTCCAGCTGAACAGGGACTGCACAAAGCATCAATGGATGCTTCCATGGCCTGGTCTTGTCTCTGCCACCTTCACTGCATTGGATCCCAGCCCTCCCTGCCCTCCTCCTCCAGGGGCTGTGCTCAGGCCAGCCCTGCCACCCCTGTCACAGGGATTTGGGGGCACAGGACACGGGCAGAGAGTGATGGACCCTGCTGGGTCAGTGCCAGCAAATGTGGATTTGGGGCACACACAGGAGGGGGATCAGCTCCCTGCCCAGCACTGAGGACCAGCAGTGATGCAGTTATTGATAAGGGTTGTTATTAAATCCAGTGTTAACTCTTGCCTTGCTGGGTGCTGGCAGCTGGACCAGGAGCAGTTCCCCTGCCTGTGCAGGCAGTGCCCACAGGACAGCTCACCGTGGGACACAGCAGCAGGCTCTTTGCCTCCAGGGGGAAATAAAAAGCTTCTTTTTGTATAAATGTCAGTGTTATTTTTGACAGCTTAGCAAACAAAAGAAAAACAAAAAATCCCTTCCCCAGAAAATGTTCAGCCCCCGTTACAGAATCATTTTGCATCTTATCTCCTTTTGCTTTCCCTGTGTGCCTTGGAATTGTTGGTGTCAACATGCAGAACAACAGGCTGCACACWAAATCTCATTATAATCTCTTCCTTAGGAGCCACTGGAGCAGGATGTGACTTTTCTGAGTGCACTCAGCTGAAGTGCCAGGTAAGGTCTCACCTGCTCCCAGTTGCTGTTTCCCCCACCAGGCTGAGCAGCTGTGCCCCCTCTGCAGCCCAGGGCTGTGTCTGGGGTGTTTGCAGAGTCCCAGGGAGCCCCCAGGGCACGCAGGGCTGGGCTCTCAGGAGGTTAATGATGCTCAGGGACCCATTGCTCCTGCACTCCCTAAACCCCAGCAGTGCCWGGGGAGGCTCTGCCCAGGGMRSRGCACTGCAGGAAGGGTSTCTTCCCTYGGCAGYTCCCCCACAGCAGCAGGGGCTTTCCAYTGTCCATCTCCTGGAAAGTTCTTCCTTTAGTGGCCACAGCTCATTGCCAGGGCTGCAGCAGGTGCCATCCCCTGGCTGTGTGACACAAGGTTCAGCTCCAGCACTGCCAGAGCTCCTGCCCTGCTCCTGAGCCTTTCGTGCTTCAGCTCCAGTCAGACTCTGCTGTTTCTTCAGTCAGAATAAAAAGTTTCACAGTACCAGACAGTCTTCCTGAAAACATCCTCCAAAGCCAGCATTTTGCTCTGTTTCAGGCAATGACACATGATTTATCTCAAACCATTCCAATCAGGTGGAGCCCTTCTCCTCTTGCCAGACAAGGATTTCTTTTCCTGTCCCCAAATGGTTTTGGTGATTTATTTGAAGCATTTCTCTGTAAGGCACAGACACAGAACACTACAGCAGCCACTCCAGAWCCTTACAAGAGCAAAATTGGCCCCCAGTCCCTGACAGAGCCCCCCTGGCACATCAGGAGCCCGTGGCTGTGGCAGCCCCCCCCCAGAGGCTGCCAGCCCTGCTCCTGCCCAGCCCCAGGGCCTCTGACCCGAGTCAGGGGCTCTGAGACCCAGGCTGCTCTCTGGGGCTGTGGCATGGGCAGCACTGCTGGAGTCAGAGCTTCCCACACGGCTTTGTGTCACACCCAGGGGTTCAGCACAGCCCTGAGCAGGCAGAGCTCCTTTTCCCTGCGTGGTTTGGCCAGTCCTTGGTCATCAGCAGGGACCAGGGCACTGCCAGGTGCCAGGACACTCCCCCCTCCCACTGCCTGCTCCTTCCTGCTCCCTGGCACTGCCCCTGCCTGCCCCTACCTGCCCCTGCCTGCTCCCTGGCACTGCTGCTCAGCCACAGCTCTCCAGGAGTGCCAGGGGAGGTGCTGAGCCCCCCGGGAGGGTCCCCAGCCCCCAGCCAGGGCCCTGGGGTTGGCGTGGCTGCTGCAGCCTGCAGGGATCTCACTGGTAGCTCCCATCTGGAAAAGCACTTGGGAACAGAGCAGCCGCCCAGAAATCCTCCTGAGGGCTGGAGCTGGGCTGTGGGATGGCCTCAGGACCCCTGTGGACCATCACTGGGATTTAATTTACAGGGAAATTCACTTTCACCCAGCTTTCACCTGTAATTATAACCTCAATGGCAAGTGCAGGTGAGTTAAGTGTGATTTTTGAATGATTTTGTCTTTGAGCCTTAAAGCCACCGTGGCACCACTGGGTTCATCCAGAAGCACCACAGCCACTCCAGAATGGAGGCAGGAGCTGCCTTTTCCCTCCTCAGGCAACACATAGATGGGCACAACTTCCTTTCAACACTGCTCAGTTTTCTTTTTTCCCTTGSAATTGCAGGTGTGCAATCCTGGCAGTGGAACAGGACAGGCACAGAGCACCTCCCTGCAACACCCACTAAAAACAGTGCAGGAATGGTGCTGCTGCCTTCTGCAGACTGGGGAAAAAGAGCTTTTCAAATCTATAATTCCCTAATACAATCAAACACAATCATAATCAAAATTATTCACGCTGACTTGATTAGTGAAAAGAGAATAATAAGTTAATGAGACAGCATCTCTCCCTGCATTTGAACATGGCTGCAGCTCTCTGGACATGCATTCATCACTGTGGGAAAGCTCCCCCTCCCTCCCTTGCTCTCAAAATCTGCTGCTGCCTGGAGCACAGGTGTGTGTGTGAGCTGCTCCTTGCCAGGGCTGAGGCTGCTCTGAACTGCCAGGCCACAGGGCAGCAGAAAACCCACAAGGGCAGCAGAAAACCCACAAGGGCAGCAGAAAACCCCACAAGGGCAGGAGAAAACCCACAGGGGCAGGAGAAAACCCACAGGGGCAGGAGAAAACAGGGGCTGTGCCTGGGGACAGGTAAGAGGTGCCAGTGACCTGGGGGAGGCTGTGCCTGAGGACAGGTGCCCCTGACCTGTCTGCAGTGAGAGCCCAGCCTCTTCTGGGGCTGCTGTCATTTTTTTCCTTTTCAACAGGATTCATCAGCTCTCTGTGCCCAGAGTCTTGATATCCCCTGTAGATCAAAGGCATCATTTTTCCTCTCTGTCAGCAGGGATTCTGCCTGGGTATGTAGGTCAGAATTAGTCCTTTTCATCCCATTGTCTGCCATATCTCTCATTCCTCACACAAGCTAACATTTCTCCTCGTTTTTTTGAAATATTCTATTTGCACTATTTTTTCCCCCTCAACCTGGCTGCATTCTCCTGACACTGTGGCCTCTCCCCATTCTGTGTGTGACATTAGAGACAATGCACTGGGCAATATTTTATACATGATCTAGAATTTCCTTCAGCCTTTGAGCCCCGTGCTCAAACATCCTCCTGGGTTTGTCAGACAGATCCTTCCATTACACARCTCCAGTGTTCAATAATAATAGGTTGGATCTTTTCAAATATCAAAACTTCCTCCCACTGGAAATCAATCATCAGACAAGAAAGTCAGGTAGCTGAGAATTGCCTGCCAACTTTCCTTGGCTGTAAAAGCTGATGAAAGCAGGCAAACTCCMAATGCCTCGTCAAAGGCAGCCCAAAGAGCAGCTGAGGGGACAATCAGGGCCACCCAGGAGCGGTGTTTGCACAGACACACGGGATGGGGGGCACACACAGGGCAGGRGGGGCAGGTCAGGGCCAGCAGGCTCCAAGGGAGGCTCTCAGCCTCTGGGGAGGGACAGGGACAGAGGAGGGGGACAGGCCCTGGCAGCACGGTGGCAATGTCCCTGTGGGCTCAGGGCTGCAGAAGGGCTCACTGCCTGCCCCTGGCAGCACGGTGGCAATGTCCCTGTGGGCTCAGGGCTGCAGAAGGGCTCAGTGCCTGCCCCTGGCAGCACGGTGGCAATGTCCCTGTGGGCTCAGGGCTGCAGATGGGCTCACTGCCTGCCCCAGCCCCGCTGCTCACACACAGCCCCACACCCTCACACCCTGCAGAGCAGCCAGAGGAGGCTGGCACTGCTGAGCCAAGGGCTGAAGGACCTGCCCTGTGAGGAAAGGCTGGAGAAGGTCAGTCCCTTCTCCTGGAGAAGACCCCATGACAGCAGCCCAGGACTAGAGGGGAGCTCTGGGGAGGGTGGAGGTCTCTGAGGAGCCTRGGGGAAGGCACTGGGTGATGGGTACAAGCTGCACCAGACGAGGTTTCATCTCACCATGAAAGGAATTTTAACAAGGAGAGCATTCATTGGAACCTTCCCAGGGCCAGGCCCCATTGCTGGAGGGTTCCAGCTGCAGGTGGTCAGGGTGTGAGGGGATCCCTGTGGAATTCCTTCCCCTGAAAGCACTGGAGCAGGTGATGTGTCAGGGTCCCTCCTGCCTGGGCTGCTCTAGGATTCTGCAGTTCCAAAATCTGTAGAAAACATGAGTGCTAAAATCTGGTGGGATTTCTCAGTTGTTCCTGTACAGAGGCTTTGTGTTTGAGGATTTAACGTGGTGGGCCTGCCCATACCATGCCCCTCTGGTGGCAGAGCCCCTCTCAGACAGGAGCCAACGCTCTCCTGGTTCCTGTGAAGTGATGGGGACACCAGGACTGTCCTTGGGGCCTGTGGAACTGGAGCTGATCAGAGCAGCTGCCCCACAGCCCTCTCCCCCTGTGGTCCCTGCTGTCCCCATCCTCCTGCCCAGCACTTTCTGTACTCCTGAGTGAAGCTCTCGTGTTCCCTCTCTACCCCAATGTCATGTCCACTGCAGTAAGGCTCAGTGTGCATCTACCATTAAATGTCTTTATTTATGCATGAATAATTGAAACCTTGCATTATTAATGTTTTAATTAACCTTTACACAAGGTTTGCTGTTTTTAATGCCTCCTTTCATCTCCCTGAGCAGTCTCTATAATGTGTTTAACTGCTGACTTTATGTGCTGTCAGTCGTGTGAAGTTCTGAACTGCAGCWTGTGCACAGATCCTCCTCAGGAAGGAGTCACTGCTGACAGCCATGGAGCTGACCYCTCACGACAGCACCTCCCCATTTGTGATTCCTGCCTTTGCTGAGCTCTCTCTGGGAAATGTTGCTGCATTTTGTCCTGTGCTGCTGCAGCTTTTCCTCTCTTCTTGCACAAAGGGACCCGGGTCACTTCTGTGATTCCCAGCAGCAGCAGTGAGGAAACAGCAGTGCTGTCCTTGTGGGGCCAGGCTGGCAGCTGGCACACTGCAGGGGGATGCATTATTTACTGGTTTGTTCAGTGTTGCTGCCCCGGGGGTACGAAGGTGCCAGTGAATGCACAGGGAACCTGTGAGTGTCTGTGCTGTTTGCAGCAGGGCTGAGCTCCCAGCACAGCCTCCACACAGGGATAACCCGTGAGACACAGCTGGAGGACTCCAGCAGTGCAGAACTGAGAACAGTGAGTAAATAAATAAATAATGTCATTGGAAAGGTGCAAAGGGGCTCCTTGCTCCCCCCGAACTGGGACAGCTGTGTTTAACCCCWCCTGCATCACCATCTCCCAGAAACCCCTGACTCTGTGCTCAGGAGATCACCTGGTTATGGCAGTGGGGAGCTCTGCCTCGGGTGGGGAGCAGAGCCCTCCTGCAGGGGGTGGGGCAGGAGCTCCTGAACCAGGGAATGCACAAAAAGGTATAAAACAGGCATAAAACAGGCATAAAACAGGCATAAAACAGGTATAAAACAGGTATGAACAGCCCTTCCAAGGGAGCCCCAGTGCTCTGCCCCTTGTCCTTGTGCTGTGCTGCCTCACAGCCCAGGGCAGGGAGCTGGGCAGGGGCTGGCTCTGCCCCCAGCTCTCAGCACCACCTCAAACCTGCCCAGGTGAGCAAACGAGTTCAGCGGCTCTGCCTCCCCTCAGAGCTCCCCACAGCCACCTCTTTGCTGTACTGCAGCCAACACCAGGCTCATCTGCTCATTTTGGGCTTCTCCTCTCCTTATGGACCAGAATCCCTCCTGTCTGAGCCTCCAAAGCTCAGGGGGGTTTGGGGTTATCTGAGACAAGGAACACAAAATTAACCCCTGTGGGCTGGGGGCAGCTCAGCCCTCCTCCCTCAGCCCCACTCCTGCACATGGCCCTCACTGGTGCCAGACACAAAAACGTCTGTGCAAAGCACCCAACGAGGAATAGATGGCTGTGACCCAGACCAGGGGATTTTCTGTGCCCAAGTGGTTTCATTGCCAAGTGGCAGTGGCACATTTGCTCCTGGACACTCTGCCTAAGCCAGAGGACTCCTGCTTAATGGGGGAAAATAACAGGACAGTAATTAATTATTGGGATGAGGAAGGTTTTCCATTAACTGATCACATATGGCAAGTAATTCAGCTTGGAATTTGTCATTGTCACTTTTCCAGCATAAATTCAGAAAGAATGGTGCTTCATTAAATCTGAAAGGCTCTCCCAGAGTAAGCAGCCACTGGCCATTCACAATGAGTTAATTAAAACCCTTTCACAATAGAGAGAGCAAATGTTGGTGGGAATAAATTGATTTCCTGTTAGCATGTGCTCAGTGCTGACTGATGTACTGGAGATGTTTTATCTCCATCCACTTCATCTCAGTCAAGTGCAACCTTTCGTGTGCAGCTATTTCCACTTTTTCATCAGTAACTGCTGGTAAATGCCATAACAGTCCAGGCTATGGTTCCATTCTTTCCTCAGTTTACCATGCTATCTCCGGGTAACAGTTTCTTTTATACCAAATTGCATATTTTAAAAAAAATAAAGGGGGGGGGAGGAAGAATAAAACTGGTGATTAATCCTGATAATTTGATTTATTCACATTTCTCTGTCCYTCCCTCTTTGCCCATAATATTTAATACTGCTCAGCCTGTGAGCACTCATTTTTGGCACTCCCTAGGTGACCCCTGGGGTCAGAGGACAGGTCTGGGTGTCTCTCACTGTGCAAACAGGAGTAGAAATGTYCAGGAAACTCCTTTAGGAAACTCCTTTTCCTCCCTTTTGCCTTTAAGCCAGAACTGGCAAGTGCGGAATGTTTCAGGCAGCGGATGCAAAGGAGGGTTTGGGTGTCAGACAGGAACATCTCTAATAAACACCACTGGCCCTGCCTGAGCCTTCCTGCTGCTCCCTGCCCTGGGAGGGAGCCAGAGCAGCTCAGTGACAGCTGAGCAGTGCCTGCTCCCTGCTCTGCTAACAAAGCACAGCCTGACCCTCAGGGGAGGCACAAATAACCTGTGCCAGTGGTGCATGAACACCAGCCCCTGTCTGCTCTGTGCACAAACCCTCCCCTCTCCACCTCCACACAATCTTGTAGCTCAGCAGAGGCTGCAAAGGTTTCATCAACAACACTCCACAAAGAAGCACTTCTAAAAAACCATTCCCACACCTCCCAGCAATATCTGGCCTAAATTTTTTATGAAACAATTCATTGATTTCAGAAGTACAAGTTCAAGTGCAGTGAAACTGTGAGTAAATTCCGATGAAAGGCAGCAGGGAGTTTGTTTCCAGAARCAGGGTGAAAGTGAAAAAGATGAAACATTTCCTGAGGGCACTGAAAGAGCTGCAGCCCTTGCTCACAGCCCAGGCTGTGGGACTGAGCTGYTCAGACAGAAAAGTGCCTGCTGTGAATGGAGGGGGGCTCTGAGGCTGCAGGGAAGGGTTCTCACAGCTCAGGTGCTGTTCTCACTTCTGGGCTCAGCAACATAAATGGGGAAAGTTCTGGTAATGCCCAGAGCACACTGTACCTTGTGAAAGCTTTCTGTAACCCCTGGGATCCAAAGGCCCTTTGGACAGGGGACAGAACTGTTTGGATCACTCCTGAAAATTGTTTGGCTTTCAGTGTGCAGAGTGGCAAATATTATAATTGCATTATTAYTGTATTAACTTCATCCTTTAATGARCAAACAGCCAGGTAATYGCAGCAGTGAGTTAACACCTTTGTAAYGGCTGGTTAAGTTCTTTAATTGTACTCTCCATTTCCAGCTGCTGATCTCCTCTCTGGGTGCCAAACACTTTGTGCAGCCTCAGTCTGGAAATTCCTTCCTGCTCTCACTCACCAGGGARCACAGGGAGATGCTGGAGGGTGCCCAAGGCAGACTTTGTCCTTTAGTCCCTCACCTGCACCTCCCAAACCCAAATCCTGCACGAGGCCCAGCGAACTGCAGGTGCCAAGGCAGGGACCAGGCTCTCCCAGGGAGGTGGCAGAGGTGAGTTCCCAGCTCTGCCCCAGTTTGATTTGTTTGGTTGTTGTTTTTATTTGGAGTTTGTTTTTATTGCCACTGAAGCACCCCAGTGCTGGGCTCACAGTGCTTGTGGCTGACATGAGAGGCTGTTTCTGGTTTTTCATGAACAAGTGCCCTGTGTTGGACTTGCCCAGCTGCTCCCCACGGGCTGGGTCTGGCTTTCCTCTGGAGTCTGGAGGGATGGAAATCCTCAGAGCAGCCCTCTGGAGCTCTCTTCTCCCCTGTAAAACACACCMGGCCCAGGTCAGYTCCTCAYTTCTCCCCAGGTRCCAGAGTGGAGCTGTTCCTGCAGCYCTTGGGGATGGTCATTGTCCCACGTGGCTCTGAGGGGCTGCTCCACCCTCACTGCTCTCACTGGGGTCTCCTCTGGACCTGCATCCTCCTGAGCCAGGGCCCAACATGCACAGACAGAGGGTAAAGCACTACCACAGCTAGAGGCATCACATTTTCCAATAACATTACATAAGAGCTGTGCCATATGGCTTAGCAATGAAATTACTCACAGCAGCCAGTCTGAGAGGGAACGTTTCAGTGACTCTGTCCACAAACAGTGGTAATACAGAGCTTCAGCAATAATTTGTGTATCTGGCAGAAGAATTTGATTCTCAGCYCTCTATCCTTCTGAACATGTCAGATGTACACTCAAGGAACTTCTYGTTCTCTGAACCTGCAGTGACTCACAGCCTTTGAAGGAGCTGCCAGTTCCAGCCACACAAAGGCTCTGCTGGGCTCCCTGAGTGCTCTGTCCCTAAAGCAGGGAGCCCTGACATGCTCAGGTCCTGCCTCAGGCACTCAGAGGTGTCACACAGTGATGTACAGCTACACAGTGACACCTTTWGCCCAGTGCCAGGGGCTCTCCCAGGTGTGTGAGGAGCTGACAGGGATGCTGAAAGCAGAGGGAGGAGGGAGCTGGTGCCTCTTGTCTGTGTTGGCACAGCCACTGCCCCTCTCAGCACCTCTGACACCCAGGGAATAAGGAAAGGATGGGAGCCCCAGCCAATTCCTTGTCTCCTTCCAGWGCAGAACTGCTTTTCTCTGACTGGGAAAGCAGAAGAGCTGATTTTCCCAGGTAACTCCTGGCTTTGTCAGGTTTGTGTCACACATCCAGCTGACATCGGGAACAGGAGCATCAGCAGTGGTGGGACAGGGAGCTGCAGGTGCAGGTTATTACTAATTAACAAATGCACTAATTAACAAATACACGGGAGGGCTGTGCCGGTGGGGGTGAGCAGCCAGTCTATCCCTGCGTGCTGCCTGCCTGGAGCACACGTGTCCCTCTGTCCCTCACATTGTCCTTTTGGGAGTCCTGCCAGCTGGGAAAGGTCCCTGCCAAGGCCACAAGTGTTGGGTACCTGTCTGSAAACCCAATGGATCAAAGGCAGCCTGTACAGCATGGGAAATGGTTTCCCAGATGAAAGCAGGATGACCTGTAKTTGGGGAGCTGAATGGGATCAGGTGTGAGATTGTCTCTGAAGGAGGGGGGCTCAATCGTGCTGGGTAATGCCAAACCTGGACAAGGGTGAGGAGCAAAGGGGCAGGGAAGGAGCAAGAACAAAGTGAAGGATCAGAGAGGAGCTGAGGGGAGGGGGAGAGCAGAGGAGAAATTTCTCTGTCTGAGTCACAGAGGAAAAGGTGAGATTTGAGGAAAGGGACAGCAGGGCAGGGMAAGGCCCTGTCACCTTTCCTGTCCCTCCCCAGGGCCAGCAGCTCACAGGGCTCTGGGGAGGGCTGGGGCTGGGAGGAGGGGAAGGGGAGAAGGGCTGTGGCTGGAAGGAGTGCCCAGCTGGAAGGGAACAGGGGCTGGGGCTGGGAGGATTGCCCAGCTGGAAGGGAACAGGGGCTGGAGCATGGGGCAGAGGAGCCCAGGGGCTGCTGCTCACAGCTGGGCACTGCGCCAGGGAGGGCTGGGGCAGGCACAGAGCTGGCAGGAGGAAGGGCTGCTGCTGCAGGGGACACTCTGTGCATCCCAGAGGGACAGGGTGCAGCTCCTGCTGCTGAGGACAGCTTGCACAGAGGCAGTGCAGGGCTGGCCAAGGAAACCTGCTCCTTCCCCAGCAGTCAGGAGGCTCAGACTCTCTTTGCTCCTCTCTGGGAAGATGTCACRAGGCAGTTTGCCAAGGGGAATATCTTTAGGGGCTACCACCACCTAAAGCACACTCAGCCTGGGGATGCTTCACTCCCCCAGAAGTATCAGGAAGTGACTGGGAAGGGAAAGCTGAGCTCATCTCCCACACCCTTGGAGGCACCACCCCACTTACCTGAGGGGATCATCTCACTCCCCCACTGTCATTCCAGTCTCCTCCCTTTGCTTTCTGTTTCATTGATAAAGAAATACTAGTTTGGAAGAAGTCCTTAACCTTTGATAACAATTCACTCTTCTGTGAATTGTTATCAATTCAGCCAAGCCTGCTGGAGAAAAGGAAGCCAGTTCTGAGCCGATTTGGGAATTCCCTGCCCACCCTTCAGAGGTGTCCCAAGGCTGTGCTGGGCACCAGGGACCCCTGAAGCCTCCCCAGCTCTGGGGGGCAGGAGCTGCCCTGCCCTTGGCCAGTGCCTGCTGCAGGCTTTGCCTGCCTCCCTTCCTGGCACAGCCCCGGGGTTGGTGACACTGCCATGGGATGTACGTGGGCAGAAACTCCCCTGCCTTTGGCACACGTTAAAATGGCTCTGGCAGACGGGGGCTGCTCCCAGCTTTACTCGAGGTGARTGGGGAAAGGAGAAGCTGACCTTTCACACAGCACTGAGATGTGTTTTTCACACCTCACAGTGAGCACTGGGTCACTTCCTGGGAACAGTAATTCAGAAATAAATGGTTCTGCACAGGAACGAGGGCTCCTGGGCCCYGGGGGAGATGCTCAGTGAACCCTTCCCATCTCCAGCATGCAGGGCCAGAGCAGGAATTGGCCTTGTGCCCATTCTGGGAGTGCTGGGATCGCCTGAGGTGACTCCCAACTGCTCTGTGCAGGGTATCCAGCCAGGAAMTGCAAACTGCAGTGCTCCTCCATCAGCCTTTGTACCAAGGGCTCCTCAGGGAGCTGAGCTGAGCCTGCACTGTGCATGGGGTCTGAACAATTGTGATTCTTTCTAAAAATCAGCTGCCAGRATTGAACCTCAACTGGTAATTCAGAGTTTCAGGCAGAAGGAACCTCAGCTCAAGTTTAAACCAACCAAAGGAATTAATGTTCATCTCCCAGTTCCACTCGTRTTTTTTTTCTTTAAACCAATAACATACTTCTCAAGCTTGGGAGCATTTTAGCATCAGTCTTACTGACAGGAGCCTTCCTTCAGCTCTATTTTAGATATCAAAGGAGCTGTGAGCCTGAGGGAACCAGGTTAAAGCCCCTTGAAATTACAGCCTTCCCTTCTGGCCTCATTCCTGATCAGAAATGCTGTTCCATGGAAGCCTGCACACCTCCCCCCTCGCTGGAGTGTAATGACATTCCTGTCCCTGCTCACAGCAATTCTGTGTCCCAGGGTCCCTGGGGGGATCAGTCCCACACTGCAAACCAGCAGGGACCCCTCATCCCTGGGGGGATCAGTCCCACACTGCAAACCAGCAGGGACCCCTCATCCCTGGGGGGATCAGTCCCACACTGCAAACCAGCAGGGACCCCTCACCTGGGGGGATCAGTCACTGCAAACCAGCAGGGACCCCTCACCTGGGGGGATCAGTCACTGCAAACCAGCAGGGACCCCTCACCTGGGGGGATCAGTCCCACACTGCAAACCAGCAGAGACCCCTCATCCCCTGGGGGGATCAGTCACTGCAAACCAGCAGGGACCTCTCACCTGGGGGGATCAGTCACTGCCAACCAGCAGGGACCCCTCATCCCTGGGGGGATCACACACTGCAAACCAGCAGGGACCCCTCACCTGGGGGGATCACACACTGCAAACCAGCAGGGNCACTGCAAACCAGCAGGGACCCCTCATCCCTGGGGGGATCACACACTGCAAACCAGCAGGGACCCCTCACCTGGGGGGATCAGTCACTGCAAACCAGCAGGGACCCCTCATCCCTGGGGGGATCACACACTGCAAACCAGCAGGGACCCCTCACCTGGGTCTGCTCACAGAAAGGCTCCTGACAAGCCCAGGCTGCTGCACTGAACGTTCTCCACAGCAAACCAGGCTGGTGTAGGGAGTGTGGGATGAGAGCTGCATCCCTGGGCAGCCCCAGCTGCATTTCCAGGTCACTGGGAATCTGTCCTATTAATAGCAGCTCCTGATTGCTCTCTGCAGAATTGATTTGCTGTGCTTTGTCCTGCCTGAGGCAAGCTGAGAGGTGAATCAGGAGAGCTGTCAGAGAGCTTCCTCAGGGACAGCATCCTCCTTCCACGTGGCCAGACATGTCCATGCAGACTGGGCCAGGTCCTGGCAGCTCTGGGCACAGAGGGCAGGGGGAGTCAGCAAGGACAGGAAGCAGAGAGGCCCTTGGGTTSCTCTATTCAGGTCTCCCTGATTATTAATCAGGATCTGCTGATTAGGACATGCAAGGTTTGATAATCAGGGCAAGGCCCTGACACCCTCCTGGTCTGAGTGTGGGCCAGTGCCCAGTGTCAGGGGATGGTGAACAGGAGGTGGGGACAGTCCTGAGCCCCAGGGAGCTCTGCTGCCCCAGCCCAGGCACCAGCAGAGGGGAGGGCAAGGGCCCAGCACACACAGGGAGCTCCTGGGGGCAGCAGGACCTCSAGGGTCACAGCAGGWCCTCGAGGGTCACAGCAGGTCCTYGAGGGTCACAGCAGGTCCTTGAGGGTCACAGCAGGTCCTCRAGGGTYACAGCCACCCCCCAGCAGTGGGATGGCTCCAAGTGCTGCTCCAGCTGCCCACCATGAACTGGTTTCACCCCCCAAAGACCCCCACCCCACCCAGTGCTCTCAGCAGGGATCTCCCAGGGCATCAGGGCTGAGCACAGCCCCCTTCACTGCAGCTGGAAACCCCAGAGAATCTTAGATTTAGGGATGTGCTGCTGAGGACACCAGTTCCTGGTAAATCTGGTGTCTGCCTCTCAAGGGAAAGAATTCCCAGACACAGCACATCCATTCTCTTCCCAGCCCACTTCCAAACCCCCAGCTGTATCCAGTCTTGGATGCACCAGTCTGAGTTCAGTGCTTTAAGGGCTCAGCTGAGGGTGCACAAACCTGCTCAACACGTGTATGTTTTATTTCTCAGGGTATCTGTAAGCACCCTAAGCTGCTCCCTCAGTCCTCCTCGGGCCCTGGCTCCTGGAGAGCASAGCCTCMGAGCTGGGCACCTCCGAGCTGGGCACCTCCGAGCTRGGCACCTGGGCTCTCTCACCTCTGAGAGGCTCTGCTCTCACAGGAGGGGATGCTCAGCTCTGGAAGGAGGAGTGGCCACAGGATGCTGCGGTGCCCTTGGTGCTTCCCTGTCCTCTCCAGGTGCCTGCAGGTATTATCAGGAATCCTGTGAACTCCAGCCCTTCCAAATACCATGTCCTGGGCATAACCAAGAGCCAGAGCACCACCAAAGCCTGCATGGAACAGAGGTCACCAAGTGCTGACTCCGAGTGAGGMACAAACCCAACTCCCAAGTACAGGGAAGTATTTTGTCTTTTTTTACTTGACATTTTCCATTGCTGATGGGGAGCAGAAACAAAGCAGGTGTAATTAGCTGTGGAGCAGATGAGGCCATCCAATTCACAAGAGTTTTGATTTCCACTTTCCAGGAATGCAGCACTTCATCTCTCTTGAGAAGGGTTCAAACTCTGTGTTGCAGGACCCAGCTGGGATTTGGCAGCTGATTTCCACGAGCTGATTGTCARCAGTGGTGGGATTAATGGCAGTGCCATGAACAATCTACATCTGCACATTCTCCTGTGATGTGTTAGGCATGCACACCTCACACTTGCAATGAAATTAATTACAGAGAGACACAGGAGCCTCCTTTCAAATGCACCTCAGGCAGCCCTGCCAGCTATTTAATGTGTGTCACAGTCTCTGCAAACCCATTTCTTTCAAGAATTTGTGACTTGTTTCAACTTGTTAAACACAACCTTTCATTTAACAGTTTGTACAGTTAAAGGGATTGACTTTAAAACTATAAAACTATTTCTGCTCCACTGACAGCAATACTTCCTTTGCTTCCACATCCTTTTGAGCAGTTTATTGTAGAGCCTTCCCCCACTGCAGTGCTTATTGCTTCACAATTTCTGGCAGTTCCCTTATCACTTGAATAATTYTCCCTGTGTGTCCCTTGCCTGTGCAGTATCCAGAAGCAGCTGGATGCAGAGCAGAGCCTGTTTCCTCTGGACACGTTTCCTCTGAGAGCTCCAAGGTGGAAAGAAAGGGTGGGGTCCCCCAATCCAGCACCTGCCCATGTTACCTGTAAGTTAAATARTTATCTAGTTAAAAACTTATAGTCAGCCTTCACAYGGAATTTAGGCAGAGARTTTTGTGTGGTTGTTTTGCATTACYTGACAGGATTTCAAGGATATCAAAATTAAACTGCCTTAATTGAAACCTGCACCAGAGCAGAGACCTTTAACCRAGCCACCCACTTTACCCAAGGGTCTCCCTCTCCTTGCAGGTGCCCAAAGCCCTGCAGGCCAGGGGACAGCCCCCAGCACAAGAGAGGCTAAAATG
>CADDXX010000729.1:64872-74901 GCA_902810485.1 Alauda arvensis | reverse complement strand
GGGACAGCCACTCCCAGGGACAGCCACACCCGGGGACAGCCACACCCAGGGACAGCCACACCCTGGGGACAGCCACACCCGGGGGACAGCCACACCTGGGGGACAGCCACACCCAGGGACAGCCACACCCAGGGACAGCCAGACCTGGGGGACAGCCTCGTGGAGGACAGCCACTCCCGGGGGACAGCCACTCCCAGGGACAGCCACACCCGGGGGACAGCAGAGGGGCTCTCATGGCCCACCAAAAACCAACAAAGATCCCCAGACCCTGGGGCAGAGCCCTGCAGCTGAGCAGACACCGTACAACACAGCCTGCAAGGGGCAGTGCCACGCCTGTCCCCAGGGCAGGCACMGGGCTGTTCCCACCTGCCCAGAGCTGGGTTAACCCACCGGGCTCTGTGCTTTGGGGCAGCAGATCCCCCCCAGCAAGAAGACCAGATGGAGGGAAGCAACGAGACCCACAGAGGGGAGATATGGTTCTGCTTAATCTGTTTTGTCACTCTCTCTGTCCCCCACACAGCTAGCTTGCTCTTTCTTTCTTTCTTTCTTTCTTTCTTTCTTTCTTTCTTTCTTTCTTTCTTTCTTTCTTTTTCTTTCTTTCTTTCTCTCTCTCTCTCTTTCTCTCTTTCTCTCTTTCTCTCTTTCTCTCTTTTTCTCTTTCTCTCTCTCTCTCTCTCTCTCTCTTTCTCTCTTTCTCTCTTTCTCTCTTTCTCTCTTCCTTTTCTTTCTCTCTTCCTTTTCTCTCTTTCTTTTTTCTCTCTTTCTCTCTTTCTTTTCTCTCTTCCTTTCTTTTCTCTCTTTCTCTCTCTTTTTCTCTCTCTTTCTTTTTTCTCTTTGCCTCTCTTACTATTAAATAAAATATATCAATTTTTTTTTGTATCAACCTCTGACCTCATTTGGTTTTTATCTCATTTTGGCTTGTTCTATTTTATTCCCAGAGAGTGGGCTCTCTTTGCTGCTCTGTGGTTAGAGCAGGTTGTAACAGAGTCACTCCAGCCTGTGCTGCTGGGCCTCGCCAGCCCATTCCCCTGCAGACCCCAGGGATTTCAGTCTGGATTGGTGATGGCACAGCCTCCTGCCACCTCACCCAGTCCCAATGATCCCAGTCTGGATTGGTGATGGCACAGCCTCCTGCCACCTCACCCAGTCCCCACTGCAGATCCCACAGTCCCCCACCCCAGAGACATGGCCTGTCCCCCACCCCAGGGACCTGGCCAGTCCCCCACCCCAGGGACACACTGCTGGCCCCTCGCTTGCACCTCGAGGGGACATGGAAGTGACTTTGAGCTGCCCTAGCCCAGGTGCAAGTTTGGATGTGAGTGAAACCCTCCCAGCCTGCTGAGTGTTCAAACGCTGGCGTTTCTCCCCCCTGGCCCCTCAGGCTGCACAGCTGGGCTGTCACAGCCCAGAGCTGAGGTGGGTGCAGGAGCCTGGGCAGCAGCTCCCTTCTGCACAGGGAGGTGGGAACACAGACACAGAGACACTTGGGGTAGAGATCTTAAACACTGTGATAATTCTGTCTTTCCTSCTGCATCCCCTCCCTCCATGGATGTTGGATAGTTCATTTGCATGCACTCAGTGAAAGCAGGGTATGTTTTAGATGCCTGGCACCTCTGCAAAGGAGATTTATTCACTAAAGTTCCTTTAATGAAGCTCAGGCAATGAGGGAGCTCTGCAATGCCCTGATGTGCACAGCTGCTGGGAGCCACGTGGCCAGCCCCTCACTYCTGCAGGAGCTCAGGTGTGCAGGAATGCTGCTGATTACTTGCCTGTTAATTAATACTCCRGGCAACACATCTCCTCTGATTGCACCAAATGTGACAGCTGTTGCCAGCAGCCTCAGGACTCTGATACAGAGCATTCTTAGCWCTTGTCCTTATTTAGGACTGATGTCATATTTTGAGTCCAAGGGCTGCAGTTTTACAGGTCCATAAATACACACAAGGAAATTCTGTCACTGAGGGAAAGGACAACTCTGTCCTAAAAATAAAATGTCTGTAATGGCCATGTCTTCCCTCTCCTTTTATCACAGCACCTCTGCTTTCACATCAGGATGCTGCTGTGGTTGCTTGTGCAGGTTTCCTGGTGGTTACAGGTGGCACCAAAGGCTCTCACACTGAGCCCTGTGCCCTGAGGTCTCTGAGGGAAACCAAAGCCCAAAAAGTGGAGGAGTCTGAGGAGGAAAGGCCTGCAGCCAGCAAGGGGAGCTGGGCACTGCTGGCTGGTGGCCCTGGCAGAGGTAAGCAGGGTCCTCATCACTGCTGGCAAAGCCTGCAAGGGGCAGGAAGGGGTTGTGCTTCAGCTCCCCTCCCGCCAACCCCTCCCAGCTCTAGGCCAGCCTGGCACGGCTTTTGGAGGCTCAGGCTGCCCCCAGGGTCCCTGTGGCTCCCACCCATGTGGGGCTCTCTGTGCTCTCTGCCCCCATCCTGGGCTCCTGCCCTCTGCAAACAGCTTCTGAGGAGTGCAGGGCTGGTGTGGGCAGTTCCATGCTGCTTCCATGCTGCTTCCGTGCTGCTTCCGTGCTGGTTCCTCTCTGCACTGCAGGCAGTGTCCTGGGCTGGTGTGGAAGCATCCCCAGAGGGACAGGACACACGAGCTGGCTCTCACAGAAACCCCTGCACTCCATGGAGGGGCAGCAGCAGCCACTGCCCCAGCAGCTGCAGTGCCAGGCAGCACAGCCAGGCCTCCCAAACCCTGGCACAGAGCTCCATCCCCTGCCCTGGACTGGCTGCCAAGACTCTCACTGGGGCTGCTGCCACAGCAGCTCAGGACAAAGCTTGCCTTCATGCCAGGAACAATCATTGCCTCATCACTAGGAGTGTCAGCTGGCTTTGGAAATGCCTCTCCACACCTGCAGGACCAAAGCATCCCCAGAACTGCAGATAAATGTGGTGCAATGAGTTATTTATTTGGTACAAGCTGCTGCAAAGCCTTTGCCAGTCTTCAGAAAATGAGCTCGCTGTTCCATCTCTTCCTGGGCTGCTCTGCACAGCTCTGCAGCCACCACCAGCCCTGCCAGCAGCTTCTCCCTCAGTCACAGACACCACCAGGCTGGTGTCCTTAGCTGCAGCCAAGAGAAGGAGCCAAGAGCTTTCTGAGCTGCCTTGTTAGTCCAGCTTGCCTCTGTATGGAGACATTAAAGAACTGCTCAGGATGAAAACACATCTCTGAGATGTGAGCAAGAGAGAGACTCCTTCCACCACCACCACCTCCTCCTCTTCCTCCTGCTGCTCCTGACTGCTGCCCTGTAAGGCCCCAGCAGGATCCAGAGCACAGGCAGCATCACACAGGCACTGTAACACGGATGGAAGMTCATCCCTGCTGCACACGGACATTTGCTGTCCTGGGCTCGCCAGGTTTGTTCTGCAGCAGTACCAGTCCCGTCTGTGTTTCTGTTTGTTTTAAACCAGGTTCCTTCCCCTCAGGGCCCTGAGACTCCACAGGACTGTGAACGCTGCTCTCAGTCTCACCGAAAATTATCGAGTGACCCTACAGACCCATTTCTCCGGAAGCTGGGAGCGAGGAAGGGGCTGCACTATGGAATTCCGAGGTGCAGAGTCAGCTGAGCAAACCCCGAGCGAGAAAGGCTCGGCAGCCGCAGCGGAGCTGCAGAGACACCTGGCCGTGTTGTGTCACCTTCCCCGTCCCCATCGCCGCCAGATGGGAGCGGCTCCTCCCTGGCAATGAACCCTTAATGAGCTCTGCTGGGAGCCCTTGGAGAGGCCATAAACAGGCGATTATCTCCGCACTGTCCTGATGGATGGGGCTGCTCAGGGGCTCTGTGCCCTTTCCACAGCCTCTGACCCAGGTTCCGTAAATCGCAGCCATCAGGGGCCAGTTCGAAGCCATAAGCACCAGAGGAGAGGACTTTAAGGAATAAAACTCCCAAGGAGTGCCAATGCCAGCTGCCCCCGGCACAGAGCAGAGGGGGCTGATGCCGTGTGAACACTTCACCCATCAGCTCCGTGCTGAAGAAGCTGTTCAGGTTAAAATGCCCCAAAAAAGGGAGGGGCAGAGGGCTCAGGACTGGTACTGCAGGGCACGTTTAGTGGGATAATGGTGCATTCCGGAAAAGCTGCACCCTCAGCACTCCTCTCCAGGGCCTGAAGATGGCACATACAAATGAAATTCATACTAAGAAAAGAAAGGGGGAAACAGGGAGATACTGGCTGCTTTTACAGAAGGGTGGAAAAAATGGAGTGTGTGGGAATWCAGCAATGGGAACTGGGACAGTTCCGAAGGTAAAAGGGTGGGAAGTGGCCAGAGATGAATGTTTAACTCCTGAGAGCTAAATTCCTGGATTTAGAGAAAAAGAACAGAGATACAAAGAAAAAGGGGGTCTGCATGAGGCGGTTCGGGAAGTGTGTACCTGTCGAGTACCTCAGCCAGAGGGGAGAGACAGGGAAATGGGGCTGAGAAATTGGGATAAAAAGGAGGCTGAGTCCCCCAGCAGTTTGAGACACCCCAGGGGAAATGCCCATGGCCTCTCCCTTTACTCAAATAAAGTTACAGGACTCTGTCTCCTTTTTGGACATAAAYCTCTGGCATCATGGATTAATTTTCCCAACAGCAGGAACAGGGGAACAATTGTGCCCTTCTGCCAAGAGCAGGGACATGAGGCTGCAGACACCTGAAATCCTGGAGTGGTACAGGAGGGTTGGTCCTTTGGGTGGAAGAAACAGGATAGAAAAGTTCTAATGGCTTGGCTTGGACACAGYSTGTCTCAGAGGCATGGAAACAGGARTAGTGTGTGAGTGGGACAAACTACTCCACACCAATGCAAGTTCCATTTAAAAAATCACTTGTGGTACCTTGAGAAAAGACAGCACACTGTAAACCAGGAGTTTGTGGGACCTGCTGTGTAATTAATGTTTGCAATGCCTACTGTGCAGGGCAGCAGTTCCRAGAAAAGCACTCCACAGTACCTACATCGTGTCTCAAGGCATCAGAGGAAGCAAGTAAAGCTGCCATTCATCTAGATGCTGAGTAGGATAAAGATAAACATTCCAAAGTACACTCTAAATACAAATCCCTTCCACTTCAGGCAGCTTAACAGTGTTTCACTGCAAATTCAGACACTAAAACAACCAAGCCCCCAATTCAGCTGTGCTGAGAAGTGAGAATAAAGGAGGAGAGTTCCTGGAAAGCTCTGGGCTGACTCATTCATGCTTTGATGGCAGCTGGGGAGCTGATGCCAGCTGTGGACAGCAATGGGCACCTGCAGGACACCCGGGGGGGCAGCAGGGATGGATGTGCCTCCAGAGCTGTCCTGGGCTGGGTGGGACCCCAGCTCCMACACAAACTGCTGCGTTTGCTGGGAACTTCCAGCCCAAGTGCTTCTGTGAGTCTGTGATGCTGGGAGGCAGAAATTGCACTCAGGGATGCAGGGACTGATGATGGAGGGGCTCTCAGAGCCTCGCTGAGCACTCCTGAGCTGAGGGGGGTAAGAGAATCACAAAGGGGTTTGAGGAGCTCCCGGGAGCCACCCCAGGCAGGGGCTCGGTGTCACAGCCAGGCAGTGACCGACAGAGAGGGGCTGGCAGCCAGGAGCCCCCTGCATGGGCACAGGCAGTGTCCTTGTGCTTCGTGTGACAGAAACACGGGGCCCAGGGCTGGGCTCTAAGGAGTGATTTCACAGGGCTGGGGGGAAAGGGCTGCACTGGGGACACTGCACCCCGAAAAGCTGATAAGGAAATGAAAAGCATCCTCCAAAAGACCTGTCTGAAGACAGACCTGTACGGGGAGAGCGAGGGGGAGACAGAGGTACAGGAGATAAAATACCAGGAATTGTGATGTAGGAGAGAGAGGCTGCTTGCCAGTCTTCAGGGTGGCTGAACAGTAACGGGGGAAAAAAGCAGGAAAGGGCTGAAAGGTTACAGGGCTGTCAGAGCCTGACAGCACCATCTCTCCCGACTCTGGTCATCAAATAGATGCTCCCCCACAGACACCTGATCAGTGCTTGGACATCTCACCCCACYGGTGCTTTGTGCTCTGGTTTAGACAAAGAATTTAACAATCTTCCTCTCTATTCTGTGGAGAACAACCTTTACAGATGGCTGGGAATGCCAATGTGTGCTTTAAGTGTTTGTTTGTCTTATTTGAGTGGCGCTTTTGATGTTGAACTATCCATTACTTAAAAGCCAATAAGTTAGAAAGCCATGAAGGAAAGTGAAATGGCCTGTATCATTTAGTTCTGCACAGGGTTTGTGTGTGCTCAAGATTTCATTTTTTCTGTGAGATGCAGATGGTTTGAAATTGAAAAGCTGGGCTATTCCAGTGGCAGTCCCTTTGTTCTTGGAATGAGCTTGGCTTATTGAGGCAAAGCAGGAGAACCTCTGATTAACAACATCTGTCTGTTTTAGGGAAAAGGGTTGTCATCACACTGAGCTACTGTGCAATTCTGAAACGTTTTAACATTGTGCTTTACATGGCCAGAGCTTGATGAGGTTCTTTCTCCTGGAGAGATCAAACCCAGCTGGGGGGATCACTGTTCTCCTGGTGGGGTGGGGAGAGCCCAGGAGCAGTGACAGCAGGGAACAGCTGGAATATTGCAGCTGGCAAGGGCTGCAGCTGGCCCAGAGACACACCAGGTCCCTCTGCCCCCACAGCTCAGCCCTTCCCTGCGCTTGGCTCCCGCAGCCCCCAGCCACAGCCGGGCTCCATTCCCAACTCTTCCACACCTCACCACACCTGCACCATCACCTGTGCTAAAAACGTCCYSAGCTCAGTTCCCAGCAGTGCCTTTCCTGCACCCAGGCTCATCCTGGCAGCCCTGGGGAGCCCCCGAGGGCAGCAGGGACCTGGTGCCACCCTGGTGCCACCCTCAGGGTCCCTGTGGCCAGCCCGGACCCAGGGAGGGGCTCTGGGCTTGGGAGAGCTGGACTCATCCCCAGTGCCCCTGCTGATCCCAGCCTGCAGGCCTGGCCTTGGTGAGTGTGTGCTCACTGGAATATTCCTGGATTCTGCTGCTGTTTTCCAAACAAGCTGCCTGCCTGAGTTTTCCCAGAAAGGCAGAAGCAGAGTGCAGGTTTAAAAACAAGCTGCACTCTCCTCTCTCCATGTGCAAAATGGTTTCTGGCCTTGAGAAAAACAATTGAACAGTGGACATTGAAGAAGGTAATTAAAAACCTTTTAACTCTCATGAGATCACAGAGAAAAACAAATGTGGGGGTTTTCAAAATGTGACTTTTTCAGGGGTTTTTTGTTAAAACAAGAAAACAATTTTATTATTATTTGAAAATAATATGCAGAAGTTAACTTTTTACATGACAGTGATCAGGAATGGAGATTTGAAAAGCAGCCTGTGGATCAGTGCAGTGCAGGAGCCTGAACTGAAGGCACCAAGTCAGGGCAGCTGAGGCTGCCTGAGAGGAGCTGGCAGAACAGACCTGGAGTGTCCATTCTGATCTGTGTGACAGAGGGAAGAGAGGCTGCAGGAGTTGCATTTTCCACCTCAGAGGTTTTATAGGATTTTAGGCAATGTCCATTGGATTTTAGTGAGTCTAAAGGACTTGTGCCTCTTTGATCATTTCTGAGAGTCTCAAGTCTCTTCMGACACTGGAGCTCAGGAGTCTGCTCATGATTTTCATGCAAACTGATGAGCTTCAGCTGAGACCAGAGGAGATGTAAGAGGGAACAGAAGTAYCAGGCAGTGGGAGACAGAGTCAGTAGTTTTGCATAACTCAGTGCAGAGAGCAGGAAATGCAAACCCTCACAGAGCCAGCCCTGTCCCCAGAGCCCAGGCCTGGTGGCCAGCAGCAGCACTGGGAGCCCAGAACAGGGCCAGGCCAGGCCCAGGGCTGCACCAGCCTGGGCTTATACACTGCCTGCTCCTGCTGTGGATTCTATTTCATTTTACACTGCCTTGGCTTGGTGCTRTTTCTGTAGGATATTCTGCATTTTAACATGTCATGTTTTCATCCCCCAGCTTTGGAGTAAGAACTGAGCTGAATTAGCTCCTCTAAATTCAAAGCCAAGGCTCATGCAATGCCATTTGATGTTTCACTGCTCAGCAGGCAGCCACAGCAGTGCCCAGGCTTTTCACTGGGCAGAGGATCAGTGACTCTGGCTGAGCTCCTTCTCCAGCATCCTCCAAAGGCACTGAGGGAGCAGCCAGCCAGCCTCTGTGAGATGTGCACACTGCATGGACCAGCTGTCCCAAACAATCCTGAGCTAATKGAATTGTTTTTTCATCCTGCAGCAGCCCCATGGACTGCAGAGAGGTGGCAGATAACAGGAGGGGCCTGTAGGAAGCTGAGSAGGGCACAGAGGGCTCTTTCCAGAGGAAATCCACATTCCTTGGGTACCTCTTGTGGCACAACACCAGCACAGAGATGCTGACAGCCACGGAAGCTACACAGGCTCTCATCCTCTCACTTGACAGACCATGAACTGCAAGGAACTGCCCAGGCTGCTGCTCCAGCTGCAGAGTCTCTGTGGTTGTCTTCCCAGGCAAATTAATCACTGACATATTTCTGTATTTTATTCTGAATGAACTAAGAAATGAATTTAYTGGGTGATTTCTTCATTTAGAACTRCAGTTTAAATCAACAGACWACAGCAGAAAACTGGTTTATTGGAACTTGCTCAYTGCCCATGGCCATTTCCATGGTGCTGGTGCCTGTAAATCCTCACTGAGTGAGGCTGAGTGATGCCTCTCAGCTGGAGCCCACAAAATGTGTGAATGTGTGCTTCCAGGAGACAAAGACAGCTCTCAGGTGGAGTGTGTGGTGTAACCCTTCCCARAGCTGTGCCCTGGGCTAAGGGAACAGTGGGACAGCTGTCCTGCAAGCCAAACCAGAACTCCCATGAGATGTTAAAGACTGTTTAATAGTTCCTAAAGTATTTCTCCTTTGTTCAAAAGTAGACAAAGCAGGTATTTGTGTGTCAGGAAAGACAGTTCCTTTTCACAGTGGAGATGTGATTTGTACCCTCTAAACACTAAGGCCACTAAAAACAATTCCATGCAAATAGGAAATAATTGTAAGCAGAGAGGCCCCCATGGGAGTGAAACTGTGAACACTGAGAGGTTCTTATTTCTACTCTAAAATGGTTTTGACTTTCTGTACATTAAAATTTCTCACTGAGACCATTTCTGACGTGGCCAGGATTGCACAGATCAGACAGGGAGGAACCTCCAGGCTCTGCTGTCAGTGCCAGCCCCCAGCAGCTGTGGGAGGGCACCTGCACACCCAGCACCCCCTCCCAGCACCCAGCACACCCAGCCTGGCACTGCCAGTGCCACAGCTCCCTCCTGCAGCATCCCCTGGGCACTGCAGCCTCTGCCCTGGGCTGCTGGGGGGGCTGGGCCCTGCCCAAGGGCTGCATCAGAACCCACTGCCCCTGGCACCCTCCCAGTGCCCATCACAGCACTGACAAACCACTGACAGCTTTGTTCTCCCCCAGATTCCTGTCTCCAATGGCAATAACAGGAAATTGTTCCGTTATTTATCTTTGGTGGCTCCAGGTCTGGGACAGCCCCTCTGCTGCACTGAGCTGTGCCTGTCWCTGCAGCCCAGGAGTGCCTCAGTCTRCAAAATGCATTCTTGTCCTCCTGCATCTGTGGGAAAGACACCAAAACACCAACACACAGAACCATTTTTAACCTGTAAGCTGCGATTTTAAAATGCTCATTTCATACCAAGGAAATKAGTTTTAAGATGCCATTGAAGCTGCTGACAAAATTGAATCCTTACAGAAAAACCATTCAAATGCACAGGAAAGAAATGCTGCCAGTCAAGGATTTTCTAAGATTTCTGAATGGTTCTTTAGGAGAAAAAAAAAACACACATAGAGAGGAGGACAAATATTTTGATTGCCCTTGATAACCCCTCAGTGTTTGTGAGAAGAACCAACCATCAGTTTGAAAGAATCCCCATTTAGTGCAATGCCACAGACAGGGACATTTCCAGGTGCCCAGGGCTGCATTCCCCAGTGTAGCCCTGGCAGGGTGTGGGGCAGGCAGATCCCACAGCCTGGCACCAGGGTGGGCAGAAATCCCAGAAACACAGCGGGGACAGGGGCAGCAGG
>CADDXX010000729.1:50074-62594 GCA_902810485.1 Alauda arvensis | reverse complement strand
ATCCCCCCGGGAACCCCAGGGAGGAGGGAGCCGGGCCGGCAGTGCCCTGGGGGCTGCTGTCCCTGGGGTCAGTGCAGGACAGGGGACACAGATCTGTCCTGGCACTGCCCTGGGGGCTGCTGTCCCTGGGTCAGGGCAGGGCAGGGACACAGACCCATCCTGGCAGTGTCCTGGCAGTGCCCTGGGGGCTGCTGTCCCTGGGTCAGTGCAGGGGAGGGACACAGATCTGTCCTGGCACTGCCCTGGGGGCTGCTGTCCCTGGGTCAGGGCAGGGCAGGGACACAGACCTGTCCTGGGGGCTGCTGTCCCTGGGTCAGTGCAGGGGACAGGACACAGATCTGTCCTGGCAGTGCCCTGGGGGCTGCTGTCCCTGGGTCAGGGCAGGGCAGGGACACAGATCTGTCCTGGCAGTGTCCTGGGGGCCGCTGTCCCTGGGGTCAGTGCAGGGCAGGGACACAGATCTGTCCTGGCACTGCCCTGAGGGCTGCTGTCCCTGGGTCAGGGCAGGGGAGGGACACAGACCTGTCCTGGCAGTGGCCTGGCAGTGTCCCCGGGGTCAGTGCAGGGGAGGGGACACAGACCTGTCCTGGCAGTGTTCTGGCAGTGCCCTGGCAGTGTCCCCAGGGTCAGTGCAGGACAGGGAACACGGACCTGTCCTGGCAGTGCCCTGGCAGTGTCCCCGGGGTCAGTGCAGGGCAGGGACACAGACCTGTCCTGGGGGCTGCTGTCTCTGGGGTCAGTGCAGGGCAGGGGACACAGACCTGTCCCCACACAGCTCTGTGGCAGCAGGGTCACAGCCCCGGGTAGAGGCAGCCGGGAAGGGCAGAGCAGCCTCTGCTTCCCCACCACCCCGGGCAGCACCAGCCCATCCCACAGCTTCCCTGCCCAGTCTGTGCCAGCAGAGGGGGGCTGCTGCTCTCGCAGGGGGTCCCTGGTCCCCAGAGGTCACTCTGTCCTACRGCCAGCTGTCAGCAGCCCAGCAGTGATGGCATGGCCAGCCAGGCTCCATGGACAGCAGCTGTTTTCAGCTGGACCCTGCACCCATGGAGTGAGATCTCAACACCTGAAAACCTYTGAGCAGCACTGACATCCTCCTCTGAAAGCAGAATCTCCACAGGCACCGCCTGTGCTGTCTCTGAGGCCTCRTTTACCCTGTGGGGATGTGACACAGGTCACCCACGCACACTGAGTGACCTGGGCTGGCTGTGCCCCTGCCAGGACATTCACTCATGGGCATGGAAGCAGCCTCCTGCTGTCCTCGCAGAGGAGCAGCAGCTCAGGGAGCACAGCTCAGGGAGCAGCACAGGGGAGCAGAATGCCAGGACACCCCAGCCCGGGTTCCCGCCGCAGGCTGAGCAGCAGAACTGTCCTTCAGGCCCTCCGTGGGTGGGAGCTGAGATCCAAATCCTGTCACCCTTCACTGAGTTCTGCCAGAGGCTGGGAAGGACTCGGGGTCTTGGAGGCCAAGGGGCTCTGGGCTGGGGACAYTGGCTGCTGGGCAGAGCAAGGGCAGGGGGACACCAGAAAGTGCCCCCTCAGGATCCAGCAAAGGCCACCCCAGCACCCCTTTCATTCACCCTCCCACCCCACGAGGAGGCTGCCCCCAGCTCCACACACCCCACGCTGGCCCTGGGAGCACAGGAGGTGGCAGGGGAGGTGTTCAATGGGGTTTTATCACTGCCCTGCTCCCCTCAATCAGCTCCATCTCCTCCCAGCAAGGTGCTGTGGCAGAGGCCTCTCCCCACCCCAGCAAGGGGGGACTGATCTGGTGTGAAAGCAAGCTCAGCACCCCTGCCTGGTGCCACTGGGACAGCCTTCACTCACTGCAGAGCTAACTCCAGCACTTAGAACCATAACAGTCACATCTTCTCTCTCCAGAAACAAAACTAWAAGGGGATATTTAAATTCTACCTAAGGAGAAGGAAGGGAAAGTGATGAAATAAGTAGCAGCTAAGTGTACTACAAAGCASCACTTTGTAAAGATTGGATACCAAAAGGTCAGTTCCTTTAAAACAGACATTCAGSAATGGAAGTACCCATGTGGCATTAATTTTCCACACACTCAGTTCTTAACTGAGCAATTATACTGCAATTGCTAAAATGATGGGATGCAAATGAAAAACGTGTTTACATGTCCATGATCATYAAGTCTTTGTAGTTCTGTGGAGATACAGGTAGAATAGGTATTTCAAAAGCAAACATTGTTTTGAGCCTCTCCAATAACACAGGCATGTCAGATAATCCCAGCTGCAATGCCTTCAAGAAGTGCTTTGTGTTCCAATTTAGAGCAGAATAACTGAAAGACAAGGTACCAACTCTCAGAGCACCAGAGAAACTCCTATTACAAAAAAGAATTTTAAAAAAACCTGATCGATTTAGAAGTCTAGAAACTTTTTTTTTCTTGATTTTCACATTCCTTGGTTATAGCAGAGAGGTAAAATCCATTTTGGTGATACACGTTTGTGTGGAATGTGTATCACCTTCCAAAGGCCAAGCATTCTGCAAGATCAATGCTGTAGAATGAAAATATCTCCATGCCAAAGCCCTTGTGGTGCTGCCAAGGAATCCATCAGCTGGAGATCTCTTGCTGCATTTGCATTCTCTAAGGTGAAATACTGAAGACAAAATATCAAAGGAGAGGAAGTGCAATTCCCATACAAATGGAACAGGAATACCATAACACCTTTACAGAAGCATCTGCTCTGGAGGACACAAGAGTGAAAGACAATCACTGCTCTCAAGTCAGTGGGTTTATAAACAATTGGTGAGAGTTTTCTCCAGCCCAGCACAGGAGCCTCTCACAATCCACTTGCAGGTGCCATGAGACAAGTGGTACAGGATGGGTGGGTCAGATTCGAAGGGAGGGCAGTGACTTTCTACAATGAAGAGCCAAGAAGCACACCTCACACTCCCTCTTACACTGGCCTTTACCAGGTGACACACTGAACTTTCAGGAAACAAAACTGGACCAATGCTCCTGCCCTGCAATCTTACTTAAGAAAAAGGTTTGGAGAGTTTTTTTATAACCACAAAGGCCACATCTCTCTTACTTCCAGCTGCCTGTGTCCCAGCACTCTGAATACCGTGTTGGCTGCAGCCCAAAGCATTTCAGCCTGCCCTGCCTGAGGAAGGCACAGCTCAGCTCCTTCAGCCACCAGGTGTGCTGTTCAGACAGCCATCAGCTCAGAGTGTTCCAGAAATCAGGGTAACCTCAGTGGGAAAGGAGATCAGATATGCAACCAAAAACACCAAGTGGTCACAGAACAAAGTTTGAAAAGGCAGAGAAAAGGAACAAGGAGCTCTGCCACAGCCCCAGCAGTCAGTAGAGCACACTGACAGCAGCGACAGCAGCAGCAGAGCTCTCACCGGGCTGGAGATGGTGCAACAGGACTTGTGGGGTTTGGGATTTTTRTGATGGTTGTTGTTGGGGCTTGGGTTGGTTTTTACACTGCAAAGGCATCACTGCAGCTTTCCCACAGTACGAGCACAGCCCTGTTCCCAGGCAGGCGGTGCCATGAGCCACTGGACCCTGACCCTGGCTTGGACTTACCCCAGCCCTGGGAGAGGCTTGGGCTTGCCAAGGAGGGAACTCTGACATCCCCTGGCACCTTCTCTGCCCTTCTTTGCCCTGACATCTCCAACAGCCACCTTTCATCCAGCACTTCTTGTATCAGCATCCATGACAGCATTCCAAGGCCATGGCAGTGGCCAAACAGAAAAACCAGGATTGTAAGAGGGATTGCTCCAGGATTAGCAGTTCACTCCTCTGTCAGTCATTGCCACCCGCAGAGCCAGGACAGGCGGGATCCCTGGGACAGGAGAGATTCCTGGGACAGGAGGGATCCCTGGGACAGGCGGGTCCCTGGGACAGGAGAGATTCCTGGGACAGGCGGGATCCTTGGGACAGGCGGGATCCTTGGGACAGGAGGGATCCCCAGGATGATGTCAGGATCCCCGGGGTTATGTCAGGATCCCCAGGGCGATGTCAGGATCCCCAGGGCGATGTCAGGATCCCCAGGCGATGTCAGGATCCCTGGGATGATGTCAGGATCCCCGGGATGATGTCAGGATCCCCAGGGTGATGTCAGGATCCCCAGAGTGATATCAGGATCCCCAGGACAGGAGGGATCCCCAGGGTGATGTCAGGATCCCCAGGGTGATGTCAGGATCCCCAGGGTGATGTCAGGATCCCCAGGGCTATGTCAGGATCCCCAGGGTGATGTCAGGATCCCCGGGATGATGTCAGGATCCCCGGGATGATATCAGGATCCCTGGGGCGATGTTAGGATCCCCAGGATGCTGTCAGGATCCCCAGGGTGATGTCAGGATCCCTGGGGTGATGTCAGGATCCCCGGGATAATGTCAGAATCCCCAGGGTGATGTCAGGATCCCCAGAGTGATATCAGGATCCCCAGGACAGGAGGGATCCCCAGGGCCATGTCAGGATCCCTGGGATGATGTCAGGATCCCCAGGATGATGTCAGGATCCCCAGGATGATGTCAGGATCCCCAGGACAGCACACTTGAGGCAGATTTCACTCAGGACAGCCCGTTCAGAGCTGCCCTGAGCACGGAGGGAAGGACATTCCCTGTGCAGACCAGTGGGATTGATGGCCTTGGYACAACACCCAGCTCCCGCAGGGGAATGCAATCCACATTGAGCAATCAATGCTAGTAAAGAACAAGGCTTCTCCCACAACCCTGTGTTGTGTCCAAAACACCTGTGTTCCCTTCAAAGACAACAGTGAAGAAAATTCATAATAGCTCATTAATCACAAAACTGAGCTTCAGAGCAGAAATTGTTTCTTTCCAAAATAACATATTGATCACTGAAATTTGAAATCTAAGTTGAATTAAAGGCTTAATATGACTTTATTCAACTTCATTTTTTTTTCATTTTGGTCTTTGATATTTCTGTGCCTGGAGAAAAAAAAAAAAAAAAAAAAGAAAAAACCTACAAATGATCTCTCCATCAGTTCAAGCCCCAATTTTAGATTTACACAAAAAGCAACCAGGCTAGGAAAGACCTTCCCATTTTCTGCATCTGATTTTCTGCTTTTATTCTGATGGCTTCTATGCCTTACTGAAGATAGAAAATTAACGCAGTAATGTCAGAAACAGTGATGCGTTAATGTGTTAATTATTAAGGACTCTAAAAGCCTGAATTCATTTGTGCTGAATGAGTGCAAATTATCTGATAAACCCTTTGATCAAGACTTTCTGAGCTTCCCCTTCACAGTCTTAGTCTTCTCATTTCTAGCCATGACTGAACCCCAGACATTTGTGCATCCATAGGGAACAAACCAGGCTCCCCACAAAGCTGCTCATTCACCTGCCTGCAAGGACCTGCCAGTGCACAGGTGAGGGCATCTGGGGATAATCCACCTCCTCCCACAGTCAGAGCAGCCTGGCCGGGGGGATTCTTGCTTTAGGGAGCTCGTTTTTATAAAAACCCTTCCAGGGTTTTTATAAACCCTGGAAATTATTTTGATTCGGGGGTTGTAGGAATCAGATTAAGGTTTCCATATGCRTTTCTGTGCAGTTTATGTGCAGTTGTGTGGGTTTGTGGTGTGGGTTTGTGTTTTGRTGGGATTTTTTGGAGCTGCAGGGTGGGGCAGGGCCAGCCCCTCTGAGCACTGAGGGATYTTCAGAGGGGTCCCAGCAGTGCTGCCCCAAAGCCATCTCCAGCCAGCCCGGGAAGCCTTTCCCCTTGGGCTGGGAAATTCCCTCACAGTGCTCTGTGCAGAGAGCAGCGAGCACAGCCTCACCTGGCCTGGCCAGAACAGCCTCACCTGGCCAGCACAGCCTCACCTGGCCTGGCCATCACAGCCTCACCTGGCCAGCACAGCCTCACCTGGCCAGAACAGCCTCACCTGGCCTGGCCAGCACAGCCTCACCTGGCCAGCACAGCCTCACCTGGCCCAGGCAGCACAGCCTCACCTGGCCCAGCACAGCCTCACCTGGCCAGCACAGCCTCACCTGGCTCAGTACAGCCTCACCTGACCCAGTACAGCCTCACCTGGACAGCCAGCGCAGCCTCACCTGGACAGCACAGCCTCACCTGGCCTGACCAGCACAGCCTCACCTGGCCTGGCCAGCACAGCCTCACCTGGCCAGCACACCCTGCCCTCACCCGGCCAGCACAGCCTCATGGCAGGAGGCACCCACGGAGCTTTAGCTCAGGTTGGGGTTTTTAATTTTGCATCTTCATACCAAACCTCCCCAAACAAACCAGGCAGGGGTAAATCTTGGCCCAGCTTGCAGAACACTCCCTGCCCCTGGGAGCATCTGTCACATGCCCTGTGCAAGACAAGTTTGAGTTACAGCTGTAGAAGCTGAGCAGACTGAAGTGACCTGAACCAGAATTCTCAGGTGTTGCTTGCTTTGTTTTGTTTTGTTTTTTGAACAGGCCAGGGTGAAAACCATTGAAACAGTGGCATTGCCCTGGCCACAGAGGGGGGAGGCTGAATTATCGGGGTGCTCCCCATCTGCTGGGCAGCTCCCTCCTCACAACATCACARATGGCCCTCTGGGAACAACCTGAATCTCATCAATGTCCCCTGAGTTTCAGCCAGGAAAGGATGTCCTGCAGCTGTGGTGCAGCTCTGCAGCTCCAGAATGGGCCCCGAGGGGCAGAAGTGGGAGAGGAGCCCGAGGGGGCAGCAGGCACTGCCCTGTGAGGCACAGTGCAGGGCAGGGTGGTGTCACACACACAGCCAGTGATGGATTTCCACTGGCTCTGAAAATGCACTTTGCCAGTTTTGAAACCGAGCCTGAGAGCTTCACACACAGCCTCACCTCAGGCTCAGGTACAAACCCTGCCCACTGTGAGTAAGGCTTTCAATCACATGATGAGCACCCACTCACACAACTACTGAGAGGCAGAATTCCATCCCTGAGGGGCAGAATTCAGGGAAAGTGTTACCTTTAGGATTTGCCATCTGTTGGAGAGAAACCCACACRTGGCCAGACAGGGAAGCAGCTTTGCCTTCATTGCACCTTCTGGMACAARCCCAYGAGGACCTGGGGCAGCTCATGGTGTGCACTCCTCTGTCCTGAGCCTCTGGGCCTTTGTTCTTCCAGTCATGGACACGTTTATTTATGCAATTGCAGATTCWGGGCTCTGGGTAAGACAAGCTGTTATTTTGTTCTAGAAATTACATTTTCCACAAGCACCTTGAATTCAGAACTGATGATATATTGATATATTCCATCTGTGCGTGTAACAAATATTTATGGAATGCCTTTAGCTGGGAAAAGTCACCTTTATGGCTTCCTCTATTATTTTTCTTACAGATGGTGCCAAGGAATCAATAACCATGTCACACACCTGGGCAAGCAGAGCAAGTGGCTTTCTGTGGAGCCATACACCTCTTTGGAGCYACACAGCCTTTATACCTCTGGAAACAAAGGCAGAATTTCTCCTAACTCCTCGTTGCTGACCAATCATGTGCACAGTCATTAAAAGTAAATCAAATGCAGCTGCTTACAGCTCTTGACCTGTTTCAGGTCTGTTTTTTACCAGCTCTCATCCAGCAGAGCTCTGAGGAGAAGGCAGCAGAGCCTCAGCCAAGTGTCAGTGAGTGGTGCCAGTGTGGAGGTGACACCTCCCCTTAACTTCTGCCAGCCCTTCACACTGCTGGCACCTTCACACTTGGAGAAACCCTGATACAGGGGAAGGGCTTCACTGTGGGAACAACAGTCACTGCACTTCTTCTTTCTCATTTCTTCTCCTCCCAGCCTTTAGAAATCTCCAGCCCTTGCTCAGAGCACCAAGCCCCAATTCCTGTGTGCCCAGYCCATGCACTGAGGTCGCTGTGGCTCAGGGAAAGGCACAGAGCAGCACTGACACCTGAAGCCTTCACCCCACTGAGCTGGGCCCTGGGCAGGGGAAGGCTGCTCGAAGCACTGATGGGTTTGTGTCTGTGGACCTGGTCTCTTCTGTGCTCAAACTCATTTTTTGTATGGGAAGTTGAGCTGRAATTGAAGAGCATGAGTTAAATATTTCATGTCATGCTGGAATTTATAATTCATGATCAAATCCTTCAGAAAGGAAAAGATAAGATAGAGCTGCAAAAGCTTTAAATARAGTGTTTTCTGTCCCCTGTAGACAGACTGATGGAAAAGTGCTTTCCCCCYCTTCTACTGGTGCTTTAAAGGAAATTAGAAAATAACGTGCTAGCAGTGAAAACACATACTCARAGTACATTTGAGGAATTGTTATTGTTTGTAAACAGATGTAATTAATGTTTCATACACACTTATCTAAAGTAAAGTGCTGTGTTGCCCTTGGTCCCTCCACAATTCAGAGCCTCTCTTGAGAACAAGACAGGTTGGCCCCCAGCTGTAAAAGCTGCACACCTCGTTATTGCTGTGATCACCTGGGCAGCCCTGGCCAGGAGAATGTGACAGTGCAGCAATGGCAGAGCTGCTGCACCCCATCCTGAGGGCTGGGATGGTGTGAGGGGTCACAAAATCATGGAGTGGTTTGGGTTAAAGGGACCTGAAATCCCACCCATTCCCACCCCTGCCATGGCAGGGACACCTCCCACTGTGCCAGGGTGTCCCCAGTGTCCAACCTGGCCTTGGGCACTGCCAGGGATCCAGGGGCAGCCCCAGCTGCTCTGGGCACCCTCAGTGCCTCCAGCCCTCACAAGGAGGGGTTTATCCCTCACAGCCCACCCAGCCCTGCCCTCTGGCAGTGTGRCCATGACAGGCCCTGATGAAAAGTCTTTCTTAAGGGGCCCCTTTAGCATTGAAAGGCCACAATCAGGRTTCCCAGACCTCCTCTCAGCCAGGCTGGACAATCCCAGCTCTGTCAGCCTCTCCCCACAGCAGTGGCTCTGCAGAGCCCCTGGCTGGGCTCTCNCAGCCCACCCAGCCCTGCCCTCTGGCAGTGTGGCCATGACAGGCCCTGATGAAAAGTCTTTCTTAAGGGGCCCCTTTAGCATTGAAAGGCCACAATCAGGGTTCCCAGACCTCCTCTCAGCCAGGCTGGACAATCCCAGCTCTGTCAGCCTCTCCCCACAGCAGTGGCTCTGCAGAGCCCCTGGCTGGGCTCTCTCCTGTCTGTCCATGTCTGTCCTGTCTGTCTATGTCTGTCCTGTGTGTCCATGTCCCTCCTGTCTGTCCATGTCTGTCCTGTCTGTCCATGTCCCTTCAGTCTGTCCATGTCTCTCTCCTGCCTGTCCATGTTTGTCCTGTCTGTCCATGTCTGTCCTGTCTGTCCATGTCTCTCCTGTCTGTCCATGTCCCTCCAGTCTGTCCATGTCTGTCCTGTCTGTCCATGTCCCTCCTGTCTGTCCATGTCTCTCCAGCCTATCCATGTCTCTCCTGCACTGGGGAGCCCAGCTCTGCACATGATTCTCCAGTTGTGGTCTCACCTGTGCTCTGCAGAGGGGCAGGTTTGCCTCCCTCCACCTGCTCTATCTGAGCATTGGCCTTAACAGAAACATCTGAAAAGAAGTTTTTAAAAAATCAACAAAAAAATAAACAACARAATTTTAAAGCAATTACTATTTTAGGGGCTGTTTTCCTTTGTCACACTCACAGTGACAAACCAAGATCTTGGATGAGAGATCTTCAGATTTTTCATTCCATGGTTCAAGCATTTTCCAGTGTAACAAGATCCCAGGGGTGCATCTCTGGAGCAAGTCTCTGAGAGCAAAACTTGCTTTTGGAAACTGGAATTTGCCTGGCAGAGTTTGTGCACTGTCCTTCACCACTCCTCCCTGATGAGATTTCAAACTTTTCTGAGAGCACTCACTTGTGTTCAGCAGCCCCAGAAAAGTGCCCTGCTTCATTCAATCTCTGTAGCAAAGATCCAAATTGTCCACTGGCAATTTACACAGCAGCAAGTTAATGCTGGGCTCTCTTTGGTTTGAGGAGAAAACAATCAGAGAGCTTTGACAGCTGAACAACAGACAATTGCTTGTTGTCTCTGTGTTTTCTTGGAATCGATACAAAAACACCAACAGGATTGTCACACGCAGTTAATCATTCCAGGAAACASCACCAGTGTTTGTGAGGATGGATGGGCTGGGGCTGGAGCTGCCATGGGAGCAGCTGGCACTGCCCTCCACAGGCACCAAACCAGGGGCAGCTGCTCCAGGATCACCAGAGCTGGAAAAGCGCCAGGATCCAGCAGTGATGGCACAGCTGTGTGAGCAGGGAGGCTGCCAGCCTGCAGCTCACCTGCAGTTCACCTGCAAATGGGCAATTCCAGGATCACCAGAGCTGGAAAGGCACCAGGATCCAGCTGTGTGAGCAGGGAGGCTGCCAGCCTGCAGTTCACCTGCAAATGGGCAATGCCAGGATCACCAGAGCTGGAAAAGCGCCAGGATCCAGCAGTGATGGCACAGCTGTGTGAGCAGTGAAGCTGCCAGCCTGCAGCTCACCTGCAAATGAGCAATGCCAAGGTGTTCCCCTGCCCCACAGAGAGGTGCCTTGCGGGGATGGCTGCACTCCAACAGATCCAGCCACAGCCTGGCCCTGCTCAGGGAGCCACAGCAGCACCAGGACYGAGCTCTCTGGGGGGATTTTGCTGCCATTCCCATGCTCTCCTCTTTCAAAGGTTTCCTCCCCACCTTTCCATGCAGACATTTGTTACGGGGAATGAAGAACTGCGAGGAATTTTTYCTCTTTGTTCCTTTTTGGAAGACAAATAAAAAYTTGAATAAATTWWAAAAAMCCCACAAATGTATCTTCAGCCTTGGCAAATAAAGTCTCAATGAGAGCCAAATGCCCCGAAACAACACGTGCCCCAGGACAGGCTGAGGGAAATGCAAACAACAGAGTCACTTACAGCAGCTGGCAGAGACAATACGTTCTGGGAAATGTGTATAAAATACAACATGCTTATAAAATACAGTGGGAAAAGGAGGGGAAGMAACATTTGATGGCTACAGAGCACAGTGTGTCAGGAGCCTTCTGGTGGCTGCCTGCCCAGGGACCAGGGGGCCAATGTCCCCCAGAGCCCCACCTGCCACTGCTGGGCTGGCCTGTCCCAGCCACAGCACACCCAGAGCTGGTGACACCCTGGCACAGCTCCAGGGGCTCGGGTGACCCAGTGAGGAGCAGCATTTCTCACCAGGGAGCACCGTGGGGGATCCCATCCCAGAGCCACGGGGACACCTGTGACAGCCACAACAAGAGCCCAGTGCTTCCTGTGGCTCCGGGCTCAGGAGCATCATCCAGAGCTGACCCTGACCTCTGCTCAGACAGAGCCACAGCACAAACAGTGCCTGAGCCAGCACAGCAAGCTAAAGCTGCAACAAACACTCAGACAGACCCTTCCATGGGGCCAGGAGTGCCAGCAGGCTTCACCAGTTGCCAGGTGACCTCACCCAGCATTAAGATGAAGTTAAAAAATGATCGGGGGTGTTTCACACAAATATAAACAAATAAAAACAGCCCTAAAACAAACAATTTGTGTGAATGCAGAAAATGAAATCTGTAACCAGGAGTTCCAAAAAGGGGCTCCAGAGAAATAGAAAAAGTAAGAAAATACTGTAGACCTATCAGTCTTTTATTGTAGTTCACTTTTTTCAAGCTTTCTCATCGTGATTGAATTCAGCCTGKAAAAGCTTCTGCTGTCCATGAGATGCAAAGATTATTGACTTCACTAAATGGACACCAAATCCCTTCTTTCCTCTGCTGAAACAGCATCCTGGAGACTGTTAGTGTGAAGGACCCACATCATCATGTCAGTGTCCTTGACCTTTTCTCAGATCCTTAGAACATCTCTGGATGAGTTTACACTYGGAATTGAGCAGCTCTTTACTGCTCAGGCTGTGAGTGCATTAGAAATGTCAGCCTTTGAAACACACATCACAAGGAATTTAGTTACAGAAAGCAACACAATTTTATTACCTGACAAAAACAAGCTTCAAACACTTCAGTTAAGAGACACAGCTGGTTTTCACCTAAATAGAGCAGGAGAAACACACTGTCAGTTGTTTCCCAAAGCTAACTTATCACAAAGCTGATGCAGCAAAATTGAGCTTCTGAGTTCCTGGGGGAAAAGAATCTTATTTATTTTCTTCCTTTTCACAAAACATAGGAGCACGTGGGAAGTGCAAAGAGCCAGCCAGACAACAGACATGATTTTGAGGAAGTAAAAGCTGATTGGAAGAGGTCAGGAAGAAATCAGACTGGCTATACTGGTCATTTCATTGGTTCTCTGGTCAAGCATCCCAGGTTTCTGCCCATGCCATCATTCATTGCTGCATGAACAGGTCACAGAGGTCTTGCTGCAGCCCTTTGCACTGCATGCTCTGCTCACCTGCCCAGTTATCACTGCACATCACTGACAGCATCTTGTCAGAACCTGGGACATGGACCTGCCACTGAGCCSGGTGCAGAGACTGAGTTCTCATCAGACTTAAGTTAAAAATAATCACAAACAAGCTTTAAAGCACAGACAAATCCCTTGCTCAGAGCAGAGGCCCTTGTGGCCAGATGGGAGCTGCTGTACCCTGTGCCACAGAACCCCAGTGACCCCCAGACTGGCAGCCCCTGC
>CADDXX010000729.1:37155-49429 GCA_902810485.1 Alauda arvensis | reverse complement strand
CCCAGGGCAGCTGCAGCCTCTGCTTTCAGAGCTCCCCCTGCCCTGCAGCTCCAGCCCTTCCCACACACACCCTTGGGTCACCACTGGAACATGGCTGCAACATTCAGTGTCCCACTGCAGCTCCATGAATTGGCTTTTTTCTGCTCTAATCTGCATTTCTGTCTTCTTTGAGAGCCCCTTCTGAGACATCCATACAGCCTGCACATTGGCTTTTAAAGATTTTCACCACCCTTAACCTGACCCTGATCTCTGAATATAAAACTGAGATATAAAACTGAGATATAAAACTGAGATGCATAATTTCTAATTTTTCAGGAAGGGATATCCTCTTACTGCTGGTCTGTTTTTCCAAACACTGAAGTGCCTTCTCATACCAAATTTGCATTAAAAGTAGGAGAGTAGCTGAGAAAAGTCAATGAAAACAAAGCTAATGAATTGCTGCAGCCATTAACGCTGATAAACAGAGCCGGGTGTGAAAGAGGAGTCCCAGGTTCTGGGTTATCAGCATTAGAATCCTGCTGAGAATCTTGAGTGGGAGGCAAAACACCAACAGCAACATCCATCAGCCCAGATTCTGACTCCAGCTTGGTGATGAAAAAGAACATCAATCATCAGCTGCRAGGCAGAGGCAACAAAAATGCAAAGGGAAGCCTACACTGACTGTCAGGTACTGGAGAAAACTTTAACAAGTCTGAGATACCTCTGAAACTGATGTGCACAGCTGTGTCTTGAATAATGGAGAGCTTTTACTGTAATACATGGAGATAAACTAATAATATAATTGCTAGCATTAATTCAGCAATCAGAATTGTTGTCAAACGTTGATGCCCTGGTTTTTTCCGAAGTTTGACAAAGAGGTTGCCAGTTTTTGCAGGGGAGTGAAACAGGATTTATACAGTTCAGTCCAAGCATTCCTTCTGTGCTCTGTGTTGTGTGATTAAAACAAAGGAGGAGCACCTTGGACTGCCCTCCCCACCGACCAAGCCTCACACCCCAGAGAAAGCCCTTCACCAAAGCACAGGGCACAACTGCCAAAATGATAAATCTGACCTGCCCATTGAGGTTCTGCCCACCTTATGCATGTTCAAAGCTTTTGCTTATGTTYCTTCCCTCCACTTACCCCAAGCCCTGTCCCTGAGTCTGTGGCCAACACATTTGGTAGATTTAATCTGAGATTTTTAATGACAGGAAGAGGTGTAGGAGAGGGGAAAAAAACCCAGAATTTTTTACCCAAAAGTTTTACAGAGACTGGATGAAGCAGAATCTGGATGCTGATGAATTCTGGGTCCAAAACCCCAAATCCCTGATTTGCACTGTGCCATCCCCTCGCTGCCAGGGAGGGCTGAGGAGCAGAACAGCCCCTGGGCTGGGAGCACCTGAGGGCTCTGCTTGTCCTGCTGCTGCCCTCCTGTGAAGAACACGGCATCTGGGGAAATGTCAGCTTGAACTCTGTTGTAATAAAGGAATGAAAAGCCCCAGGGCAGTGCAGGGGCAGCAGTCAGTGCAGGAACTGTGACTAGCACAGTGTGACAGAGATGGCAAGAAAATGTGAACCCTAATAGGAAATGGTACCATCAAAGTATTTTGAATAAGGAAGGGCTGTTTCCATAGCAACCAAAAAATTTTAAAAAAATTTAAAATGTGTGAGAGAGGAAAAAATAGGCCAGAAAAATTCCAACACTTTCTTCCATGTCAAATGAATTTTGCCCAAATCTAGACCATCAGAAAACTGGTTAGTACCAGGGAATGAAGAACACKAATGCAGTGAGTGTTCTCCCATTATAAAGGTTTTTAGGGATGCACATCTCATAAAATGGAAATAGGATATTTGCCAGACTTGGTCAAGGAAAAATGTCCCTCAGTCATGAATGATACATCGATTTCCATGGTGATAGCTTTCCTGTTCAATATGTTATCCACAATCTGGGCCAGGGGATCAGGTGCTCCCTCAGGCAGTGGCAGAKGACTCCAGCCTGGTAGAAGTGTTGATCTTCAGAGGGCAGGAGGGTTCTTCAGGGGGATTTGGGACTCTCGTGGTGCCTTGAACTGCAATGACAGTTCAGAAAAGACAATGACCTTGGAATGGCTTTGCAAAGCACAGAGTAAGGCAGAAGAGCTCTCCCCCTTTTTGGGCTGAACATGCATTTAGAGTTGTGCCTGTCCCCAGGGAATTTGCTGCACTTCACCCTTGCTCTTGTTGCTCTGAGGGATGATGTGAGCATCATGAGGGCAGTTGTGGTGTCCATGTAAGAGTCCTCCMTCAGCTGCACCCCTCAGTGCCCAGCTCCCAGCTCCTGCTTTCCCAGGARCTCCTGAGCCCACAGATTCTCTCCATCCCCAGGCTGTGCTCCAGCTCTGCGGGTTGCTGGTGTGGTGACACCAATGACACAGGTCCTGAGCACTGGCTCTGTGCCCTCGCTTCCCAGGGGCTCTGAACCACCTCAGTGAGGATCATAAATGAGCCCTTTCAAATGSCAGGCACTGTTTCCCAGAGATAACTGCTATTTGCTCCCAGAATTACAGTGAGCAGAGCTGCTGAAGAATGTTCTGTGCACTGTCATGCTTTATTAACCAGAAAAGAGAGCAGAAAAAAGTTACAACTGTGCCAATATTAACTATTGTCTGTCAGCATGGATTAAGAGCACCCAAACTTCATTGCCTGAAAGGCTGCACTTACCTAATAACACAGTAATAGTCTTCATGTGAGGCCTCAATTTAATCCTTCTGCATTCCTGGGCTGTTTGGGCTGCTTTGCTTCAAATGTCACATTTAATCAGTGTGCCACCCTCTGCTGAAAGCATGCTTTTTAAATAAGACTTTGATAGACATTTGTCTCACATAAAACTTGTCCTTCCATGCAAAGATAAAAGCATAACACTGAAGGGAGGATTTGTCTAAAATCAGAGAAATGCTCCTTCTTGCACTGCCTGCTGAGTGCCTCATCCTCAGAGTTCACTTCCCTCTCATTACACATCWCTCTGCAGATGCCACCAAATGAGAGAATCAGTAATTTACCTCTGGAGCCACTCACCAAAGCCAGGTGCAAAGGAGCAGAGCGTGCCTGGCTGCCYGGGGTGTGTGAGTGCCCTTGCACAGCTCTCTGGTGATGTGCACTCCTGCACCAGCCAGTGGATGTGCTSATGAATTTACACACCTTGGTTAGCAATAATTCATTCCAAGGGCCAACCTTTGGCTCTCTTTTCCAAGAGTCATCACTGCAAGGCAGAGCACGGCAGGGCTGTGCCCTGGGGTGGCCATGCTGGCAGTGGCCATGGCTCACCCTGAGCTCACCCTGAGCCCCCTCAGGCTCAGCTCTGGGTGCTGCCCGGTGCCTGCAGTGCCTGCAGTGCCCACACACGCAGACTCTGCCCAGCCTGGCGTGTTCCCAAGGAGCAGGGAGGCTCTGGGGGCTGGTTTGGCTCACACTGGTGCCTGGACACCTTGCACACATCAACTGCCTTTGCTCACAAAGCCAGGAAAGCTCTCCCAGGTCAGTGCTTGGTGCTGCTGACTGCCAAAAGGGAGGAAAGAACCCTCGGGGCTTGGGGTCTTTCTGGAAGGTTCTCCCTGTACAACTGCTTCAGGTGGCTCCTGGAGCACTGTTTTAATTTTTGCCTTCTTCATTCATTTCCCTGCCACATTCTGCCGTGTTTTCAGAGACCAACAGTTCCAGAGGAGCTTCTGGGTCTGAGTTTTCATTGGCTTCATCAAATTCATTTGAGAAAACACCRGTTTGTGAGCCCAGCTGAGCCGAGGACAGGGATCCTGTTGATTGTGCAGGAGCCTCCACAGAAGAGTGAGGGATGTGCTGAGACACGGAGGTCAGCAGAGGAGCAGCCAGAGGGAAGCAGGGACGGACAGCTCGCATCCTCTGCCCCAGCAGCCTCACACTGAGCTCGTTCCCTGGCCATTAACCCCAACCAGACGGACTGCCCCCCAGCAGGAGGCTCACAGGGACACGGGGACAGGCAGMACAGGGCCGGGGGAGGCACTTTCAGGGGGTCTGAGGAGGGGAGATGCTGCAGAGGGCCCGAGGAACAATCACGGGAGCTGCAGGATGACAGAATAGCTGCAGTAAAGGGAAAGCCTGCCAGATCTCAGCTGAGGGAGGCCACAGCCCAGGAGCTTCATCTCGTTAATCCAAGTCAAAATAATGYTATGAGAAATTTTTAAGCCTTTCTTCCTGTACTTTTCAAGATAACAGATCAAGTCCATTTCCAAGTGCTACTAATTTACTCATTYCTCACACACAGGGTTTATCCACAGGGATGCAGCATGTTCCTTRCCATGTGTGATGGGTGATGTGTCCTTGGCAGCAGCAGGGGAATTCTGCCTGTGCCTTGTTTGGTAAAAGCACATCACAGCAGAAAATGAGCACCAGTTTGCCTCTCATCTTTACAGCAATCTGGAAACATTACTTAAACATCAGAGAAAGTGGAAGTGGCCCCCAGGGCCTCTGTTCCTGTGCTCCTGTCCCCCCACCATCCCTTGGCACAGCCTCAGCAGGGCCAGGGTGGGCAGGTACCACTTGGGGTTTGCTGCTGAACCTGTCACCCTCCCCTTCCTGCACAGGCTCCTGCTGGTTCTCCTCACTCAGCCTTTTCTGGGAAAGGGTGGGAACTCTCAGGGGTGCAGATTCCTGCGTGCTGTGATGTGGATCTCAGTGTCCATGGGGGTGCACGAGCCTTGTGCAGCTGTGTGTGCACAGCTGGATCCCTGCATGCTGCAGGCAGCCTCACACTGACTCTGGTTCTCCTGCCTCTCCATCCCCCTCTGTCTGCCTGTGCATGTGCCTTCCATCACTGGATGCTGGGCTACAGGAATCCAGGCAAATCACACACAGAAACACATCCCACCTCTGAGCTGCCTTGCAACCCAGGCAGTGTCTGGATGAGAATGAGGGCAAGGAGACAGTTTCAGATTTAAACAAGTAAACATAAGGATGTAAACGTGCATCTCCCATTTGTCCCTGTCCAGAAGGGCTGAAGAAGGGATTGGGGATGCTCACAATGGCATCATCACCCAGAGAAGCTGTAATTCTGCCAGGCACAGGSAGTGTGCACACCCTGAGTCTTTGCAAACACTGACACCACTTTTAATCAAGGCAAACTGCAGTCATTTCACTCAGTATTATTTCATTTGAAGGACTGTGCTGTGAAAAAATAATTTTCCTAAATTAATATTTTGCTYTAATAATTCTTTCTCTCAGAGGAGATTTGAAGTTTATTAAATTATTTGAAAGAAAGAAAATATATCTCAATACAGATATTGCATTAATTCAGTGTAAGCACAAGCTTCCATTTCAATAATCATTGCCATTTCTATTGATCTTTGCAAAACTTCTCAAACTGATAAACTTTCCCTTAAGGGGAAATTTTGCCTTACAASAGAGACCATATGAAGAGAAATGTCATGTCTCAGACTCCTGGAATGACTTACAAGCATAAAATAAGACATGAAAAAGAGGCAGAGAAGCAGYCGTGCTATTTTGCCTGAAGGAACATCATTCTGTTTTTATTAGCTGTGCAGATGCTGTAAAATTCAGACTCTCTGTTCTCTGTTCCAGGTACCCATTGGACACCTGGAGCTTCCTCAGTGTCCTACCTGCTGTTCTGTTGGGACASCTCTCTCCTCTGCACCAGTGACCATTCCAAAGGGCATCCACCCATCCATGAGCACCTGCTGSTGGCTTTTCACACCCACAGCTGCTGTGGCTCACTGACCCATGAGAGTCTGGCCCTCACAGCTGTGACACAAACCCTGCCCTGGTGCCCCCAGGCCYCTGTGCTGCCTGAACCCCACCCCTCTGGACAGAGCTGAGCACTGGGGCATCCCCACAGCTGCCCGTGGGGACAGACAGACAGCAGCCCCAGGCAGGTCCCTGCAGCAGCACCCCTCTCCTGGCCCTGCTGGTGTCCCCATGGCCTCCAGCCACAGGGAAGTGGCACAGGCACAGTCGCCATGGTGTCCCCATGGCCTCCAGCCACAGGGAAGTGGCACAGACACAGTCCTCATGGTGTCCCCATGGCATCCAGTCACAGGCAAATGGCACAGACACAGCCCCCATGGTGTCCCCATGGCCTCCAGCCACAGGGAAGTGGCACAGACACAGTCCCCATGGTGTCCCCATGGCCTCTGGCACAGCCCCCATAGTGTCTCCATGGCCTTCAGCCACAGGCCAGTGGCACAGACACAGTCCCCATGGTGTCCCCATGGCCTCCAGCCACAAGCAGGTGGCACAGTCACAGTCCCCATGGTGTCCCCATGGCCTCTGGCACAGCCCCCATGGTGTCCCCCTGCTCTCCCTGGCAGGGTTCCTGGGCTGCCCCCACACTCCCTCCCAGAGCTCCCATGAGTTACCCAGCATTTGAAGGCAGCAATTAATATTCAAATAAAGTACCTCTGAAATCATTCCACTCCATAATTATGCTCAAATTCATTAGCAAGAATATTAGAACTATAATTAACTTCCAAGCCTTGCCTGAGCTCCAGATAAAACCAGAACCTGTTATGAGAGATGGCTTCTGGAGCCACTGGCATCAAGGAAGCAAAGCTGCACACCACAGGGGGAATGTACTGCTTAAGAGCTTCAAGCCCATGGTTTTACTTTGATTTCTTTTCAATGTGCTAGTATAAACTGTAATCTTAATATCTGATCTCTCCTTTTTGCTTTCTGTCATTGGATTAGGAATCTTAACAAGACAAATCTCAGAAAAGCCAACGTATCAAGTTACTTAAAATTGCTCTGTGTATACCCTAATGAGGTCTGCAAAGCATCCTACAGGATTCAAAACCTTCATTTCAAAATAGAAAACCAGGCACAAATGTCTTTGAAACACTAATTAGCCCCTGACCAGTTGTTCCAATAGTTAGGAATGATTCTCCTTTGCTGGGAGTCACTCAGTGCAGGTTGGAATCTTGCAGGGACAGTCTCTGTATAATACCTGGGAGTTTTGGGACAAGAACCAACTAAAAACATTGTAGAAGACATTGCATATGAGACTGTCASATCATTCTAATCTTAACTTCCAGCCTTTCACTTCTGAAATCAACATTTTTCTCTTTATTTGAGGAGGGCACTATTCCACCCCAGCAAGCCATGACACTTTCAAATGTACTTTAAGCTGAATCATTTGAAACATTTGAGAGGCTAATGATGCTGCCTGTATGTAGTGGGTGCACCTTGCTTGGGCACCAAGTGCCCACCAAGCCACTCTGTCACTGCCCTTCCCAGCAGGACAGGGGAGAGGGGAAAATGGGCCCACAGGGCTGGTGCTGAAGTGTTTGGGAAAAGCTCAGCACTTGGTGCAGCCCCCTGGCCCTGTCAGCCAGCAGCTGCTTTCCCCACTGCTCTGGATGGGAACTGAACTCCCTTCCCCCAGTTTGCATCACAGGTCCCCTCCTGATTCATCCCAGGAAAAAATGAAATCGTTTACAATTGCCACCATACTCCACCACTGTGTCCATAATTCCCCCAGATGGGATTAATCATCAAATCTCATCTGCATTTTCTCCTACATAAATCCCAAGTATGAAAATGTAACCCTGAAGGTCACTTCTTGCTCGTGCTGGAGAAAAGCCTCCCCAGTGGGAGCAGCTCTCCCCCTGCATGGCCAGAGAGTTTTCTGGTGCCCTTCTGAGCTGCTCCTGTTCCACTCTGAAGGTGGGAAGCACTGTATGAAACCTGGTCAGTGGCTGACTGAGACCTTGTTAAAGRTGGCAGGTGTTTGGAGGGACAGGAAAAGCACCTATTTGTTCTTTTAAATCACTATTACAAATGTTAACCAACTGTAGCCACTAACAGGACAAGCCAAATTGAGATTMTACACTAATAATGCTGCAGCATGTTTTTCCTTTGTCTATGGGAAAGCATTTCTAAAATATTAACTGAAAGTATTAGAACAGCTGCTTGCTTTTACTGGCTGTTCCTCTGTTTTTGAACCCAGGTAACAAGCAATTAATTCTCCTGTTAATTAGAGTGCCCAGAAAAAAAACAAGTTTTCCCTTTTTGAGTTGTCTTTAAAATTGATTTTGAAGCATGTGTCAAACACTGAAAACAGAACGTGTGTGCTCTGGTGCATGTTGCCTTGGGGTGGAGCATGAGAGCAATCAAAGCTGTTTATTCCTGTTTGCTGCTGTTTAGCAGCTGAATATTTCTCTGCATTAAACCTCCACAGGCCACAGAAGGCAGATGTCAGCAATGGCTTCAGGCCCTATGACAGGATAAAGGAAACGTGGGTGTGAGTGAGCTGGGAGTGCCATTTGTGTTTTCCCTGGCACAGGGCAGGGGTCACCGGCAGCCCTGGGCTCAGAGCCCCCAGCACGAGGGAGRCTCTGCCACCTCCCCTCACCTTCATCCTGGCACGAGAACACAACATTACCCCTGCAGGTTCTGAAATGCACACCAGGGTGGCACAGCTACAAAGGAATGAAAGAGCTGGGTGCATTGGACAGTGTATTCCAACACAGCCATAAATGCAATGCCTGGTGTCTCAGTCAGCCACTGCCTGCAATCTGCCMCTCCTTCCCTGCTCTTTGCTGAGTGCTCAGCTCCTGCTTCTGCTGGGATTTCTTCTGAAACCAAGGCTCAAGTCACATTTCTGCTTTGCCCTCTATTTTCTTTGAGGTGAAGAGGTAATCAACAAATTATCAACACATTGTGAGAGTCAAGTRAATAATATTTGGGAAGCCAAGCAATGGCAAGCAGTGAGGACCTGGTGTGCTTCCCCAGACACGTGCCAAGGCACCTGGTGGTGCACAGCAGGCAGGGCCATGGCCAGGGGACACAGAGGGCTCTGTGCTGCCAGGCCACTGCTCTGTGCTGCTGAGGGACACACAGAGGCAGGGCTCTGGTTTGCAGGATGCAGCAGCTACAACTGGTAGAAATGTTCTGGGATAGASTTTAGTTGATTTTACTTTTTCAAGGATATTTGCCTGATAGAAAAGCTTGTCTGTGTATTTTCCTCTCTGTGATTTACATTTAGCATATAAAATGGGARTATAATTTTGATATGAAATGAATAATAACCTCATGCTTTAGGCTGCAATGATTAAAACATGGAAGTTAAAGAAATTCTAAAAATAATGAATTTAAATTTTCATGGTAATTTCCACCTACCAGCTAAGTGATGGATGATCACATTTTCCAGCTGAACATTCCAGACAGGAGCAGAAGGAGCAGGGGCTGCCCCACGTTAAGKGCTGGGCTGAGCAGGGACCACCTGTCCCAGGAGCAGCACCTGCCTGTTCTGTGAGCACCCCCTGGTCATGGCTGTGCTCCCCCAGGCCATGGCCCYTGTCTGAACCTTTGTGATCTGCTGGGGTCAGTCCTCAGCACTACCAGGGACACCCACTGCTGCCAGAGAAGCTCAACACAAGACAAATAAAGTCTTTGCTTTCTACCTAAACTGTTGTTATTATTCTCTGTTATTTGGAAATTCAGTCAGCTGAAAGAAACTTACTCCCAGCCCTTCTTACAGCTCCTTTTGATTTTCCTTCACAGCAATATATTCAATACATTCCAGAGACTCGAGCTATGTCCCTGCATGGATATTTCGGAGTCTCGCCTCTGTGCTGTCAGGGGTTAAGTTAGACTGGGGAAGAGTTCAGTCTTTGACAAATCTGATTTTTGAGSATGTTTGTTCCCAGCCTTTGACTGACATTTCTGCTTGATGTGGCAGTGTCCTTCATGGGGGCTCTTATGAAGATGTTGTCCTTAATCCAGTGAAGTAGATCCTGGAGTCTGCAACCCTTGGGATTTCCGCAGCAAGAGCTGAGGTGTGCCAGTGTGACAGCCAGCCTGGGCATGGCCGCTGGTGGCTGGGCAGAGCTGTGGCAGMAGAGGGAGGTGCTGGTGCCTCGGGGGGCTCAGCCCTGCTCCCCAAAGCCACACAGGTCCCCAGAGCCCCCTGCTCAGGAGCTCTGGCAGGGACCAGGCTGGGACAGCAGTCCCTTGCATGGGGGCAAAGGACTCAGTGTGTCTGACCCCAGTASAGCCCTGAGCTGCAGGCTCAGGGGTTCCCAGCAGCTCCAGGGCCCCTCATCCCCAGCACAGGCACACTGCTCCATGCCAGCCTGCCTGCAGCCAGCACAGAGCCTGCTCTTATACACACTGCCTTTTGAAAGCTGAATGCAAATTCTAGAAGTAATTTACTCATCTGTTATTCCTGCTCCCAGCATTCAGCAAATGCATTTTTATTCATCTGCCCTTGGCATACAAGCCTCTGTGATTAATACTTGTATTTATCATAACTCCAACTGACTCTGACTTCTGTCCCCAGGGGGAAAAAAAGAGAAAAGTGTTTCTTAGTCATTTTAAATGAATCCTGCAGGCCTGGGATTCACTGATGATATTTCATACATTTTCAATGACATTCATATATTCTCAGAGGTTTTCTTCTCTCTCAGGATCTTTGGCAGAGCTGACAGTGCTGGCTGTGCTCACACACTTGTGTTTCCATGTGAAAGTGCTGATTCCTTTGCCATCCATCACCCAGCTCATTTCCTTAGTGCCTGACCACCTCGAGTGAAGGGAGGCTTCTGCACAGCAATGTCAAACACACAGAATGTAATTGTGTGGCATGAGAGCATTCACAGTAAAACAACTTAGCAAATGAAGCAATGTGCCTGTGGTGACTGAACCCTTCAGTAATAATAAATTAGTGTTCAGGAAATAAGTGGATCAGGAAATGATGTCTATTACTGCTACACTAAAAAAGTGTTTGTGTCRTGACCTCGAATTCCAGCAAATGCTCCAAAATTTTCTTTTGAATCWGTCCCAAAGCTTTGCCCATAGGAACTCACTGATACTGCTTTGGCCTCTGCTCAGGAGCTGCTCAAATGTAAAAAGCCATCTCCCAGTAAAAGCCCAAAGCAAGGCATCTCTTCCTCTTTCAGAGAATGTTTATCACAACTTGACACAAACCACTGCAAAATAAATGCTTTTCCAAGAAAAAAAGACATTTCAATATCCTGATAACAGCAGGATGAGTGATGCTTTCCTGCTAATTTTTGCAGGCAGATGAAAGGGCCAGCCCCACCCCAGCCGTGGTTCCCTCCTTCAGCAATGAATTTTGTGCTCTCAGTTCCKTACCTGGCAGACCTGGCCCATGACCAAGAGCCAGCAGAGCTTTCACACCTAAGCTATTCAGCAGAGGGGGAGATGATCAGAGATGCACTTGTGCCTCCTCCTTCCTTTACAGCACTGCTTTTGTCTCCCCACTGAGATGCCCCAGCACAGTTCTGTGTCCCAGGAGCTGCTGGCCTGGCACTGAGCAGGAGCAGGGCTTCACCTCCACCAGAGCACGCTGCTCCCAGGCTTCTGCWTGGGGAGATGGGGAGATGGCATTTCAAAATAAACTCCACGGAATGAGACCAGTTCACCTGTCTCATATTCCTAAAACACAAACWCTGAATCAGAAAGAAGTGTTTCACACAGCACTTCACCATTTCCTGGGCTTTTCCTGAATTCAGAGTTCCTGTGGAGAAGCATCACCCAGTGATGGGCCAGTAGCACGAGGCAACAAATACGAATTAAGGCCTTGGATGTAGAGAATTAGGAAATAATAGTAAGAAAGCTGAATGAGAAAGATCAATTTCAGCTAGAAGAAAACTAAAATCCACAGAAATGTTTCCTCTATGAATTTTCCTACCAGCAGAAGAAATGTGCAACCAGCCGAGTCTCACTGSTAGTGCCATGGGAGAGCAGTCACCTGAGACAAGGACAAAAAATGCAATGGGCAACACAGGAAGGTCCAACATTTTACACCATCAGATTATTTGGACCTGTAGGAGCCATCCCCTAATCTTTTCCTGACAGGTTTCATACCAGCTACACTCTCTTGCTCATATTTGAATATAAAAAAATTCAGATAAAGCTGACCCAGTCATTCAAAAATGCCACTTCTACACCTGCCTTTTAAATGTTTTAAAGATCAGTGCTCTGAGAATCAGCAATGTTAAAGAAAATCCTSTTTCAGACTTGGAGATTTCTTTCTTGCCTTCCAAAAATTGCTTGGTAAAATGAATTATTKGAACTCTGTCTGCTGGGAAAGAGACACTTTTGCTGATAAAGACAAAGCCAGATTGCTTCACAAAGCAGTTCCAGTGGGTTAGAATTCTGTGAAGAAAAATCCCTCTTCCTACAGTGACAACTTTCACTACAAAGAGYTCCTTTTTTATCTGCTGGGTTTTTGCTGTACTTTGTAAACCAGCACCTTGTTCAGTGTGCCTGCCCTGGAGTGCTGCTATGCAATTCACAGAGAGTCATGTTCAC
>CADDXX010000729.1:22825-35841 GCA_902810485.1 Alauda arvensis | reverse complement strand
GAGGAGTGCAGAGCTGTGCCAGCCCCTCAGCTCTGCTGTTGGGGTGTCCCCATGAGGAGTGTGCCCAGCAGGGTGAGTGCAGCCTGCAGAGCTGTGCCAGCCCCTCACACGAGGAGTGTGCCCAGCCCTTGCTCTGGATGCTCCAGGAGGTGAAGGCACTGGCACAGCCCCTCTCCTCCTGTGCATTCTGCCGGGGTCTGGGGTTGCTCACAGCCGTGCTCGGCTGTTCCAGCTCTGCAGTGTCCCTGTGAGGGGTGAGCAGGGCACAGCAGGTGACACAGACCCCCACTCACAGCCAGCCCTCACTGGGACACTGCTGCTGGTTCATTTTATCTCTTTGGTTGTGTTGCAGTTGTTGCTGTCTGCCTGTAACCCCTAAGCATAATGAGCCAATTAAAACAGGATAGAAAGGATGACTAGCATGTTTCCAACATCTCTCCAGAACCACTCCAGTACATTTCCTGTGCAGGAGTTTGGAAACATCACATTTTCTGTGGGTGAATGAAGAAAATTTCACTCTGAGGAGAAAGCAGAAGTAATGGCTTTATTTTATTTCCCGTCTTTGTAAGATTCAAATTCTTTTAAAGGAAAATGGAATGCTGAAACAAATTCCTGGAAGAGAGACGAAYGAATGGTCCATTAGTGAAATCATTAAAACATGCAAAACACAGTCACTGATGCTAGGCTTACTCTGACTAGACATAACATGTGTTCTTTGTTTATCACCAAGACAATATTTACACTTTAACATTCAATTCACTTATGCAGTTAGTCACTCTGAGCAATAAATAAACTCACAGTTTCTTGTTAAACTTAATTTCTGAATCCAAATAAAATTACTTACAGTGCAATGCATGCCACAAACACAATATGCTGTGAACTTTATTGCTGATTCTGGATGTGTCTTTCTGTGCAAGCCTTCACTTCAGGCTTGTTAAGGATATTTAGTTCTTTATCTGCATAAGAAGACCCAGTCTCAAAGCAGCATCTAGCCAGGCCACTGGAGCTTTCACACTGACAGAACTCTGATAAAAAGCCACAAAAATGAGAAGAACAAGCTGGGTGAGAAGGGAGGAAGGCAGGAGAGCTCAGAGGAGTGCCTGTTCACTGGGTGAGAAGGGAGGAAGGCAGGAGAGCTCAGAGGAGTGCCTGTTGACTGGGTGAGAAGGGAGGAAGGCAGGAGAGCTCAGAGGAGTGCCTGTTGAGCAGGGCTGGGTTCCTGGCACTCCCAGGTCCCACCCCAGCACCCAGCCTGGCCCTGCAGCCTCAGTGCCCAGCTGTGCTGTGGGCACAGAGCCGTGGCAATGGGTGCCACTGTCCTGCCAGAGAGCCCCACTCCAACCTCAGCAGTACAGACACAGGACAGGAGATGGGTTATCAGTGGCCAGCACAAGAGAGTCTGATCCCAGTAAAGCCAGCTGCCTCCCAATGGCCCAAGGCACTCACCTGCCCAAGGGTCAGACCTGTCTAAGGGGCTTCCACAGAGCTCCTTCCCATAAAAACCACCCACAGGTGAGACACTTTCACCTTTCAAACATAAACATTTCAAAGTAAAATGTTTTAAAAACCCCTAACTAAATCTTTAGATGGGCTCTTTTGCTCCTGTTACTGAATGTATGGATATTAGAAATGAATGAGCATCTTGCAYCAGTGTCACTTGCACCAGACACACACCCAAAACTGCAGAACCAAGTCTCTCCCGTGGCATCCAGGAGCACTGAAGTGCTGAGCAGAAAAGGCAGCAGAGCTTCAGGRTTCAATGCTGAATCCTGTCCCAGGATGTGAAATGGCACGTGCAGCTGTAAATCCAGGCCTCCAAAGAGGAGCTTCACTTGTGCTTTCCTACTTGGGCTCCCTGACCCCAGTCCCTGCAAAACCTCAGTGATTTGTGGCTCATKGTGACTGGCAGGCAGAAATCCTTATAACCTCTACCCAAGGAAGGGAAGGGGAYCATGGCAGCATCAGGAGAGGACCACCTTTCATTGAGGCTGTCTGGGAGGCAACACTGGCATGTCTCTGGAGTTATTCAGAGTCTAAATCAGGTCACTGCCTGTATGGTGGAGATTTTGGTACTGCAGAATGGCTGAGCCTTGGGATAAAAACACAAGAGTTCAGCAGATGATAGATCACTGCTTGTGTTACACATGGCCATTTCTCACCAGTTAAGGCACAAATAATGCACTAAAAGGTTTTTTTACTGACCAATTTCTTACACTTCCCTTCCTGAAGTGTGTTACTGGGCTTCAGGCACATGGGCAAGAAGGAAAATACTYGGGGGCTGGCAAGATTCAGTAATTAGTTCTGCTTGCATGGAATGTAAYGAGTCAAAAGTGTCTCACAGATGAAGTGAGGTGAAGCTGGACTAAGAAAATAGAACTGGAGGTGAACATCTAAAGCCTTTTAACAACAGACTATTATGTAACTAAAGTGGGTTTCACCAATTTGTCTCATTTAAGAAGCAATGCAAGCAGCTAAGCCTGGGTCACTGGCCCCACTGCTCTTTAGACAAGCACATGGTTTTCTGCCAACACTTGCCTTTGCAGTTCCTTTAGCTTACAAAATTTGAAAAGGCATTCTTAGGAATTAGTGAAAAGCCATTAAAAAAGCAACACTCAAAAACCAGTGGCTTAAAAACTCAAATGTCAGCTCATGGTCATTGCACATCATCCCCACACAGCTGAGAGAACTCCTGCACACACACACACACACACACACACAGGGTCAGTACTCACAACCCTGTGTTAACCATTTCACTATATAAACCTTTCTAGTCACTGCATGTTCCTCATGTGCAGTTCCCAGGGCCAGCACCATCATCCCTCGTGCTGACGGTACAGGAGGCTTTGATTTCCACCCAGCCCTTGCACCCTTTGAGCAGGATCACAGTGCCAGCACAGCCACATCACACATCACAGCACATTTTCAAACTCATTCTCTGCCCCTCTGACCTGCCCTGACATTTTCCCTCTTTATAAATAAATGGCTAAGAACAAAATATCAGCTMCATAGTACATGTTGCTCAGAATTTTATCTCTGAGGCTTAGAACTCTCTGAACTTGCCACAGATTTGCCCCTCTTTTAGTTATTTGAGCCAACATTTCCCTAAGGCCTTTGTCTTTAATGGAAGAGAGATTCTTACATTGAAAAGCTACAGAAAGAAAATGACGTGATTGAAACCTGACAGCCAAGTTTAGGAGCATTGATAAAGAGCTGAGAACTCACTCAGTGAAGATAAAGGAAAACAGAATAAAATTGCATTGTTTGAGATGTTAYTGCCATTTTTATATATAAAAGCCTCAATAAGGGCATTGATGTAAAATGAGGAAAGGAACAGAGCATATCTCAGTGAAAGCCCAGCAGAACATGCTTTTAGGGTACATGAATAAACAGAGATCCAGACAGATTTGTAGAGAGTTTGTACTCAACCAAAGACAGAGAGGAGTTCCAGGATTCTTTGGCTTTCAGAGAAAGCCAAAAAAAAAAAAAAACAAAAAACAAAAAACAACAAACCACAAAAAAACTAAACTAAATTGCTGCTAAGACATCATGACTGATACAAAAGAAAAAGAAAAAAAAATTTGAGGGTTTCTACTTAATAATTTCTATATTCTTTTTTACCTTCTTGTTAGTAGTTCAAAATTGTTAAAAATAGATATGTTTCAAACATTTTGTAACACCACAACTTACTTCACTGCCAGGTCTGCATGTTCCTAAAGGAAAATAAACTTCCTAATTCTACAATTAGACAATCGTAAAAAATCCTGATAAGGAGCACACTAGGAATGTTAGGTATGGAAATAGCCTTTATGGGTTTAATTTTTCACTGGATCTACCACAATTGGATATTTTTTATTCTGTGACTGCAGGTCTAAAGAACATGGCCACTGCATGTGTTCATACACACACAAGGAGTCATAAGACAGTAAATTAAAGCAGTGAAAAATTCCTCTSTCTCAGTCCTGCAGATCCATGGATAAATATTTCCAGAAGAGAGCCATGGTGACAGCTGGAATTTTACCAATAATTTCTCTGGAGTCATAAAGGCTTAGCCTCTCCTCCTGTTGGTCATTAATAGAAGGGTGTCCTGCATTGGTGCATCAGAGGGAGGCTTCCCCTCAGCCCTGGGCTTTCCTGCAAACCCTGGAAATGGCAGGGCAGGCACAGCAAACCCTGCTGCTGTGGCTGAGGGAGGGTGGGAGGTGGTGAGAGCTGGGCTGGGGAGGAGCTGGAGCTGCTGGAGCTGCTGCTGTGTCCCCCTGGCTCCCTGCCCACGGGCAGGGGGTGCCAGCCAGGCCAGGGCCACCAAGTGCCAGCCCAGGTTCCCAGGTGCCAGGTCAGGTTCCCAGGTGCCAGGCCAGGGTCCCCAGGTGCCAGGGTCCTCAAGTGCCAGGGCAGGTCCCCAGGTGCCAGGGTCCCCAGGTACCAGGTCCCCAGGTCAGAGGCCCTGAGCTCTCAGGTGGCCCCAAGGCTTTGATTTGTTGTCCCAGCCCAGTGGGGAGCTCAGCTCAGCCCACCCAGCACTGCCCACAGTGCAGTGGGGAGCAGGTACGAGATGGGCTGCTGTTTTCTGTGTGCATGTGTCCTGCAGCCCCTCCTGGCTTTGTCCAAGCAGCAAAAGCCTGAGTTTGCCACCAGATCTCAGCTCTGAATTTGGAACTTTTTTCAGGGAGATAATTTCCAGAGCAATAAAGAACAAGTCTGAGTCTATCTTAAAACTACACACTTTTAGGTGTAATCATTTTGACCTGTCTCCCTGATAAAAAAAAGATTTATCTGAAAGTCCTGAAGGCACTAAAGCTGTTGTGAGGAAGGATGCTGAACACACTGGCCAGTGAGATAAATGAACCTAGTCAGGCTATAAATAGCACCAGAAGGATGTTATTAAATCAATGCTTGGGGAATCTGGCTTCTGCTTAGCTTTCTTTTTCTTTTCTGCCAAGAGAATCAGAGGCAGATCTTTGCAAATGTTTTCCTGCAATTTTGGGGTTTTTGTTGGTTGGGGGTGCATTTTGGTTGGGGGTGCATAAATGCATTGTAATCAATATAATAAACAAAAAAACCACAAAACCCACTCAGTCTATTTTTGTCTGGTTTCTCCCCTGCCCTTGGACYCTGAGAAATGTACTTTGCTCTGTCCTCCACACAGTAAATTCCTGGAGTAGACACTCAACCTCTGTCTGTCTGGGATTGTTTCAGCAACTCCTCTTGCTTTTGCTTTCATTTTATATGATGCTCTCCAGAAGCCACATTTTTATGTCTTCTCAGAAATCCAGGCATCCTGCAGTAGGAAACCTTTCCCTAAACTAAGAATTTGTTTCAGTTGGATGGTTTATTGTCCATTCTCAGATGTTTTTCCTCTTTATACAAAAGGAGGCAACAAATTAAATGAAAACTGTAAAGCTGACCTATACCAGCCATCAGAATGCAGATTAAGAGCACCACAACAGCATTTTTTAAACAATGACTACTGAGGTAATAGAGTAAATTTAAAACCAATTGTGGGGAAAGTGCTTTGTATCATCTCTTTTCTGACCTTAACCATGGGCAGAGAAACAGCCAGAGGCTGTGCACATCCTCCTGTCACTACAGAAAAGTCCCAAGTGTTCAGGTTTGTTTTGGAGCCAGGCTCTTGTCCATGGTGTCCAACAAGAGGCAATGGGCAGAAAGTGGTGCCCAGGAAGTTCCAGCTGAACTGRAGGAAGAACAACAAGAACAACCTTCCTGTGCAGAGACCAAGCMCTGGAACAGGCTGCCCAGACAGGGTGTAGAGTCTCCCTCACAGGAGATATTCCAGAATAATCTGGAAACACTCCTGGGATGTGCCCTGGGATGATCCTGGTTGAGCTGGGAGCTTGGACCACATGAGCCACTGTAATCCCTTCAGCCTGACCCATTCTGGGATTCTCTGCTCCTGCAAAGCAGCACCTGGGGGGATTCAAACACAAAATTCCCTGCTCAGACACTGGCCACTGTTCCATAACCTCCACACACCTCCCCTCCCACGTCCCTGTGGCTGCTGTCCCTGCTGTCCACAGAGACCTTGAGGAGGGGGACTCAGCCCCCTCTGGGAATCACCACCATTGCCCTCAGCCTCCTTGTTTCCTGGAGAGGCAGTTCTTTGCTTCTCTTCTCCCACAAAATCCCCATCTCCCTGCCTTCTAGTGGGGCTTGGGTTGGTTTGCCGTGGTCTGTGGGCCCATGAGAACAATGTGCATTTAAATGGGTTATGGGAATAATCCTTCTGTGGGGCTGGAGAGCCAAAGCCTGCAGGGCTGGCAGAGAGGCTGATGGCAGCTCTGCCATGCAAACACATCTCTGAGCCAAAGATGCTTTGTTGTACCCCAAAACATACCAATAGGGGAGGTGCCCTGGGTTTGGATAAAGCTCTTTCCTTTGAAATTGTGTTCTCTATTCTTTCCATCAGCATATTTGGTAGCATCAAAAATTGCTAAAGGTGAYGCAGAATTTCAGTCACAGGGAGAGATAAACCACCTTTTTTAGATCTGCTCAGACCWGGAAGCAGTGGATGACACCCATTTCAAACTGATGTCATGGAGCCATCCGAGTGAAAGCCCCTGTATCTCCAGCACAAGGTGCATGCAGAACAAAAGTGTCTCCAACTGCTTGCAGCTGCTTCTGAGCACGTCTTTCAAGTGAAAACAACTTCTCCAATAAACCTTGAGGAGAAACAAAGTGAACAGCTACATGAATAACAAATGAGACCACATTGAGTGTTACAAGTCTTCTGGATGGAGCCATCTGTTCTTGGAACCCATATATTTATGCTTCCAGTGTGACTTTCTGTATTCCTGCAGCTGGAGCTGATATTAAACATGGTCATGCATTGTGTGTGGTGGCACATTTTTCTTGCAGCTTTTTTTAACTGCTGGGTTTATACAACAGCTTTCATGCTAGGATACAAACAGGAATGCTCCTCAGTCATGCTCATGTGGCCATAGATCACTGGATATGACAGAGTAATGCAAAGAATAAAAAGATTTTTTTTCTCTATTGAACAGAAAAATATTTCTGTCTTCCTACTAGATGATTATTAGCTTTTCAGCAAGAAAGATATGGCCTTGCAAAGACTCCTCTTTTCTTCCTTACTTTCCTCAAAGTTTCTGAGCAGCCAGAACTGAGTGAGTGATGTTCTTTCCTTTCAAGTACTATGGGAGCACTGAATTGTGATTCATTATCCTGTCCTCAAGGGCTGCAGGAGRCAGCAGCACACATCCCTGTGTTACAAGAGATCACACGCTAATTAACAGCATTATACATTTATGAACCAATTATCATATTTGCACAGGACAAGTGCATCCTACTTCTAATTATAATTTAAGGCCTCACTTGAATAAGCTGTCGTTGAAGAAAAGCCCAGTGCACCCCATTAGCATTTTGCCAGTGGAAGTCAAGATGCTCARCTGAGTGCAGCCAGCAGCTTCCCTCCCCAGCACCATCCCTGGCACKATGGATTGTGTCCTCACCTCTGCAGCACGGGGCTGACTGGCCTAACTCAGCAAATGCTGCTCACTTCTGCTTCTCCCAGAGCATCTCCCTGGCTACTTCCCCTCCCTGCRTGCCTCAGAACAGGAGGGGAGGTCAGTCCTGCCCCAAGGCCTGGTGCTGGAACACAAACAGCAGACACCCAGGTGCCATGAGCCTGGCACTCTGAACTGCCTGACTCTTTGCTTGCAGGGCAGTCTCTCCCTCAGCCTCTCCCTCTCTCTTTACCTACCAGCCATGCAGAGACAGGAGGAAGGCTGAAGCAGAGGTGAGTCTTTGCTTTAATGTCTTTTGTGTCCAAGGAAAACAAGGTGCCTCTCGGAGCAGGCTCAGGTGTGTGCCCTTCTGTGAGGGCAAGCACAAGCTGGGATCTCCCAGCTGCCTCCACATCCCCTCTGTGTGCTCCACCAACACTTCTTTCTCAATGGTTTCAGCAGTTCTTTCCATCAACAAACCAATAAAAATACGGGGTTTTTGTTTTCTCTTCCCACAGAGGTGTTCTGTATGTGTACCTTCCACAGCCACCTTCACTACCCATCTGCACAAGGAGTACAGATGAAAAAATATTTTTAGTAGTCCTTTAAAGCAGCCAGAAGTGAGTCATTCAAGTGATAGTGTCATGRGAAAGCCTGGCCCACACATCTGTCTGCAAAATTCATGGGTACCTGAGAATAAGAAATCATAATATTTGGCTCTGGAATTTACAATATTTGCTTCTTCTGCTGCTCCCTCAGCTGAAATATATTCTGTTACATTTTTGTCAATTCCTGGATAAGGAAAGAAGCAACACTTTAATCTTCTCTGGGGCAGACTGTATATTTTAAAAGCTCTATAAACATGAGTTTTCCAAAGCACTGYCGTTGTTCCTGCAGGCAGTAGTGTTGCAAACCAAGTAATAARACTTCAAGCTCTAATCGAAATATTCAGAATTGCAAGTTGGTGACAAACAACCTGAAGCCTAAATAGCTCTTAGCATTAAAAATAAATCTAGCCTTGTCTGGGGTCTCCATGGACTTTTGTACCTCMTGAACCATAACTGTATTTCCATTTCAGCTTTCAGATTAGTTGCTGTTTAGGCTTCCTCAACATCTGTGGGAAAAGCTTCCATGGCAGAGGAAGCAAASAGCTTTGCAGAGATTCTGGTTAGTGAGGTTGAGCAGTGCCCTCAGAGGAGACCTGCTTCCAGAAACAGCCCTGCCAGTTTTCCTGTTTTATTACTAAAGTGCTTTCAGTTGAATSCAATGAATCTGCTCTGCCAGGGGAGTTAAATCCACYCTGGCAGCAGCAGACTCTGGCTCCRGGCATGTGGTGCCCAGGGCCACTGCTTGGCCTGTGCCACGTGCAGGGGCTGCCGTGTCCAGAGTAAAAATGAGGGAAATTTTCATTTAAATCATCTCTTCTGGTCCCTGTTGAACTGCATTTTAAGTTTCTCAGGCCAGACTGAACGATCTGCATGAACAGCACACGTCACAAGCTGTGCAGTGCTGTTTCAGGCCGGTGACACTGGGATGTTTACTGACAASATAAAGTGCATCCTGGAGAAAAACACCATTCTTTTCTTCACAAATGAAAGCAGGCATCCCAAAAGCTATAGACACTCTCTGAAATGCCTGTTTAAAGTAATTGGCAAGTAGGAATASTTTCCACTAGCTTTGGGTAGCAGAATGTTTAAAGGCTGGTCTGAACACCTGCCTACTTCATCTGAGAGCTGGGCACAGGGTGTGTTGGGGGCAGGTTTTAGTGCATGGCTCTCTGCTGCTGAACCAGACAATCACAAGCACTCACAGGGAGGTGCTGGGAGCTCCCCCTGTCTGAGTGAGCTGCTTTGAGGAAGGCCCAAAGGGTGCCCAGAGAGATGGACCTCAGCTGGTCTTKTGGGGGATGCAGGTGAGGTCAGTGGTACTAAAATTTCTCTGTCCTGAGTACAGTGCAGCAGGGTTCGGAGCTTTAATCCAATTTATTTGACTGGCAGAGTGGAAAAAACAGTTGGGGATGTATGTCTGCAGGGAGACACCACAAACAAAGGAATCCCTGGCCCTTTACACTCTGGCAGTCCTTGCACCTGATCTTCACCCACTCCTCACACACCCTGCACACACCTCTGTGTCCAAAGGTGATCTTTGGGGTCCTCTAGCACCTTCCTGGATTCTTCCTCTGTCTCTCAGTGGGGCAGTAGCTGACTTTAAGTTGTGGATTCCTTATCTCTCAGTTTTCACTGGCCTCAGGGCTGCCTTTTACATAACTAAACAAGAATTCAGGAGAAGTTCAGTCTAAGATAAGACTTAGGATGACTTCAGTCCAAGGCTTTAGTTCAGTTTTAGTTGCTCATATTAAGCAAACTTACTCAGACAAAAGAATGTTGTTAGTAGAATTCAGCTGGCCACAATTTACACAGGATTCACTCAAGAGCCCATTTGACATGTTCCTATTTCATGGGGCATCTTGAGCACCCCGTGTTCTCCCCCTCCTTCCTCCTCCCCCCAGCTCAGCACGGGGCAGGAGGAGCAGCTCTGCAGAGCAACACTGCAGAMACTGGGCATTATTGGTTTCCAGTTCAGTTTAGGATGGGAAGAGATCTGGTTTCTGGTTTCTGGTTTCATTCCTGCTGGGGCAAATACAACTAAATGGAGACAAAGTAGAAAATATACACATCTAAAGTGGAAAGGAATTCATTTCTGAGACTGATAAAACAGAATCTTAACAAACATTTAAGGAAAATACTTAAATCAATTTTATTCTCCTTCTCTCTATGAAAGACAATGAATTTGAGGTACCAGCTTGAATTCATTTTGAGACAATTCACATGCAGAAAATGTACTTTGGCTTTGCTCAGGGGGAGGCAGTYAATGAATCTAACCTCATTGCTAGAAAGTACCAGTTCCACAGTTAGCACAATAACCTCAGACCTGTAAGCCTCATTATCTGTACTGCTCACTTAATCCTGTTCAATTAGGCATAGATAAATAAATGGAAAGGAATGACATTATTTATCAGTTAAAACATTAAATAAAGCAAACCAGTGAAAGCCAGTGTCTCTTGCAGCAGTCTCACCTTCCTGCTGTTTTGCTGACAGGATGCTCAGTGTGGTACTGTGTGGTACCTGTGTGGTACCAAGGCTGTACCCACAACACATCAGGTCCATTTTTCCTCTGGTCTTCCCACTGTTTGCAGTGCTTTGTTCCACATTCGAGCTGGGTRCACATTTTCCATCAGTGGCTCCAGATTTACTCAGAGTCTTGGATGTAGGTTTATTTAGCTCTGAGCAGAAGCAAAAWATTTTATTCCTTCTGGTATTTTGCCTGTTAAAAAACACATTTTCCTCTATTTCTCATTATATCTGCTCAGCTTTGGTCAATACTTCCCTTAGGTTAACTGCAGGACTTATAATTGCATTTAATTACTCATTTCACTTTGCCAAAGGATCATGTGGCTTTAAGGGTTGATACTATGTTCATTTGTGATTATGTTCTCCTCAGCTCTCTGTTTCAGCAAGCTAAACGTTTTCAGCAGGCTTTTGGAAGCAGCTTTTTTTTTCAGACCTATTTTTGTTGATCTGCACACTTTTTGTTTTATTGGCTGTGCCACTAATTTTACCTCCTATCATCTTCAGCAATATCACCTCTCAAGATGGAGAGTTTTTTGTGCAGCTCCATCATTACCATGGCCCTGCTTTCCCAGCCCCTCGTCTGTGTTTGCTGTGGCTGCAGCAGCCCCATGTTTGCAGCCCTGGCACAGAGCACCCTCACTCACCCTCCCAGGCACAAGTGTCCTTCCTTCCTGGCTGCCACTGCTCCCTCTGGAATAAAGAAGMCACTGGAGCTGGGGCAGAGCTGATTGTACAATAAAAACCAGTCATGAAAAGAAGAATGTTGGGGTGTGACCAGGGATTTGGTAGGATTTTGTCTCACGYATTCAAGTAGCATCCAAACTATTCAAAATAAAGTTTATTTCCAAGAAATGTATCAGAGCTGCTGTTCTGCTGTCTTTGGGGGGAATGTCCACACCCAGCCATGCATGAACACACCAAACTCCCTGCCCTCAGCACAGACACTGAGAGCAGAGCTCCATGGATTTGTGAGGGAACCCCAGGGACAGAGCTCTGAGAAGAGGAGGAAGAGCATTGCACAAAGCTGATTACTTGCCAGGAAGGACATTCCTCACCAGCAGATATTTCAAACACATGAAATAGAAAGGTCTTTCYGAGAAACAACTAGATTTTAAAGAAAATAACAGAAGGGAAATGTAGAGCTTTTGAACAATAAGTGCACTTACATGGATAATCAGAATGCAGAGATTGCAGGCTAGACTGCCAGGAGAGGCCAGKGACCACTGGGACTGGAGGCAAAAAGGCTCTTCCAAGCAGAAAAATGAGCAATCTCATTCCATAGGAACACTCTCAGGGTGCTCCAAGATGGGGATGAGAGCTCCCTCAGCATCCTTCCCCACAGAGGCCTCTTTGGTCAGCCATCCTGATGGAATTTAGACAATGGGCTAATGCACAGGCTTTAAAGGACATGTAAGGATAGGAAAAAAACAAACCAACTTTGCTACTCTGAAGCACAATATTAACCACAGAAGACAAGACAAAATGGGTGATTTTCATTTTGGTAGTGCTGAGTCTAATAAAGGCCAGAGCAAGTGTTCCTTATGATACCATCCCTTTATGCCTTCCCAGTTRYCCAATAAGGCACCACAGATGTTTTYACATTTAAATATTACATTTAAATACCGGTGGGAGTGGTTTTCCACAGGGAAACACTTCAGAAAATAGATCCTGTTTCTGAGATATCCTGTATTTCCCTTCCCTGCTAAAGTCAGAGGAAAGTGATACTCCCACAAACTGGTGGGTCCCTTCTGCAGCATTGTGTGATGACAGGTACCACACCTTGTGCCAATCATTCCATAAGGTGCTGTAATTAATTATCTTTAAAACTAATGCATGATAAATTGTGTCAAAGGAAATGAAGACATTATCTTCAGAGTCGTTTTTTGAGGCTTCTCTGGGTAACTCAAAAGTCAAACTGAGGTGTTGTTCGAGTTTATACCTAAAGGGGAATTCTCAGCGCGTGTGTGTGAATTGACACCTACAGGTAACCATGGCAACCACCAAATCACCGCCGAAACGCGGAGCACATTTATTTCATTACCTCACTGACAACGCTGGGTGGCAGAGACACACAGGGCACGGGCTTTGTCAGGCTCGGCTCATCCCACAGCAGGGACACACAGGGCACGGGCTCAGCTCATCCCGGAGCAGGGACACACACAGGGCACGGGCTCTGTCAGGCTCAGCTCATCCCAGAGCAGGGACACACAGGGCATGGGCTTTGTCAGGCTCAGCTCATTCCAGAGAGCAGAGACAGGCTCTGTCAGGCTCAGCTCATCCCAGAGAGCAGGGACACACAGGGCACGGGCTCAGCTCATCCCAGAGCAGGGACACACAGGGCACGGGCTTTGTCAGGCTCAGCTCATCCCAGAGAGCAGAGACACACAGGGCACGGGCTTTGTCAGGC
>CADDXX010000729.1:0-22727 GCA_902810485.1 Alauda arvensis | reverse complement strand
CAGGGACACACAGGGCACAGGCTCTGTCAGGCTCAGCTCATCCCAGAGAGCAGAGACACACAGGGCACGGGCTTTGTCAGGCTCAGCTCATCCCAGAGAGCAGAGACACACAGGACACAGGCTCTGGCAGCCCCCAGCCATGGGAGGTGCAGCTCCAGCCCCGGATGCTCCCCAGCACAGCCCAGGGCTGCTCTCAGCCCCGTGTCAGCGGTCCCCGCTGCTCCAGGAGCCGGGGCTGCCAGGTCAGACCCTGCAGTGACAGCTCGAACTGCTGTGCATCCACACAGGGCTGAAAATAACAATTAGTGATGGGCACAGGAGCGGACTCACCCTCTTCCACATGTGCARTTTAATGCCTGCTGACTCCCAGGGGTTCAGAGCCAGGAGCTGGGATTCTGTCATGCTGCACAAAGCAGCTGAGCATGCACAACATTTCAYCCTTAAAGATGAGAGCATCCACGTACTGAGTGGTAGGACTGGGACACCCCAACCACCWCTCCATCCCCAAAATGGTCAGTTCTTTCTTTATACAAACTGGTTCACCACACTGGAAAAAATATAATTTTACTTGGAATTTTTTTTTAATCTTTCCAATAGCTGATTCTTCTTTAATGCTACTGAAATCACAAATTCTGGAGTTCAGTTTGTGACTTATATCTGGAGAGATCTCTAGTTACCACAGTAATGACTTGTTTTAGTTGTGTAACTAACCCTTGCCATGGGTGAAACAGTCATCTAGTTTATTGAACTTCATCCATGACATTAATTCATATGGATTAGGATGCAACTTTTTGTCCACACACTGACAATTTTCACAAGTCACATGAACATGCTTGCTGTGCAGTTAAGATACATCCAAACTTTGGTAGTAAGGTTTCAATATTTCAATAAGCATGACACCCAACAGGTGGGAWGGAGGAGGGGGGAGGCAATGGGCCAGGTCCTAATATTGTGAATAACCCTCCCACCTCAACACCCCAGAGCCCTGGATGAGGTTCATCCCAACTCCWTTATCTCCTGGAATTCACGTTCCTCAGATATAAGTGGGGATGCCTGGTGGAGCTGAGTGTTATTTATCTGCAGTGGATCTTTCCCAAGGCCATTGACAGAAGGATAGATGGACAACATTTATTCTCTCTGCTTGCATAATTCTCGTGTAATGCCATCAGACCCCCCAGCTGTCTGTCCCTTTGCACTGAGGTTGATGTGAAATGCTGAAAGAGGGGAATAAAGCTGATGATAATAACAAACTGTGCAGTMATTTGTGCTTGATAGTACCCAAAACAGTGACACTGTTACCTTTCACTCAGTAATGCTGTTCCCTGACCCCTGCATTACACTGCTTCACCAATTCCATGCAATCCAGGCCTGGGCTTYCCTGGCAAATGAACACACACATAAAGGCACTTCAGCAAAACTCCAGGTTTCAGTCAATTGGCAGCTACTTCTTCGCTGGGAGCAGTTTAAAAGGGATGATGATGTGGTTAAAATTCATCAGTTTCCTGAATGAAAGGGGACAATTCAGCAGCACAGGGGGGGACCCAGCTCCTCCAGGAGCTGTGGGAGTGATGGGGAGTTCCAGGAGAATGAACCAGGCTGGGCAGGTCCTGTGGCAAGCGTCTCCTGGATGTGGGACAACAATGAGGAATATATCAAACAAAGGCTCCAAAAGACACCTACAGATAACCAGGTTCATAAATGGTTATCCAAAATACCAGCACTGGTAAAAGAGCTCCATACCTCTGAATAACGGTTTGCTAATTATTTTTCTTCAGGGTTAAAAAGAAAAATCATCTTACATTTCCTGGTATCAAAGCTACTGTTAAAAGTATTTTCCACATTAAAGTTGACATTAATTAGCTTAGCTCCAGTGAGGCTTCACTGCCTGAAAAAGAAATCCCTCAAAAGGCTGGAAAAGCCTCTTTATTAGCATTTTCTGTGATTACATAATATATATCTGCCACCATCCTATATTACTTGAGAAGCAATTATGCTAAATGACACTTGCTGAGATGGCAATAAAACTGCCATGTGAAGTGCCAGTGTAACTGCTCCAATAAGTCATATCATGTATTTAGCTTTTTAAAAAGTGTCCAGCCTTATCTATATTTTATTAAAACAGGAAGACAGAGTACCAGCTGCAGAGGCTGTAACTGTGTGAGAATCCTCTGGAGTAAGAATCTCACAGAGATCCCAGACTAAGAACAGAGGGAGGGGTGGTTCCCTGCAGTGCCCAGCCCAGCAGTTGCTTACAGCACCACAGAATCCAGATTCACAGAGCATTCTGAGTTGGAAGGCACCCACAAGGATCATCGAGCCCAGCTTTCAAATGGCCCATACAGGGAGTGAACACACAACCTTGGTGTCAGCACTGGGGCACAGGAGGGTCCCAGGGACAGGGACCCCCAACACTGGGGTACAGGAGGGTCCCAGGGACATGGACCCCAGCACTGGAGCACAGGAGGGTCCCTGGGTCAGGAACCCCAGCACTGGGGCACAGGAGGGTCCCAGGGTGAGGGACCCCAGCACTGGGGCACAGGAGATCCCAGGGACAGGGACCCCAGCCCTGGGGCACAGGAGGGGCCCAGGGTCAGGGACCCCAGCCCTGGGGCACAGGAGGGTCCCAGGGACAGGGACCCCAGCACTGGAGCACAGGAGGGTCCCAGGGAAAGGGACCCCAGCCCTGGGGCACAGGAGGGGCCCAGGGTCAGGGACCCCAGCACTGGGGCACAGGAGGGTCCCAGGGACAGGGACCCCCAGCACTGGAGCACAGAAGGTCCCAGGGTGAGGGACCCCCAGCCCTGGAGCACAGAAGGTCCCAGGGTGAGGGACCCCCAGCCCTGGAGCTCGGGGGGCAGTGCCAGCCTGTCACCCCCCCGTGCCCTCGGGGAGATGCTGCATCTCTCCCCAGAGAGCAAAGGGCACTGCTGGTACCTGCAGGGTGACCAGAGCTCTTCTGGACCTTTTGTAGCCWTTTCAAATCTCCTCTGAGAAAAGCTTGTGGAATCTCCTAAGACAGCTCTTGCATTTCCCACTAATGACACTCCTTTTATTCTCCACAGCTGAGGACAGCCAGACTTTTTGCTACTGGAGCTCACAAGTTTACTTTTAAATTTTCATCTGCAGCTCTTTTGCTTATGGCAATATGTCAGTCATSCTGAATTTGGGGGGTGGATGTGGGAAGCCATTAGCACCAGTTAGAAATGCATCAYGTCGAGGTTCTCAGCCTGGATTTGTAGAGCTTGATCTCTGTATGCATCCTGTCTGTTGGTATTATGTCATATGGTACAAAAAATTTAGTACATTTAATTAAAAAAAATTAAAATTTTCTGATTCAAAAAAGAAATAAATTGTTTTACCCTTTATACAGTGCCTCCTAATTTATTGAAAAATTAGGTGTTTTTAAAGTTGTTTTCCAGGCCTACTGAATTGCCTTTCCACCATTTACTTTAACAGACATCCTGATGATTTCCATATATCAATATTGCCTGTATTGGTGGGGTAGAGAATGTTCAGAAATTAATAGTATAGGAAGCTTGTGATGCTGTAAATGTTAAGTTCAGCCACTGAAATCGTACTTTTAGCAATTTGAGATTAATGACAATTGTCATAAATATCCTGCTTTTTGAATGTTTTGTAAAATATGTTTCCAGGCATACAAAGAAAGAAGGCTGGGAATAAAAGTTGGCTTATTTGGCTGTTGTTATTAGATTATGCAGCAGGATTTCTTTAGCCTTTCCTTTACAGTTAAAACACCTCTGACACCATCTACAAGATTCCTGTAGATGGTTCCACAAATTAACAGAGTTGTTGTACACAGAGTATATATTTTATATGCATYTAAAGAACACGTAATATTACATCATTATTTAATKAATRCATGCAGTGTTCATTGTATGTACATGTAAATARAATTGTCAGTGCCAAGATGTCCCCCAAAGGTGAATCATTGGGAGAATAAATATATTTGAAATACTAATAACTAGGAAACAATCAAAAGTTAATTAGAGGAGAGCATCAAAACCACACATTTTTAATAGTACATGTAGTCATGCAAAGCAACAAAAGGGATGCTGCACTGGAAAAATCACAGGCTGATTTTCAGAGCTTAAATATTCCAGCAGCTATTTGAGTAAAGGCTTACTGTGCAAGGACACAGAGGCTTTTAAAAAACACATCCTAGCCATGTTTCCTAAACCAGGCAGGGTAACACTTCAAGTACAGTTAACCCAAATTATTTCTCCAAAATGAACATCAGCACTCAGGAGAAGTGTTACTGTGTGCAGTCTGGGGCACTGCAGTGTGAGAATGGCACAAAGCTGTCAGAGAGTGTCCACAGGAAGGACACMGAGATGGGGAAGGGTCTGGAGGGGCCACGGGAGCAGAGGCTGAGGACACTTGGTTTGTTCAGCTGGAGGAGACTGAGGAGGCTTCAGCTCCTCCCAAGGGACAGCAGAGGGGCAGCTCCCATCTCTGCTGCTGGCACAGGGACAGCACCAGGGAGCAGCTGGAGCTGTGCTCAGGGGATTCAGGCTGGATTTTGGGGAAAGGTTCTTCCCCCAGAGGGTTCAGGCACTGCCCAGGCTCCCCAGGGAATGGGCACAGCCCCAGAGCTCCAGGAGCCTTTGGACACCCCAGGGATGCCCAGGGTGGGGTTGTTGGGGGGTCTGTGCAGGGACAGGRGCTGGGATGGTCCCTGTGGGTCCCTTTCCCCTCAGGAGATATTCTGGRTGATTCTGTWATCAGAGCTCAGTTCCACATCTCCACATGGAAAACACCAGTGCTGCTTCTCTCCAGGAGGCTGGAAGTACAACAAAACMTYTGTGCAATGACCTAAATCASAACCACACAATGGTTTGTAACACCATGAATTATAAATAAAAACAAGTGAATAATGCATCCATTTTTGAATCTGTTAATTCTAAATAAGCTCTTATCCTGCTACATAGTCCCATACTCTTACAGGGAATTAGTCCTTGGCCATTATTATCCCATGAGCTGTCTTTTCACATGAAATTTAATTTTAATTCAATTGTACAGAAAGCTAAAGTTGGGGGCAGGGGGGTGGGAAATTAAAATATCTGATGAGCTGACACCTCTCTCCCCTGCAAGGCTCTTGGCTCTGCTGAGGCAGCACTCTCCCAGCTTTGTCTGCACCAGGGGTCTGCAGGAGCCCGTTCCCATCACCCACCCCCTAAACCCATCTTCAACACCTGCTGATCTCTCTGTGCCCCCTTTCACTGGGTGTTGGAGGAGCCCCCAAACTGTGCTGAGACCCCCATCCTTCAGCCGTGCCGATCTGTGCRCGTTTGGTTTGCACCAGCCCGGGCACACCCCGGGCACACCCAGGGAGCTGCAATCCCCCTCACTGGCTCCTGCACAACCCCTGCACAGCAAAGGGCTCCTGCAAACAGGGACAAACAGGGACAAACAGGGACAAACAGGGACAAACAGGGACTGCGAGGGGTTATCCTAAAAGTGAATGCAGAAGCCAGCTCCACCGGGTTACACAGAAAATGTCTGCCTCCAGTGACAGGACAATAAAGTTCCACCAAGTTCCACCTCTTCCCTAACAGCAACTTCTGTGCTGAAGTAATTGTGTGAACACATAAACAAACTGTTACACTCCCTCAAGAAGCCATTAMACGTGCCATGGTAAGTCAGGAATTTGCATATGGCTGATTGTTTAGTAAACAAACTGTCTCCTGAGAGGGCTGTAATTAATCTTCTGCATCAAATCTGTTGATTAGTCTTTCTGKGAGTAATGCTAGACAATACAAGCAGGTGTGAGTCTGATATCAYTTTCTTTGAAATTTAGGATTAAATATGGCAATAAACAAAATTTTAAGTGTGTTTTTAAAGTTTTGGAATCTTTAGTATAAGATTAATTCTGCTTTCTACATCAAACTGAAGTTGTTTTAACAACAACCTGAACCTTCTGGTATTCTTCTGTTAGGAAAAAATGTTAAGAAATCTGAGTTTAACTTCAGATTGTTTAACAACCTACAGGCTGTTATATTTGTCAGTGAGTGTAACACTGAAAGTGTAAAATGAGATGTATATTTAGATGTACATTACTGCCTGTACCAGCTTTGAACTTTTTTTTATTTCCTATTATTACTGGCAAAGCTCCAAGGTAGCTGACACTGATGCTGTGCACCAGTGGAGAGGTGTCCCCCACACCATGGGGACCTCGGTGTCCCCCACACCATGGGGACCTCGGTGTCCCTGACCTGTCCCACTCGCACCAGTGGCATCACGTCACCTGTGGGCCTGAATTTCTCCCAGGGAGGTAATTCAGAAGGGACAAACTGATAAACCCCTCAGAGTGCAGGCTGAGGCCAAGGTGTGCCTGTGGGCAGTCACTTGGGCAGCTTTTACCAGAGCAGGCAACTGGGGACACAATTCTGGTCTCACAGGGTCACAGCTGTGCTGCTGACACCCTGCCACCTTGCAGGAGCAGCCCAGGCCACCCCCCAGCCCAGGCCACCCCCCAGCCCAGGCCACCCCCCAGCCAGACAGGCTTTTGGTGTCACAGGGTCACAGCAGAGCAGCTCCCCATGGCTCAAGCCTGCAATCACTGGTGGTGTTTGGCAAAATTCCTGCTTTGCCTTGTTGGGAGTATTTGTCAGTCCCTTTCCCTGGGTCAGCTCTTTTCAGTGATAACTGAAAGATAACTGAAGATATTTTCCTTGTYAAAGGACAGAATCAGCCAGATCATYGTGCTCTTCCTTGCTTCCTGCTGAATTTCTCTAAGTTCCCTGGAGCTGTAGCTGGTGTGGATAGAGATCCCCCCTGGCAGGGGTGCTGTCCCATTGGGAGACCCCAGCCAGCAGCAGTGCCTGGATCCACACACTGCCCCTCTGGGGCTATGGGCTTTCACATAAGAATTCAAGACAAGCAAAGGTTTCATTTCTGAAYAAAGCAGCAGGAGAAGGGCCAATGTTTTCACAATATTTGGTGCATCAGCTGTTGATTTCCATCACACTCTTGTTCACCTCTATTTCCCAGAGACAAAGCACAGAGCAGCTCTGRGAATCTGCAGAGGGAAAGAGGACAAAAGTATCAGTTATTTTAACCAAAGTCTTCAAGCAGCTGAGAAAGTCTGGGAGGTACCATGGAAAGATGGCTATTTATAGAGACATGGCTGCAGCTGCCTTACAGTTTAGACTGCAGGTATTTATTACAAATTGTTGGGGTGGGTATTTGTGAAAATAACAAGGTCACRTCAAACCTACCAAAGCAATTTGTTGACTAATATATATATTTTTAAAAAGCACTTGAACATTAGGTTAGGGAAGTAAAAAGGAAATAGTGGACTAAAAGCTTTATCACAGTGAAAATACACAAGAGCATTTCTTTTCTCCTGATAATATAGACAGAAGTGTAAAAGGCAGAGGAATGAATTGTGTAAAAGCACACCATGAATCTGTGTCAGAAYTGCACATGATGGAAACAAAAAATCACATTAGAGTGAACTGCAAAAGTACAGCACAAGGAATCCATTTTCCCACAACCAGTCTAWCACAGCTTTCTAAAAGCAGTGTCAGTCAAAGCACACAGATTTTCCATGTCCCCAGAAAATGCCCAAGACAGCTCTCCTGTGCTCTGTAATTCAGATGAAAGAACAGTCAGAGGACAATGGCAGGCTCAGAGCAGGCAGTCCCTGGCACTCCAGGGATGCTGCTGGGGTTTGTTGCCCCTGCAGGGCTGGTAACACCCAGCAGCAGCAGCAAACCCTCCAGGGAAGGTGTTCCCAAAGGCTGCAGGGACCAATGGGATGCTGCTGTGCACGGTGAGCAGGGCACTGAAAGGACAGCAGATTGCACCCTCTGGGACAGGGCACAGGTCAGGGCTCCTGCACCCCTTCCCTGGCAGCACTGCCTGCCCTYTGAGGGCCCAATGACCCCTGCAGCCAACAACACGAATGAGGATTGCTGTTTTACACAGCCAGCAGGGTTGGGTGGTGGTGGGCAGGGCTCTGGGGCCAGGCTGGGTCCTGGCTGGGTCCTGTTGGGKCCWGGCTGGGTCCTSTTGGGGCAGCAGCATGATCAGCCACCCCGGGGCAGAGTGACCCAGCCACACCAGTGCCACCAGGGACAGGGCCATGCCCACACAGCTCAGGGCAGGACAGAGGGGAGGCAGAAATCCCAGCTGTGCCCCATTTCGGGTTCCTGGGGGTGCCACAGACCCCAGCAGATGCAGCAGGGAYCCACCCATGGAGTAACAGCTCATGAGTTACAGTATGAGCAGCAGGGTGAGGGGCTGGCAGGGGCTCTTGCTCTGACCTGCTGCAAAGTGCCCTCTGCAAGGCTGTGCCAGCTGCCAAAGCTGCCCCTGAGGCATTTCTCTGTTCCTGCTCTGATGCCWCAGTCCATCCATCAGGAGCCTTGCCAGGACAAGCCCTGCATGAGCACCGTGTGAGGAGAGGCTGCTCTTCCTCTGCCTCCCCACAGCAAGAGGACTGCATCGTGAAGTGGTGCAGGATAAGATGATGTGGATCCAAGTTGCCTGTTCCATTCTCTTGAGGGACCAGAGAACAGCAATCATATGAGAAATCCTATGTGAACCACAGATACAGCAGAAAAGCAAAACAATCTGCTGCACCTCTGAAAACTGCAGSTAAGACACAACTACCAGCCAGTGGAGTTCCTACACAGAAAGGCTATTGAGGACAGTCCTCAATCTCTGAGAGAGTTCTCTCAAGTGAAGAGGCCAGTTTTTAATGATGAAAGGGCAATTAGAACAGAGAAAATTAATTGTCTTCCCATATTTGTAAGAGCTAGCTCCTCCCTTTCCTGAGATGAAGGTAGCTTAGTCCCAGTGGTTCAGCCCTGAGGCTGCAGGTTTCGTTTTGCTGCTGCTGCTGGGCCATGAGGCATCTCAGAAAATAACTGAGAAATACCCCCCACACTTTGGAAGGTGACAAGCTCCTTCCAGAGCACCTGCCAAGCTCTGCGTGCCATGAGTGCAGGAGCCAGCCCTGACTCTCTGCAGCTCAAGTGGCTCTCTAAAGATCAACAGAAACACAACATGTGAGCAGTGATTAAACATTTACAGTGGTGATATTAAATCTCTAATTTGCTGGTCTCAGGTCACACACCAATGATCCCTCCTCCCTTCCAGCAAGCCCCCATGTGACGGGCAGCTGGAATGGAGATTTGCAGGGCAAGCCCCAGTGTTCCTCTTTACAGACTGCAGCCACAATGTGCTGACCCTGGAGCCCATCACACTTCGCCCTGGGCTGTTCCTGCAGAGCAGCTGGGATGTCTGGGCACCAGCCCCTCCCCACACTGCTCCTGAACTCTGATGAGCTGAGCCTTCTGCTGCCCTGAGGAGACTGCAGAAGGGAATCACCTTCCCAGCACATCCCCTGCCTTCAGAGCTACTTAGGGTGGCATGGAGAAGTTGAACTCAGGAGAAGTTGAACTCAGGAGGTTTTCAGTTGACTTTGTTTAAAGGAAAAGGGTTCCGAAAACTGGTCAAATCACATGGAATATCTTTTGCTGAAAGCAGAATTATAAACAGTGGCTTTAAAGAAAATTTTCTCCATAAATATTCCTTTCCTGTATAATTAATCTTTAGGGACTATGGGAAAAGGTACATTGAAAACAGTTTTCTTGTTCTAACTACTTTGTTTTAGCTGGAAAGAAAATACTTCTGCATGTAGTTGGAGAACAAGTTTGTCAGGTGTTTCTTTGTTGTCACTAAATATGACACATCACTAAACAGGAACAGTGACCAGTGAAGGTCAGGAGAAGATTTGGWACTGGTTTTTTCTCTACTCCAGAGTTTCCATCTGAGTGAGGCTGTGGAAGCTGCGAGGTCTTGCATGGCCTGTCACTGCCTGGCTGCTGGAATGCAGCCATGGAAGGATGTCTCAAGGGTGCCAACATTTCTTCCTAAATTTCAACCCTGTTGCATATTTAAAGTTTGGCAATTAGTATAAGGAATCAAAGTAATCCTAATTTGAAATATTTTAAGTTACCTCATTAGATTCAATATTAATTCCTTCATCATCTCATCTCAATTACATTTCCATTTCAAATTATTTACCTCTGTTAACTCTAATCAATGTTTTATTTTGCTAACAACAAGTGTGATCTGGATGGGTGGCWGGAGCAGCTGAATGTCACTGCAGCAGCAGAGGGACCCTGTGACAGGCCCTGCACAGGGGAGGTCACCCAGGGCACTGCACGAGCTGTCAGAAGATGTGGGTGTTTTTATTGCTGCCCCTCCCTCATCTGCCAGAGTTTGAAGCCACTGTCCCAAAAGCTGAGGGTGGCAGGAACTGGAGACAGCCGCTCCCCTGGCTCAGGGTGCAGGGTGGCTCACCGGGCTGCACTTGTGCCATTTCCCTTTTTATTCCTTTGCCAGCACAGAAAGGGATCCCTGAGGCAAAGCTGGTGCTGTGCAGTTCCTGGCCAAGGCTGGGCCCACACGAGAAGAACAACATCCTGCAGCAGGGCAGCAGCTGCTCCTGCAGCACTGGCTGTGCTGCAGCTCCAGAGAGCTGCAGGTGGTGTTTAAAACAATCTGGGCACATCGTGCCTCGGGGAGAGCTGCCCTGAGGGGAAGAGGACCGCAAGAGACAACCAAAGGCTGCTGGTTTGAGCACCAGCTGCTTCAGCAGAATCCCTGCAAATTCCAGCTGCTTTCTGGTGTCTCCTGCTGTCCCTTATCCTGAGGTTCCCCTTGTGTCACTGACCATCACCTGGCAAAGAGCTGCTGTGAGTCTCATTTGCATGCTCAAAGCACGGTTCAAGAGATGCTGGCATCTTTGCAAACAGAGAAAATGATCTGCTAATACACTGGATAATGTGTTACACTGTAACATAATGTCAGAACGGAAAACTGTTCTGAACAATCATTAAAAAGAAAAATTAAACTATAAAGTACAATCAGCCCTTGAATGTAAAATCACAATTTAAACTCACACTTCATGAAGACATGGGCAGAAAGAGAATCAGAARTATTTCAAATAATTATGTACTTTAACAGAACCCAAAGTATTCTTTGATGTCTAAAGTTTCAATGAGTGAAATTAAACTATGACAGATCATGAAACCATATCTCCAGAAGTTSRGTTTTGAAAAGAAAATACTATCACAAGATTTCYCACCAGAATTACAGAAATGACAGCACTGAGAGTGCCTGCTTCCAGAACTGAAATATGAGCTTTCTGTGAAAATGACACTGTCAGAGAAAAAAATCTCTGTTCCAAGTTTCTGATGCCCTGATAGGCTCCTTCACTTTCAGCTGGAGCTGCCTAGCCAGGAAAGACAAATGAGGGGAAGTTTTGTCAGGAARGATGGATTCAAAGTGTTGCTACTCATAGKTTATTACTGGCCTACTTGTGTTTTTATCATGATAGTTATGTTTACTGTTAAATAGTCAATTACCCCATGAGAACTCCAGAGTGTATTATGAAAAGTAAAAATCCTTTAAAAGTGAAAATCCCTAGAAGTAGAAATCCCCAATAAATTAAAAACAAACCTATGAAACCCCAGAGGTCTTAGAGCTGAAAAACATGAGTGAATTTAAACTTGAAACTTTGAGTGAAAAACGTAAAACATAACATGAGRTACTTGAAAAATGATGAATGCCAAAGGATGTGAGTATTGGATCTCTCCTCAAAGAGATTCCTTCTGACATCTGCATGCCAGGAGCTGTGTAGCACCAGGGACACAAAGGAATCCACCAGTGCTGGAAAGCTTTTGTTTGCAGTCAGTTCAGAAGGGTGATCCCAACAAGCAGTCCTGACTGACAGCTGTTCCCTGTCCCAGCTCCTGGGGTGGGATTTAAATAACTCATGTGTTAGTAATGTGAACCATTTCACCTCACCTGCTGTGGGAGAAGCCTCTCGAGCAGCAGAAGCCCCAAGCTGTGTCTTGCAGCCTCCACTGTGGCAGCAAAATATGCAGCAGCAGCAGCAGCAAAAGACAATACACATTTTATGAATCTCTGTATGACTCTTTCAGAATCTTTGAAAATCACTGTATGAGGTGAATCAAAGAACTGATGAACTGCATCCAACATAAACTGTAGGAGCACCAATGTATAAAATCAGTTTCTTTTCAACTCCCTGATAGAGCAACAAATTAAAGCCTCAAACCTTCCCTCTTGAACTTTAATTTTTAAGACAAAAGGATTATAATTTTTTCTCTATGGAGCCCTTATTAGCCTCTGTCTTCAACAAGTGTCTCATCTTGTTGAACTTGACTTCACCTCTTGATGGGTCAATTGAGATATTTACTTCTTCCTGAGCCAGTTTCCCACTTTTCAATGTATCACTATTTCTGAAGGGGTTCATCACTATTTCTGAAGTGTTTTGTAAAGAGCCATAATCACTTGTGACTCTAGTTAGAGAGAGCAAACCTCTAACCCCTTTTGTTTTCTTCCAGCAGGAGAGATTCTTACTGACAGTAAGTCACACTCTAAAGACTGTCAGTGTATAATGTGGGGGGTTGAGTGACAGTGTCCACAAGCAGCAAATATTTAAGTAAAGGTGACTGACAAGCCCTTCTTCCTGTGAGCCTCCTTTTGCAGCCTCAGAGCTGAAGTGAAGCCACAAAAACACCTGCTGAGGTGGTTATGGCACATTTCTGTTCTCTTTGGTACAGACAGGTGCCCTGCACACACATCCTCTCTTCCAAAGCAGCAGAACAACTCAGTAATGATCAGGGGGGAAAAATGGCACTGAGAAGCTTCTCTCCTCACCTTATTCTTTGCCCCACCAGATTCCTAGGCAGGGCCTAAATCTCCAAGGAGAGAAGTCCACTAAATATCCTTCCATTCAGTTGGTTTTTAAAGAAACTTGGAACAGTTTTGCTCTCTTGAAAATCCATTGCTCATAACTACAAAGCTGTTACCAGTTTTATATGATTAAACATAAAACAAAAATGTAATTAATGTCACAGATAGTTTAATTCAGTCTTCTGCAGCAATCTGTTATTCAAATTGATTAGGAGCAATATGAAGGAAAATGTGAACTGTCATTAACATCTAGGCTGATTAATGGAGGATTCAAAGCAGAGTTGTATATTGTAGTTTACACCACTTCAGCCACCCCAGTGCCACTGACAGCTGGCAGCTCGAGGTGTGGGGCACTGGCAGGGCTCCATCTGGGGCTGCCCAGGCTCACACATGCAGAAATTTGCTCTTCAGTTGCTCTGGCACTGGGAAGTGGTCAGGGAGAAATGTCCCAGCACAAAACCTGAGGAGGCATTTCCAGCAGCCTGTCTGCTGTGTGCCCTGGGACTGCTGCTGTCCCTCCTGAGGGGGCTCAGGCACACCAGGACAGTCTTGTTGCAAGAAAAATAAAACCACCTGTATTCTAAAGATGACAGGTTTTATCAGCAACTGAATAAGGGGTCCCCAGACTTTGATTCTGGCTGGAGGAAGCATTGGCTATGTGTCAATAGTCAGGTGTCAGTTCAGACTTCCCTATCACCCTTCTGCTCAGCTCCTCAGCCCTTGCAGTGCAGGGTTTCAGCAACAGCACCTTGCACAGGCCCTGAGCTGTGGCCCTGCAGCTGCTGCTCCTCAGCACTGGGGACCTCACTGGACACAGCTGATCAGCTCTTTCTCCTTCTCATAGTAAGTATCATTATTTTTGCTTTTCTTATTATCCTTAGTGTTATCATACAGTATTTTATTTAAATCATTAAACTGTTATCATCTCAACCCAAAGATTTTCCTCTTTGATTCTCCTCCCCACAGGGGTGAGGGGGCAGCTCTGTGGTGCTGCACTACTGGCCAGAGCTAAGCCACAACAATCCAGCACAGTGCAGGATCAGCTCAGATCAGCCCAGGATCAGCTCAGATCACTCAGATCAGCGCAGGATCAGCTCAGATCAGCCCAGGATCAGCCCAGGATCAGCCCAGGATCAGCTCAGATCAGCTCAGATCACTCAGATCAGCTCAGGATCAGCTCAGATCAGTGCAGGATCAGCCCAGGATCAGCTCAGATCAGCACAGGATCAGCTCAGATCACTCAGATCAGCTCAGGATCAGCCCAGGATCAGCTCAGATCACTCAGATCAGCCCAGGATCAGCCCAGGATCAGCTCAGATCACTCAGATCAGCGCAAGATCAGCTCAGGGGCAGCTCAGATCAGCTCAGGTCAGCTCAGATCAGCGCAGGATCAGCTCAGATCAGCTCAGGATCCGTGCCCCATCCAGAGCTGGCAGCTCCCTCATGCCCTCGCAGGTTCCCTCTGTGGCAGAGGCAGAGCCCTGGGCAGCTTCAGCTGCCTCTGAGGAGCCCAGCTGGACATGACTGGCACCGACCTCAGGTGCTGCAGCTCAAAACCATCCCCTCTGCAATGCAAAATCTGCCTCTTTCCAGGACAGCTGCTGCAGGTGATGCCCCTGATCCACCTAATTCCTGACCCATGCCCAGGAGGTGTTTGGAACAATGCTGGATCTCACAGGTGACCCAGGAGGTGTTTGGAACAATGCTGGATCTCACAGGTGACCCAGGAGCTGTTTGGAACATTGCTGGATCTCACAGGTGACCCAGGAGCTGTTTGGAACAATGCTGGATCTCACAGGTGACCTAGGAGGTGTTTGGATCAATGCTGGATCTCACAGGTGACCAAGGAGCTGTTTGGAACAAAGCTGACTCTCACAGGTGACCCATGTGCAAAAGGCACGATGGCAGTGCTGAGGACTGAGTTCCTGGGAATGTTCCCTGGCACTTTACCCTGTGTGTTATCCTGGCCACCTCACAGTGTGCAGAAAACCCCATCCTCACATGAACTGTACAATTGCTAATACTGGAAAGGCAGAAAATCTAAAATGTCAATTTATTCCTGCTTTGTCCTTTATTCTAAGAATATCCTTCTTGCACATGTCTAGGAACAACACTTGAAGATTAAATCAAGTTCTTGTCCCTGGCCCTTTTTTTGCTGAGCAGGACTTTACAGAGCAGCACCACCAACCTAGCTGCAGATTATTCATATGAATGAATTGCAGAAGGACTGTCATTTATGTTTCAGTTGAAAAGATTCCCTAATAGAATAACCAGCTTCTTTTAGAGAAATCAAATTTGCAGTGTAGTTCTGTCTGTATGGGCACTTCAGATTTCCTGTGGTATAGCCCATGGCTTTACAGACAGGGGGTAATTGCTTTCAAAATGAGTAATACAGTTTGCAAAATAATCATTATCAAATCTTCATGCAAGCTCATCTTGTTAGCTCCATTTCAGACAATGGAGTTTTATAATGGCTTAAAAAATGTAAAGGCTTGACTTTACTTTAAAAAAAATAATTGATTCCCACTACTACTGCTGTGGAAATGTACTACTTATTTTGTGGTAATCAACATCTTTCTGATTATTAAGTTCATAGCATCATTAAAGAAAATTCAAGCACATAAAACAGGGATGTTACAAGTTCTAATGACARCCATTTAGTCATAAAACTATTTTGGTGACAGCCATTTAGTCATAAARCTATTCTGAATTTATTATTAAAYTAATTAGAAAATACAAGTTATGGGTAACAACAAGAAAAACCTAGAAAATATGCAAGTTTTCTAGGGCTTCTGTTAATTTTCTTCTCTTCTTCAGCTGTTGGCAAAGGCAAGACAGACAATACAGATGGGGTTTATTTGCTTTTCAAGGCACAAAAACATTTGAAGAACTTGCTAAAATAACCAAAACACACCAGCTTTCTCAGATGCAAAGGCTGGAGGGAGCTCCCTCCCCACCTGGAGTTTCAGACATCTCTAACTTGCAGGACTACAGGACATCCAGGGATGTTGCAATGTTTGTGATGCCATGAAAGATGCACATGTCCTTATGCAACCTATAAAACAATTTTAGAATGCAAATGCTTTTAAAAATGTCTTCAGGAAGCAAAGATTTAACAAGTCTGCCTCTTTTCTGAGCTATGGGCAAAACTGGCAGTAGAGATGACACTTTGGAAAGGCAAACTCCAGGTGGTTTTTTCCAGAGCTCCAGAGAATATGTTAACAGCCTTGTATTTCCATAATGAAAAGTGTTATTACATTCCTCATGAAAATAAAAGTTGTTTTGCAAAATAAAAATTCATTAGAACTGCCAGAGGCAAGGGCAGTTTCAGGGAACTTCAAAAATTCAGATGGACACATGAAAGCTTTGTGGAAGGAAAAATAAAATTCTCAATCCTTGTGGTGCCTGTCAGGCTCACCATCATTGCTAGATCCTTCCTGCTTTCTGTAAATTTGTACACTGCCATGCACTAACAAAACTTGCAGATGAATGCAAATACATGCTTTAACTGTACCTGGAGTGTGACTTTCAACTACTGTTATGTTAAGACAGGTTTTTATTACATTTAAATGGTATTTGAAATCTCCAGTGTTTTTAAGATGTCTTTGATCAGTGTTTTGGTGTTCATAGCTGTTTAACCAGTGAGCTGCATTATTCAGGATGAGCTTTGATGAGACAGAAGCACATCTGGAGGAACACCCCCCTCTGAAGCTCATGGCAGGAGCGGGTGCTGCTCAGATCCCCTGCCAAAGCCAGCTCACGGGCCAGCACCCCCAGCTTTTACCTGCCAAAGCCAGCTCACAGGCCAGCACCCCCAGCTTTTACCTACAGGGAGCTGATGTGGTGGGGAGAGGCAGACCCTGGGTGAGCAGTGACTCCTCAGGAAATGAACGGTGCAAGGGTGACCCTGCAGCAGCACTAGGCCAGGCCATGTGTAGAGAAGAGCTGATTTTGTGGCAGGGACAGCAGGACAGCTGTAGGGCTGCAGGAAATCAGAGCCCTTCATGGCTGAGCTATGAGCACTCCCCACTAACAGTGACCTTATGGACACACGAGAGTGCTGCTGTGTTTCCTCTGGTTTTGGGGTACTTTTTGCAACCATTTTAGTATTCATAGAACAGTTGTTTATCAGTCTGTCAGCAAAATCCACCAGGAGATCAAGTCAGGAGACTGGCACCTGATGCTGTAATCTGTGTGATCATGGACCACTTTCCAGTCCATGCTCAGAGAAGATCGTCCTGGGAGGAACTGGGAACTGCTGCCACTCACCTCTAACTGTACCGTGCTCAACAGAGTGAAAGAAAACACAAGTGTTAGAGCCCTGAAAGACAAAGGGAACTGTGTGTCATGAGAGGGGCAATAATGTGCAAGACAGATCCCAATCCTGTGGTCAAATCTGCCACTTCAGCTGGACAGCTGCAGTGCTTAGGCACCCTTGTTCCTTTGATGTACAATTAACCAAGCAATTAAGGCAGGAAAGAGAAAAAAGACCGAATTCCTTCTGCAGCACAGGGATTTTCAGTACTTGGCTGCAGTGGGTGATGAGGTGTTAATGACATGATGAGTCTTTGTGCTGGGTGGGGTGAGGATCCCTCTTTCTCTCTCTGTGCTGTGCACGTGGAGCTGTAAAGGGAGGGAGCCCCTGCAAAAGCCCATCCCTAACCCCAGTCTGTTTGACAGACATCTTTGGGATTAGAACTTGCTCATTTATGCAGTTCAGCAGCAAGGGACACTCAAATCTTCATTTATTCCACAGCATTTCAGAGGCTTCAGACACTGGTGGAATTTAAATCTTCCCTGATTTCAGTGGCTTTCCTTCTAGTGTCCCAATACTGAAATACTTTGGCCCAGTAAAGATTTCTGAGATACAGGGCACTAAATTTAGAATTTCGTGTGCCATGATTTATGGTGACAAAATAATTTGATTTTGTCATCTGCCCTTCATTTATGAGCTCTGTTAACTGCTTTAACTCATCTTCATCTCCCATAACGTTCATGGCCTGACATAAAAAAAAAATACTTTCCAACATTCTTACAAATGTTTGATCATATTTTTAAAATTCTCTATAGTAATCAATCACATTTTGAATGCTGTTAGTTGCTTGACCTCTAGAACTTCCTCCAGCAGCAATTTCCTCAGTCTAATGGCATGTTGCATGATGAAGTCCCTTGTGTTCATTTCAAACTTGCCTTTGTTCAGTAAGTGTCCTTTGTCTTTCTGACAGGAGATGCAGGGAATATTTATTTCCTCACTATTACCCCCAGGTGACTGTTTTATATTTAACTGCCACTTTTCCTATTTCTCTTCCCCAGTAGTGCCCATCCCATAACCAAAGTCAGCACAGGCCAATGGATGGCAGAGACAGGTGGCACCAGGGTGACTTTGGGATCCTGCCCTGCTTGTGCCCTGTTCTCCTCCTGGATGTGCAGATCCTGTGCTCTTCCTTTCTCTTGCAAGAGAGACAGGTCTGGAGTCCCCGACAGCTGGAGATGTTCCAGTCAGAGAATGCATTGAGGAATGAAAACCACCGGGTTTATCTCTCTGGTAAAGTGGAAAGCACTGCTCCTAGGGTGGCAGTTTCAGGCTCCCTGAGCTTTAATCATCTCAGCTTTCACTGCTAGTTTCAAGGGAAGTGATGCCTAAAATGCTGTGAACATACCCCTTCTGCAGGGAGTATCATTGCTTTGAAAGAAGAGATTCTGGACAGAGAACTGCTTCCCTTGCCATCAGTTCTCCTGTTAGGATAAAACCCCCTCTATTTATATGATCCATGTTTATTTTGGGGCCCAAAGTACTCCAAGGGACTCATGGCTATGGTTTTGGGGTTTTTTGGTTTGGTTTGGTTTGGTTGTTTTGTTTGTTTGTTTGTTTGTTTGTTGTTTGTTTGTTTGTTTGGGGGGGGGGTTCTGGATGTGTATTTTCCATTATTCTTTAAATGCCTTTCAATAGTGCCCAGTAAAATTTTCCCCATAATTTTCCCAGGACTTGAGGTTAGATTTGCGTGTCTGTAGTTTCATCCTTCAAGCCCTTCTTGTAAACTGAAATAACATTGGCTAGCTTTCTGTCAGTAGGAATCTCCCCATGCTCCCAAGACCCATGGTAGATGAATTTATCAATTTTTATTTGTAACTTGTTCATTTTTATTTATTTTTTTTTAATCCAGGAGATCTTTTCAGGGGAAAAAAAATTCTTCCAATGTGATTTATCCAGAATCCTTCTACACTCAAGATACTTCTGCTTTTATTCATCCTCATGGTTGCTTTTGGAAGTAGTGTTTTCAATTGACTCATGTCACCACATAAAACTCACTTGAAATATTAGGACCATGTTTGAAGATTCTTTCTGAAACTTGGAATTAGATATTGGTCAGGCAAAGGTGATTTTTTGTTTGTTTCTTTTTGTTTTAATTTGAAGGAAAGAAGCTAATGCTTTCTTTCATTTCGTGGTATCATATTTTATCGGAACCTTTATACATTTGGCAGCACATGGAGTCAGGGCCCAAGCCCTTTGTGGCTGCCTGTTCTCCAGTACTGAGTTGGCAGAGAAACACACAATATTACTTCACCATTCTCTCCTCCTCATAAATGTAAGCAAATAGTCCATTTCTAAAGTGGTTTAATCTCTTTTGTCAGATAGACCCATTAAAGGGCCTGGCCCCCATCCTGACATTCTCATAACAATCTCTTCAAAATTGTTAAAATCCTGTTTCCAGGTGAGATTGCATTTCTGGTCTAAACAGGGTCTCTGTTCCCAAGACCAGGCATATCCAGGGGGTGAGGGAAGGAATCACCTGGGATTCATTGATTTTTGGATGCCTGATCTGAAAAGGCAGAATAGAGCACTTGTGCATAATTGCTCCAGAAGGTAATTTGCTGTCTCTGTAAACTGGTGTGAAAGAAGGAAATCATTGTGTCAATTGACACGAAAATAAACCACTGCCCAAGTTCATAGGCCCAGCATTGGCCAGGACATATCTTACACATCACTCATTTGTGCACACTGTTCCCTCTCAGACAGCTGCAGTTAATGAGTTGCTGAATTTCAGAGACAGCAGCTCACAGCTTGTCTGTAGGTAACGTGAAAATTCCCATCCTTTCTGTTCTTTTTTCCATCTTTGTGGTTATTTATACACAGTCACCTACACTGTGTGCAGAACAGTCTATTATTATTGCTGCCAGCTCTAATTGTGTGATACCCAGGAAATCCAGGTGTGAACTACAGCCCTGTTCTTCTGCTTGCTGCACAAGTGCAGACCAGAAAGGATCCTGCTCAGAAACATCAGCACAGATGTTCACTTTGAGAATAAGGCAAGTGGAGTAGACAGACAAACAAGGGGCAACAAGGAAACAGTAAGTCAAGAAAAGATGGAGTTTATGTCTTTTCTGTGTTGTGCTGACTTGCTATCTAGGTCACAGAATCTTACCCACTTCCAAGTACCTGTAGGCTTAGGTTGTCCATTAGCAGCCTTGTCACCCAGCTAATCAAACCCAGCTCCCTCCACTGCTCTTCACATTCCACATGTTCAGCCCCAGCTTGGAGGCTGTTCATTACAGCCTCCCCAGTTCCTTGGTAAGTTTTGCATGCTGGGAGCCCCGCACCCGTGGGTGCACACGAGCTGCAGTGCTGGACAGGAGCTGTGCTGCCTGCCCCTGACCTGCTGCAAGTGCTAGAGCAGCCTGCATGTGGGGCCTGTGCATCCAGAGTTCCAGGTCTGTGAAAAACCATGGTTATACAGACAATAGAAGAATTGTTGTCACAGCACAACTGGATGAGAAGGAGCTCACACCAAGTTTGGGCAGGCCAGGTGTGACGAGGCCAGGCAAACAGTGCAGAGCTCAGAGCATGTAATCAGCAAAAGCCATGTCACAGGGCTGCATGGTTGTAATATGGCACACATATTGGTATGAAATGTCCTTTCTTCCTTCCCATGCATCTCCACCTTTCCCAGTCCCATGACTCTCCCCCAGTAGGATATTTTTGAGGGGAAGATTTTAGAAAATGTTTAGACAAATATTTCAGAGAGAAAACTGTGTGTGACACTGATTTTGTGACACTGATTTTGTGACACTGATTTTCTTGCTCTTTGGTACCTGAAGCAAGTGCAAGTATTGGTGTAATGGCCACCAGGCAAAGCCTTTATTCAGCAGGGTCTGAAAGGTGCCCTGTCACTGCCTCCATGTGTGCTTTGTCATGTATCAAACACACCTTCGAAATGAATGACCCTGCAACACAGCAAACCTGCACATTTGTTTTTTACAAAGGTAAATAACACCTATGAATGTTCTCTGGAAGGCCATAAAATGCTTCACTTCAGAGCCAATGCAAGGGAACAGCGAACGCCCCTCGGCCCTGCGTGGCCGGAGCAGGCAGGGCTGGCAGGCACAGCGCAGGATTGCCATCTGCAGGGCAGCTGGGAGCCTCCTGATGCCAGCGATGTGTGGGGGATGCAGCTGGAGAGCAGGACCAGGGGTACTCTCAGCTCGTCTCAGTGGACAGCTTTGGCAGGCAGTCAGGCCGTGGCAGGCTGTCCCCTGGAGAGGGAAACATTCAGAAATACTTCTCTTGCTCTTGCAGTGCCTAGGTGCTCAGAAGCCTGGAGGGATTCCCAGGGTTTGTGCCTGTACTGTCCCTATAAAAATGCTTGTTGTCTTTTACTGCCCTGGAGCTGCAAGTGCCATAAAATCATAGAATTGTTTGTGTGGGAAGGGACCTTCCAGAACACCAAATTCAGCTCCTCTGCCAGGGGCAGGGAAACCACTGTCCCAGGCTGCCCAAATCCCATCCAAGCTGGCCTTGGGCACTGCCAGGGATGGGGCAGGCACAGCTGCTCTGGGCACCCTGTGCCAGGGCATCACCACCCTCACAGGGAACAATTCCTCTCCAATATCTCATAGGCCACACACACAATTTACAGCCACAAATTTACGTGACACTATTAGCATACCTAGCATGGAAAACAGACTTCTTATTTTTTAAGGTTTCAGTGACTTATTTGAATGCACAGCCCTGTTTCAGCTACAAATGCATGCAAGGGGAGCATTAGAAAAAGACAGTAAATGCATAGGAATCCATGAAATCATGAATGATCTGAAGAGCTGAGGTTTTCATTGTTGAAAAATAGATTGAGATAACGAGGAATTATTATGGAATAATTATGGGCCATTTTCCCAACTTGGTTCTTTCCATTAAATGCACTTACATGAGCACACCCTGCATCACAGAGCCACACTGGTGAGAGATCAGCTTTTAGGCAGCACAAAACCTCACAGAGATGTTCCAGTTCCTCTCTGATGGAGTCAGAAAGAAAAAGAACATGACATCAGTGGGTTATGAAGTTTCTTTTGGATTTATTTTTATTAGCACCTGCCACATGAAAGAAGATTAGAAAAATGGGGACACTTTTTCAATACTGGAAGGAGAAAGTGGAAGTAAAAATCACTCCATGAAGAAATAAAGAGCAGAAAGTGCTGGAATGGAGGACAAAAATTAAACAAGGAGTAGCTGCACTTGAGAGGCGGCAAAAAACGACCCTGCATATGGTGTGCTGTCTTCACACAGAGGCCAGCATTCCACAAAAGAAATAAGGTGTATTAATGCAGAAACCAAATTCAGGAACATATTACTCAGGAGCAATTGTGTATTCCTACAGAAAAACACACCCATGAAAACTGGTGAGCAACAGTGGCAGGGACTGGCAGTGATCTTACTTTGCACCTCTCAGCCCCTGAACTTCCCTGGTTGAGGTTTTTCGGTGTGAAGGTGCTGATCACACGATTGCTCAGCACTGCACACGAGTCCATCACAGCAGAGCCCAGTTTCACACAGTGTGATGCTCCCAGCTACCACAGGCTGCTCCTTTTGCGTGAGGAGTGAATCACTCCCCACTCAGGGGGCCTCACCCCCTGTTCAGCCTTGCAGTGGTCACTGCACCTTGTTCCCCCGTGCTTTCCAGCTGTGGCCTGGGGCTGTG
>CADDXX010000728.1:291926-343264 GCA_902810485.1 Alauda arvensis | reverse complement strand
AAGGCATCACAGGCACAGACAAGGCACCTCCCATGGGAGAAGGGCTGGTGCCTGCTGCCTCCACAGCACTCACTGGTGGTGAGGCCTTGCCACATGGAATTTCCAGGTTCCCACACGGGGATTTGAGCTTCTCAAAGCTACCTGGGTTACATAAACATGGTGCTGTTAGCAATCAAGTGAGAGCCAGCCCATTGCCACATCGAAATTCAAATAACTGAGCACAGCAAGGAAGGAGCTGTTTTCTGCAGGATTTATCACAGCCCTTGCAAACTGCAGGATGAGGCAGAAACAGAGGGAAGAGGTGCCTGGGAGAAAAAGCAATACTTTGCAGACAATAGCCAAGTGCCTGGCAGCACATTGTGGGAGGAAGGAGCCCCAGAGATTTATGGCTGACTTGGAAACAACGACTGAAAGCTCTGCAAGTTCAAAGCTGAAAAGTTGGGGCCATGATCTGGCACAGGGGGAAGCTCTGCATCTGGCACCCTGAAAATCTATTGCCCCTGCTGCTCCCAGGAAAAACCTCAGTGGTGTTGAGATTAATCAGATTAAGATCTGATACAACTTCAGCATCCCCCTTGGAAGAGAGGAGGCATATCCAGAAATAAAACTGCCATGAGGAGGAAGACAGTAAGAATGAGAATTATGAATGAGAAGCCAAACCGAGTCAGGACCATTGCAAAGATGCCTTGCACTGAATGGAAGGAGATGCCCATTGAGGCAAATATTTGCTTCCAGAGAGGCAGCTGGGAAGGGCAGTGAACCTCAAACAGACAGGCCAAACAAAGGCTTTCTTATAAAGGTCTCATTCAAGATGCTGACTGGTACAAAATCTGCTCTGCCACAGCTGAGACACACATTCTTGGTGCCTGCTAGGGATGGGAGGGATGGAGAAGCTGGGGGGGTTATATATATATGCTAGATCAGCTGTACTAGATCAAACCCAGTTTAATTCTGAAAAGAAACAAACAGCAAAGCTATATATTTATGTGTGAGGATTTAAAGGGGTTTTTTCTTTCAAATAAACAACTATTCAATGAAATATGCAAAGCAGACTGGTTTTGGCAGCACAAGGCACAAGGGAGGCAAGTGAGTAGTGGAAAATGCACTAGGTTTCTTTCACTGAGGGATAATTACCTTGCAGCATTTGGATGGATCTATTCATCTCAAGACTGCAGTTTTAATTTTTATGTAATTATTATTTTAAAAACCATATTCTTTCAACATTCACTTTTCAATACTCTATTTAACATTTTTCAGCCTTAAAACAGGGCCTATACATCACACCACTGGAGAAGCACCATTTTCACTGAAAATAATGAAAACAGAAATCCCACAATTTTAACAGCTTTGCAAGCTTAACAAAGATTGGAGCACCCATATCTTCTTCCTCAGCATGTGCCACCCCCTCATCTCTAGAAATACCATACAGACACATTTGCAAAACTAGAATTTAATAAATGCCAGGTTAGTATGGTAAAGTTAAATACAAAAGAACAGTCTCCATTCTTCCTTAAATAAAGAATAACATCACTTCAGCTAGAGAATATGCTCCATGGAAGCATTACTCACTTTACTTATTTTAGAACTCATTCTGACAAGAAAATGCAGTTTTCCATTCAAACAAGCCCTTAGCTCTAAAGGCTCACTAACCCCACAGGCAGACTGGGTTACCCCACACAGACCATTGCCAGTAATGAAAGGGCAGAAAGGAGCAGTAGAAAGCAGCCCAGGGTAAGCTGTGAGATGGCCCCCAGAGCAAAAACCCCAGCTGGGGAGGGGGGAGATACTCACAAGGAAGGCTCCTGCCCACAGCCCGGGTGTTGCACAGCTCCTGCAGTGCCCAGCTCACACTCACACTCCTTGGCTGCAGGGCTGCAGTCACACCGTGTGTTCAGCTCTCTCAGAACCAGCACAGAGCTCATTTCCTGGAGCCTTTTCTTTCCAAAGCAGCACGGAGAAGCTCGAGGAGCTCAGCCCAAGCCCGCCATGCCCACAAAGCCCAGCACACACTCACACACACACGTGCACAGTTGTCTGCTGCTTCTTGGGCTGTGGGAATCTGTTAGGCACAACTGTGGTTTGGGGGCTGCTGTGATGGAAGTGGAGACAGCTGCTCTCAGTGAGCTGATCCAATGACAAAAAGAAAGAAAAGGAGGCAGACACAGGTCTTTAATAAGACATTTATAAACGATTTCCCAGGCAGAACACTGGCATTAGCACAGAGAGAGCAACAATCTTGGGACTGCTCTTAACTGGAGAAATTTATCTTGAGCACCAAACACTGTAAAGAGCAGCCAAGTAAAGCACAGTGCTTCCCCCCCACCAGAAAAAGTAACTGAGCAGCAGGGGTTTGAAATTTCACAGCCTTTTTACACACTGGAATTGTGCTCAGGCATCATTCCCACACCAAACACACCTGGATGGACTCAGGGACCATTCCTGCAGCACCAAGTGAGATGAGCAGCCAAGCTGTACATTGCTCAAGCAGGTGCACACAGAAAGGCCACTGACTTATTCATTCAGAAATGATAGCATTAGCTCAGTGCCAATCAAATATAGAATAGAAGGTACCAAAAGAAGAGCCTGGCTTTTTCTGGAGGGCATTATTACTTTCTGATCAGACTGGAGCCAGATCCCAGCAGCTCCCTGTACTGGGAACAAAATGAAGAAGTTGCTATGAGTGCACAACTCAGGGTATTTACTCCTAGGGCAGAACCTGAGCAGCCATGCACAAGCAGATTGACTCTCACATCCATGGGAAAGAAAAGTTCAATGACAGAGACAGCCTGGTTTGACTCCAAGGCTGGCACAGACTGCCTGTGGGCGCAGTATTGACCCCAGCTATGGAACAAGCACTATAACCTGTGGTACATCCTCACAGGGCTCAGGGATGTGGCTCCCCCAGCCAGGTCAGGTCAGGAGTGCAGAGCAGCATTTCCCTGCTGTGGCAGGTGATGAGCTGTGCCACTCACACCTCTGCTCCTGCTGAACTCTGAGCACTGCAGAAGCCCACACTCCCCCAGCTCAGGCTTACAGCATCCTTTATTTGGTACATCTGTGCAGCTGGAAGCTGCAAGTGTGCTGCTGCCACCATGGAATCTCCCCATGCTAAGGGCCAGACACCTAAAGCACAGCAGTAACACCTTCCTCACTCCTCCTCTCCTGACAGATAACCACTTCTCATTTCTAGATTTCTTTGGTACAACCACAAGCTTTTCACTGACTTTCCAATTTTACTTTGCTCTGCTTCCCTCTGGCAGGAGTTGGGATAATCTTCACAGCAATTGCTCTTGACAGGAGCTGCCAGCCTGCAGCCACAAAAGGTATTTCCTCATGCCCTGTCTGCAGCTACTCAAGGGGAAAAGTACCAAAATTTAACACCTGACCTGTAAGAATGAAGGAGGGTGCTTTGTTAGCTCCTTATGTGCATGCTGAGAGGCTGTTTTACAGTGTGATCAGCTATGCTGAAAAACAACAGTCTGAACCCCTGGGATGGTAGCAGCAGACAGACAAGCACTGGGCTTTCTCCCTTGAATCCAGTTTTCCCCCTTCCCCAGCAGAAACATGACATCAGTACAATTGCACCATCTCTTTGAGTCATCCACCTGACAGAGGGAGATTCCAGGGAATACCTGCAGCACCCCAGGACCCCAGAGGAGCAGCAGAGGCAAAGACAATCACCTCAAAACTGCCAAGCAAACTTGGGCACAGTCCTGGGGCTGCACTGCCCTGAACACAGCTTTGATTCATGCCTCCATCAGCCATTGATTCTGCAGCCATACATCCCTGCACAGAGCAGCTCCACAGCACACAATGGACTGATTGTACACAGCCCCACACTGTGCAGAGTTTGCTGGGCTGGCTTTGCTCTGCCTGATCTCATAAAAAGGATATTTGAGAGCAGATTAACACTGAGTCATCTACTTCATTCCAAATACCTGGCTTAAACAGCTAAGTGTCCATTCAAAAGGCAATGAGCTATCCATGAACAGGCACCATTTGCAGAAAAGCCAAGTCACCTACTTGCAGTGGATGTTTTGTTTTTAAAGTAAACATGACCATGATCCAGATCTGATCCTAAAATACACAAGCTATGATACAAACATTGACCCCCACAACAAATGTTCTCAAACCCAACAGATCCAAGTCTCAGGGACCACCAGAAATGACATCTTACACCATCCCAGGAGTGATGGTGGGCAAAGTGAGCAGCCCCCATGGAGGTGGGGAATGGATGGTGAGAAGTGAGAGGTCACAGATGACACCTGGGAGCTGATGAGTGGAGCTGAGGCTGAGCACAGGGCCCCAGCAGACACCCTGAGCACACTCTGTGCTCCCATTCCCAGCACACCTCACCAGTGGGAAAGGCTCACATGTGGACTGTGACTCTCATGCCACTTCTTCAGCACTTAATCAGATGATCAGTTTTAGGCTTTTATCTTCTGACTGCCCAGCAGGGCAGAGTCAGTCACTGAGGATGATACCCCCAAGCCCATTTTAGAGTTCAGAATTTTCTCAACATCACACCTTCTTCACCTGAAATTCTTCTGYTTTCAAATCTTCATCAAATCCTGCTGGCAAGATTTTTTCTTTCTGAGCAAATACCTCCAAATAAAATATTCTGTAGGAAGTATTTCTATGACATAAGTTATACAGCAATACAACAGGCTCCTGTCATCTTCAGGGACATGAATCCTAAAGAACTGTGCAGACTCAAGTGTGAAATAAGAAAAGGATGTGCAAGACAGAAACTTCCCCTATAGCTCAATGGCTGCACACCCTCAGACAAATTCCAAAGGCACTGATGTTTACAGACACAGCACTTCAGTCAGTGGAAAGGATGAGGGCAAGTGGCATCAGAGAGGGAAGCTGCTGCTCCTGTGCCAGGAAGGACAAAAGGCCAGAAAGATCTGCTGGCCACTTTCACCTCTGACTTACAGGATGACATGGGCAAGACCTACTTCTTTAAGCTGCCTTTTGTGTAAAATGTGGGTAATCCTGACCTTTGTCACAGCCTTCAGGCTTTACAGGAGGTGCTGAGGCACTCAGAGTCTTGAACTGAGAGGTTTCGTGTGTGCATGGGAGGCTTTTAATTACAGAAAGTGAGAATGACTTACAGCTCCTGTTGGTAGGAATTCCTCAAGCAGATTGGGAACTCTCCTGCAGCAGAATTAACTCCTGCACAACAGTGCCCTACAACTGGAGCACTGGCAGTGCCCTGCATCACACAAATTAACTCCTGAACCTTGGTGCAGGTCCAGCTTTTAAGAGGTACTCAAGGCTAAGTTCAACACTGCCTTCCTCTGAGGCCATTTAAAAATCCCCACTCACAAATACTTCTTTTCTCACAAAGAATTCTGCAAACACATCCATGGAGTGAAGTGCTCTGCTGCATCCTTAGTCCACAATTCAGATATAGCACACAGAACACACTTTTACTGTGCTGTGCCAAACACATTTTGTAGCAGAGAGACCATCAACTGGATTTTGAATAGAGCTGCTGAAGTCACAGACAGCTCAGTTTTGACAACTGTTATTATTTTGGAGTGATTGTTGTGATAAACAGTGTTTTCTTACAGATCTCACTCCAGCATAAAAACCAGTTTCTCTCTTTTATGGGAACAGGATATTAATTTACTTACTAGCATCTTCATTAAAAAGTAAATATCCTACTGAACTGAAAAAAAATAGACAATAATATTTGTATTCTAAATGTTTTAAGACTTTTGTGGAGATCAGGTCACTTACTTGACTGCTTTCAAGGAAGATGCTCACATGCAGGGTCAGTGTGGGATGGTTAATTCCAACCCATGGCACACATTATGTACCAACAGCCTGATGCACTTTAATCCTGCAGACTTTCATCCCAAATCCATCCATGCCAAAGGGAAGCTTTCCTTTAATTTCAATGGATATTGGCTCAGGCCTTTAATGATTAATCTGCTCTTGCTGGATTAGTGCAGTTGTTGGGGGCAGATCCTGCCCCGAAGCTGCATCCCTGCTCTGATGGGCACAACCAGAGCCACACTGCTGCCACTGCAGGCTTCCAGCAGCCCAGCTGAACAGGATTCAGTTCATTATATTCCAGCCTCCATAAGCTGAACATCTGTGGGAAGCAGATTTTCTCTCCCTGCTGTTCTGTGAAGAGCTACAGACAGAGAGAGCAGGGGGTGTCTGACCTCCATATGCCTTTGGTGTGTGCTCATGCCTCATCCACAGTGAACAAGCTGAATAGTGAGGATTAACTACATCAAATCCTTCTAAGAGTGTCTAATCATTAAGACAATTAAAATCAGACTCACAGTTATCACTATGTGTTACTTGTAAAGCTGATTAAACTAAGATAGATTCAATGCCCTTTTATATTCCTGAATCACTTCTTGGGGGAGGAATGCCACTAAAGGTGGGAACCAGAGGGAAGGGGAACCAGAGAGGGTGGAGGAGCCACCACCTTCAAAAACCCCAGTGCACAAGGCATTTCAGAGAGCAGGAGGGCAGGCAGAGCAGCTCAGGAAAGACTCATGTGAGCTGGATACAAGCACTATGCAAATAGCCAAGTGGTTGGAACACAACCAAGCCAGGAAACTTTGGCACAGGACATGCCATGAGAGTGAGAACAAATATGCAGCATCTCATGACAGCATCTGTGTGCATGAGTGACTGGAGTTGTAGAGAGGGACACACAGGGCACTCCAGTGGAACCCACAGCAGGGATCAGGGGATGCTCTCAGGCTCTAATGATCCCTCAGCAGAGCTGTTCCCATGGCTGCTGCAGCTCCCACCCCTCAGCTGCACCTCAGCCCTGGAGCAGCACAACAGTAACTCTCATCTGCAGTTTTTGCTGCTCAGCCCCTGAAAACAATCTTGTTTTCTTTCAGATCCCTGTTAACTCCTTGTCCAGGTGACTGCCAGTGCAGAGCTGGATCCTGCAGCTCTGGCTGCCAATGCAGTGCTGATTGCTGGCACTGTCATAGAGCCTTTGATCCTCAAACACCTCCCTGCACCTCAGCCTCCTGATTCCCCGAGGAACTGAAGGCACTGTGTGCACAGAGCCTCAAACACCTCCCTGCACCTCAGCCTCCTGATTCCCCAAGGAACTGAAGGCACTGTGTGCACAAAGCCTCAAACACCTCTCTGCACCTCAGCCTCCTGATTCCCTGAGGAACTGAAGGCACTGTGTGCACAGAGCCATCAACACAAAGCAGGAGCTAATCAAACTCCACTGACACCAGTGACAGCTTCCAGCAGGATCACTAATCCCACCCCAGGGTTGCAGCTTGCATTTAATTGAGGACAGCACTCAGATGGGAGCTGAGAGCACTGATCCCTCCATGAGGCCTGATGCAAAACAGCACAACCAAGTGTTTGATAGAAATAAGAACAGCCTCTGGCCCCAGGATGTGGGGTCTGTTCTCTCAATTCACCAGCAAGGTGAGTACATGGAAATGTTGAAGAGGAATCTCCATGCCTGGGAAAGGAAAAGAGAAATGAGACATAGAAAAGAGACACTTTCTACAAAAGAATATGAACACAACACTGGGGAAAAGAGAAAAGAGAAATCACCTTTGTATTGCAGAGTAAGAATAAAGGGAAGCACCTCCACTTGCACTTCTGCAAACAAGATTGATAAACTTAAGGGAGGGAAAGAGGATCCAAGTGTGAAGCTTTGAAAAATTCCTTTGCAGCTAATGACTCTGACATATCAGATACAACTGGAGAACACAATACCCCAAGTTAATATTAATCAAGAGGTACAAAGCCTTTGAACACAGAAGAATGAGGTCCCTATCTCTGTGCCAGTCAATCAGCTCTCAGGACATTACAATCCTATTTCTTTTGTTGCAGGCAAAACAGTGGTTTAGTGTCTTTAATATCTATTTGTGAATTAGAATTAATAGATTGATACAAAATCAGAGAGCCACAGCAGTTCCTTGCAGCTTTATAAAAAAAGCCTGTGTTAAGACTTCACCAAACCATCAACAACCTCCCCAAGTTCTCTCTTATTCCTGAGGCATAAATTCCCCAGGAAGGACACCATCCCTCCCTCTGKTTTTTACCACAGAAAATTCTAGAAGCAACAGAAATTGCTTCTTACTGCTATGCATCCAGCCAATTTAACTTAAAAAACATCCTGAGAAACTCGAGGGGCAAACAACTGATTTCCAAGTTAATTTACCAAGATGTTGCTGTTAACACTGTGGCAGATAAACAAAAAGGAATGAAGATTCTCCCCTGGGGAAGGCAAGAGCAAGGCAGCAAAGGCACAAGAGAGCTAAGAGTGAGATTTAGGGTCCTCCAGCAGAATTGAAGTGGGTACAGATCAAAAGAGACTTGGCCACAGAATTGCTGAGTCCTAAACTAGAATCAGCCCCCATAATCAGATTTCTAGAAAAGCAATCTAAAAAAAAGAAAGTGAACCCCCTCATGCAAACCCAGCCCTGGGGCACAGCAGGAACTGTACCAGGAGGGACCAGCCTCAGCCCATCACTACCCTAAAACCAAATTCAACTAAGTAGGACCCAAAACCCAGCTCAGGCTTATCAAACCCTCATTACAGCATATTTCAGTTTAATTACCCTATGGAGCCACTCATCCCCTTCTCTTTAATGGCCCTGGGAGCATTCCAGTCTGCTTCACTCTTATTTGYAGTGAACAAAAGCAACACACAGTGTTTGCAGAAGCAGACATTATGCCAACATTATTAGCCTTGTGCATTTATTCTTGCTCAAAAATAATGCATGTACACTTGCATAAAAACRAGAAGGCATTGCCAGGCTCCCAGCAATGTGTTGTATAGTTTAGCTATCAAAGCATAGTTTTTGGCAATGAAGCTAGGTAACTGCTGCAAAACAGTCTTGATATTGTTAGCCAGGCCTAAACATGAAATTCATGTGAYAGATTGTTGCACTTGTCCATTCAGGAAGGCAGGATCCATCTGTAAAATCCAAGGTCTGTGCTGGATTCTGACTGGTTGCACATAAGAAAACTTAATAAGTCTGGGCTTTTTTGCCTCCAGCACTGAAGTYTCAATGTTGCCCAGCTCCATCTGTAAATACAAATATTTCTTTTGTTCTCTGTCTTTTGCTAAAATTTTTAATTGAACAAGAGATTTAAGAGCCATAGACAAACACCAGAGCCAGCTGACAGCCAAATGAAGTATGAAAGGCAAACTCCTCCTCCAGCCACGTCACTCTAACGCTGCTCTGAGCAGACAAAACCCACTCTGAAATGTGAATGCTTCTCCTCCCAGCAGCTTTCACCTGTTCCACCAGCTGGGAGGGCTCTGTGGGCCCATTCATCACAGCTTCCATTCTCTTTCCATCCAGCAAAAGCAGGCTTTTCCAGGAGGAGGGTGGGAAAGAAGCAGAGATGAGCTTTGTAACAAGAAATCCAAATATTATATTGAGCCCTTTGCCCATGACCCACACCTTTAGCACAGAAGCCTCTCCTGAGTGTGGGGTCAAGAGCAGTGACTTTCCTCACTTGAAACATGGCAAATAAGCAAACATATTTGTGGGAAACCTCCTAAGGCAGCTAGAGATGAATTTTCAGTCTGGTTAAGGAAAAKAGTTACTGCAAAGCAGCAGAACTTATTTTTTCCATTGTTTCAGCTTTATAGGAGAGAAGGGAGGGGGGTAGCCAGCATGGACACCACTCAAAAGCTAATTTATTCCACAAAGTCCATGTCAGCTGACTTTCAGCTGAAATGGCAATTTCCATTTTTTTAGAAAAAGCCCACAAGCACAGCAGGGCAATGCACCTAACCCAGACCAGCAGCACAAAAACTCTCACACCTAATGGCTCTGTGAAAGCAGCAGCTCAGGTAAGGAGACAGAACAACTCTGCACTCAATAAAAGTTCAAAGAGGACATGGGACATTCCCTGAGCAGAATTGACTCTGAGTATGTTTTCAGGAAAAATAACTCTGGTGCAGGATGTGTGAAAGCTGGCTCAGTGTGACCACAGCTCCTCTGGGCTCTGTGGAAACCTGCAGCCATGAATTGTGAAACTCCACAGACATGCACACACAGCACCTCCCATCTGCATCAAGCCTCTTTCTGTAACAGAAGATGTGAGTTGTCAAGAGTACATGGAAATGTTMAGAGGAATCTCCATGCCTGGGAAAGGAAAAGAGAAATGAGAGACAGAAAAGAGACACTTGACTTTGTACAAAAGAATATGAACACAACACTGGGGAAAAGAGAAAGGAGAAATCAAAGCAACTGTGGATTGCAGAGTAAGAATAAAGGGAAGCACCTCCACTGGCTCTTGTGCAGACAAGATTGATAAACTTACGGGAGGGGAAGAGGATCAGAGTGTGAAGCTTTTAAAAACTCCTTTGCAGCTAATGACTCTGACATATCTTAGGTACAACTGGAGAACAGGCATCTTCTCTTAACATGCAATCTGAAAGATATAATCCCCATTTGGGGTCTTTCTGAGCCAGCCCCAAGCTCCCAGAGCCAAGGAACATATCAGAGACAACAGACTGGGTTTAATTCTGTGCTTTGTTAGATTTCTGGTTCTCTTCTGCAACTACRTTTCAGTATTTTGAGATTTCCATCCTCCACCAAGGTAGCAAATTCAGATAGATCAGTGTTGCAGAAAACACTCTGATTTTTTTCCATCAAGCTCCAGAAAAAAACCAACCCTAACCCTAACCTGCAGATGTCTCCTCTGGCTGTTCTGGCAGGTAAGTGCAGAGGTAAGGAGTARGGCAGGAGTTCAGGGGCATGTAATGGATTTTTGTGGAGTCAGGAGAACCTTGCCAGCCTCCCAGGCAGCACTTTCAGAGCACACACACAGGTCACAGAGCTCCTGGTTTCTGCAGGGCTTCTCAAACACCACACACAGAGGCTCCCTCAAGCAACTTTAAGACCTCATATATAAGGTCTAGAGGCCCAGATCTGATTAATCCCAGGAAATGTAATGAAATCCAGCTTCCACCAGATTCTTTGGCTGCAGGCATCCCCAAACTTCAGTGCCTGCTATGGTTAARGTTTCAGTGATGTGGACACTTGGCTCTGGAATAGCATTAAACCACTTTAACACAAAAAAAAAATTTCTCTTGGAGTTTTCCCCTGCCAAAGGCTGAATCCCATGACTGTGCTGTGGCTGGGCCCCACAGCCAGCTCAGATCCTGCTGCTCCCAGAGAAGGRCACACAGGCAAGTCAGCAGCATTTTGGGATGCACCCTTTGCTCACAGATTATCTTTGGAAAGGAGAGGAGCAAGAGGCAGCTGGCCAGACTTCTGGGGAGATCTGCAGGAGGAAGAGCAGGTACAGGCCATGCAGGGACACAGCAGCTCTGGAGCAGGACACTGAGTGAGAAGGTGTCAGAGATGACACTACAAGCCCTACCACTGTTACACCCCCAGCCCACAGGGTTTAACCCCACTGTGCTCTGTTCTCACATTCCAGGTAGGAATGGCTCAGGGTGGGATTGCTCCAGCAGCTCCACAATTTCCCAAAGCCTCCAGAGGCAGAGGAGCAGCAGCACATCTGTCACACAGCACCAATACACCAGCACAAGACTTTCCCCTGCTCCATGCCCACTTTTCTCCAGGAATAAAGCTCAGAACTTCTCCAGCAGAGGCCAGGCTCCATTTGGAGCCACACAGGGKAGGTGACAGATGGCTGGAGCTGCACAAGGCACAAAGGGACTGCAGCAAACAGGAGCTGCATTCAGCCCAGAGGTTGCCCTGACCCTGCCACTGACTGACCCTTTCATGCCACAAGACTTGCACCAACTGTGCCTGCTGAGATGCCACTGCAAAGCCTCTGAGGGGAAGAGAGGCCTCAGGCCTTTTCCCTCATTTTGATGTTTTTCATGTGATTAAAATCAACTGAAAGCAGCTCCATGACACACTGCAATCATAAATCCAGACTGAAGCACCTTGAGAGAGGCACAACAGGGAGTTCTAAAGGCACATCACTGGAGTTCAGGTTCAGTTCTCAGTCACAGCTGAGGGCATGGAGAAACAAGGGGGAACTTCAGAAATGCAGAGACAGAGGAATAACTTCAAAACATGCAGCCAAACCTATCAAACTTTTCCTTTGTCAATGTATGCTTCCCTCTAGCAAACAAATAAAGGCATATTTCAGTATCTTAATTTGGGCACAAAATAAAGAAATCAGGCTTTCTAATATTAAAACTCATTCACACAAAACTGCAATCCAAACATGTGTTAATATCCATACACAGGGCCAAGCCCTCAGCAAGGGAAGAGCAGCTCCTTTCCAATCCCTGGAGTGCTGTATCCCACCAAAGGATCTGGAACTCTGCCCATRACCCCAAGCAGTCATTGGCCTCTCAAACAAGACCCTGCAGATGTGCAAAAAGCCAAGGCAGAGCTGTGGCTTTCACAGGACTGTTTGGGGATGGAATCTACAGTGGCAGAGGTCATACATACACCACTGGTCACTGAAAGAACCCATGAGCAAAGCACAGCCCCTGATGTGCARTAAGGGAGCACAAGCAGAGTCTGTGTGTGAACATCCTGTGCAGAGGTTGTGCCTGAATCACCATCCCAATGTGCCCAAGCAAAACAGGAACCTCAGGGATGGGTATTTTTTTGTTTTGATTAAMTAATTAACACTTCTGCATTACTCTGACAAGAGACAGCATTGCCTGGTGACCCTCATTTTGCAGCATCACTATCCCAGACTGGTTTGTCTGAGCATGCTGAAGCAAATTTTGACCAATATTACCCCCTTGATTAAAAACACTGTCTGAGAGGTAAAAAGCTTTCCTGATTCTGCTGRATGTTCTATATCTTGGAGACTGAAACACATAGCAAAATAACCAGGCATGTAGGAAGTGAATTTTAAGGACCAGAGGTTGACAGATCTAAAGAAGCAGCCAGTGACCTTCTCAAAGGAAAGTGTAATATAGTGAMAGTACAAGTTTTGACAGGACATACATCATCCTGATGTGCTTCCCCAGAAGCATGAAGAAAGCCTTTTTTAACAAAGTGAAATGAAAAACATGACATGCAAAACTCCCACCTTGAATATTTACTAAATTATATACAATTAAAAAACAACCCACCAGCCAATAAGCCAGAAAAATGAATGCTAAGCAAAGCACACCCTCAGCTGCTTTAGAAGTGTGAATTATCCTGATAATGGCAGTCTGCACAGCTTATGTATACACTGGGTATAGATCAACAACAGCAGGGTATGTGTAGGTATGTGAAGGTAAGTCATTATTCAAATCCTAGGGTTTCAAATGCTTCTGTTTAAACAAAGGCACTAATTTGACATAAACCACAGGGGCCAAATCACCTCAAGTGCTCAGTTATCACTCCTACMTCCCCACAGGCCAGCAGCAATGGCYACAGGGCAGTGTTTAAGGTCGTGTGGGAGGTTCCCATGTGCCTAATTGCCAGCCCTTCCCATGTCAGTGTGTCTGCAGGCACCTCTGCCAGCCCCAGACATCAGGGGCTCCATTCTGCCTCCCACCCACTCCCCAACCTGCCTGCTTTGGGCATGACTTGGGAGAGGGAGCCCATTTATTCCCCCTGTTACACTCGTTTTGATCCACAGATGGGGAATTCCCCMTCCCACAGAACTCTGGCTCCACAGTGCACAGCCTCCAAGGCAGGCAATCAGCTGGGCCAGCTCCTGCCCCTGCCAGGAGCCCTCACCTTCCTTGGAGCCCGTGGTGACAGCAGCTGTGGTGGTCCCTGATGCCCGTCCCACGGGGCTGGAGTGCTTCCCAGCCCTGCCTGGGATCTTCAGCCCACTTGGTTTCAGCATGGTTCCTGTCTCCTGTGCCTCAGGCTCCTACTGCCAGTGTCCCCAGAGCTGTCCTGGTGTCACTCTTCAGGCTCCTTGGTGGTGCACCTCTTCTTCCATGGTCACACACCTGGCAGAGAAGAGCACAAAGAAATCAGATGGGGAATGAGAGGGAGAGCAGAAAGCAGTGCCCAGCTCTGCCCTCACAGCCCTACAAGARCCAGAACCTTTCATTTCTTCTATAAAACAAGGATGATCACTTCCCTCATCTCCCATCTTCATGTTACACTTTCATCAGTCTCAAAGGCCAAAGCTGCAACTTCCCAGAGCCATTAAACAAGAACTGAAATACAGTTTGGGATGTGAGTAACTGAAATGGTTTTGAACTGGTTTTAAATTGCAAAGCCTCAGTTCAGCACCTGCCCAGCCTCTGTGGTGCTGTCAGAGCCCTGACTAAAGGCACCACCTTCCATGCCAGCCTTCAGAGCAGCCTCTCCCAACTGGCAGGGCAAGGAAGGATGAAGCAGTGTCTGACATGGGGTTTTCAGCTCCTTTCCTTAAAGACAAACCCAAAAACTTACCACAGAAAAAAGGGCATTTGACTCTATGGATTTACAAGAAAATCTGAAAAAAAAAAATAAATCCCAAAATTTCCAGGAACTCAGGCATAACTCTACCAACTATTTATTAGTGAAGTCACAACCTTTCTTTATGTCATTCTTTTCCCAGTAAGCAAATGGAATAAAACCTCCAAATTCCTTGCAAGGATGTTGCATCAACAACCACAATTTTATGACAAGAAAGGAAAAATAAAGGAAATGACAAAGTTGTCTAAAAAAAAAAGAAAAAAAACCCCAGTAACATTCCTAATGGATAAAGAAAAACAATTAAAAATTTGAGCCTATCAGCCAAAAGGAAGCTGAGGCTGGGATGTGGAGGAAAAAAGGTGGCAGCAGAGTAAGCCAGGGACAATGCCAGCCTAAGGGTAAGGAGAGCAATCCAAGGAGCAGGCAGAAACTGGGAACACTGCTTCCTGGGCAAAGCAGGCAGGCAGCACCCCTGAGAATCAGGGCAGCAAAGGTTTCCAGATGCTGCGAGGAGGGAATTGCAATAATGGGATGGGAAATGATTAAAGCATGAGTAAGGGCTTCAGCACAGGCTGGGTCASAGAGAGCAGGGGCTGGCAGGGCTCCAGGAAAAGCTGCAGGCAGACACGGGGGAGGGAAAGCCACAAGGAGAATTCCAAAACTGTGTTCCCGAGGGCTCMCAAATACCTCAGACACCCAAGTGCAGTAAGAGTCAGCCTACAGCAGCTTAAAGAGACAAAGGAAGGAGGGATCAGCAGAGACATCCTGGGGAGGGAGCCTGAGCAAAAATCTGGATGGAGGCCTTTTCCYCAAGTGCCCACAAAGGGGTTCAGCACCTGGGGTGGATTGAGACACCTGCAGAAATTCACCTCACACAGAATTCAGGGCTGGCCAYGAGAGGCAGAATGCTCCAGTCACATCACCCACAGCAGAAATCACAGACAAGAGCAAGAAACTCTTCTGATTGAAGAGAAAAAAACAGCCTTCCTGCAGCAGAGCTGGTGAGGAACAGCTCAGAGCTGGACAGGAGGCTGCAGCTTCCAGCTGTGTTCAGCATAAAATAGGGAGACCAGGAACTGAATGTGGAGGTGAGGAACACTGATYAGCCAGGTTCCTTTTATCTGCCAAGCCATCAGATGTGGCATCTCCCTCCCACTCCATCTCATACAACACACTTTGCCCAGGGCTGSCTCTGATTTTACAGACTAACTTGATTTCTAGCTCTCTGCCTAGAGATCTCCATCCATCACCTTCAGCCTGAAAGTTTGCTCTCTTCTCAACATGAGGTTACTCCTGAATTTACTCATTATTTGGTCCTGCACTTTGGTTACAAGGTTTGATTTTTGTACTCAGGATTGAGCAACCTGGGGCTGCTGGTGCTACCACACAGCTGGCTGAATTAACCAGGAATGTGAATAAGAAGATAAAAAGACACAGGGAAGGAAAAAACAGCAGTAGATAAGAATTTAAGCAGGAAAAGGTGCCAGAAGAATAAAAGGATTTTACAGTTTTTCAATCTCCTGTTAGAGAGCATCTCTGGATCCTTAACTCTGCAGCCAGAACCACATAAACTTTAGGGAACAGTGAATTTAAGTGTGTTCCTCTATTTTGCTGCTCATCTTTGAGGAGACAGGAACTTCAGTTCATTCTCTCTCCTCATCTCATTAGCCCTAAAGATCAGCTGTCCACTCCCACCACAGGATATTGTGATTTTCTGCTGCTTCTCAGGACAACTGGATATTTTTACACTGGGGACAGAAACAAGAGGAAGTGCATTCCCAGCACACAAATATTTCTGCCAGAAACTTTTACACAAACACATTTGCTTTCAACACAGTAATGCTAAAACCAATGAACTGCACAGGCTGCTMATCATGCTCCCCTTGGAAGAGAGAGCTGCTTTTATCCTGAGATACAACCACCACAAGCATGGCCACACAGTGGGGTCACATACAAGAGACTCCAAAACTTGTGGCCCTGGGAATGCCATGCCAGATTTTGGGGAGGCTCTGACAGGGCCAAACTCATCCTCTGATGTGTCACTGTCACAAGCTGCAGGCTGACCACAGCCAAGGACATTCATCAKCACACAGGGAAATAGGGATGAACTGGAGTAAAATTTACTATAAATGCAGTTTGTCAGTACTRCACAGATAAAAATAAAAGTCTGGCATGCTTTTAAAGAATTCTGTGCCTGCTGCTAGGGACAGATAACTCCTTCTCTGTCACCAGTTTCTCCCCCACTTCAAAACAAATATATATGAGCAGAYTTTTAGGAAGCTCTGAACACTGAGCTCTTCCAAATGACACCATTAGATCATCTTCACCACCCAGAGCAATGCTGCTGAGCCATCCCAGTCCCACATCAGCTCCTGACTGAGTGATGCAGCTTTTTATGCTGCAGAAATCTCCCTGGCCTGGGACACAGGCCAGCATCTCCACAGGGCCCTGCCCTGCTCCATTAGAGATAACAGCATGCTCTGAGCTCCCACACAGAACCCTCAGCTCCCCAGTGGGCTCTGTCAGCAGAGCCCTCCTGAAAAACCTGTTTGCAGCTCTTCTAAAATATCTGCTTCCAGCAGCAGAGGCTGAACACAGGCAAATATGTGGTGTAAGAAACACATGAGCCATCTCTCTTCCCTGGTGCTGAAATCAGCCAGAATAGTCTTTAAACTCTATGCAGAAACTTCAGGGGGGCTGAAGATGTCTGTTCTCTATGTTATTTATCATTCCTACTCCCCATATTACCTGCATGAGCTGTGTGCTTTGCCTTCCTGCAAAACTTCAGGGAAATGTGACTTTCTCCAGCTACACTGTGAAGGAAATCCCATCTGCTCCTCTGGATACTCCAGTGCCACCAGCTCTGCTTATTTTGTTTTTATTTCTTTTACAAGATATGACAGACAACAAGCATTTTCTAGGTCTCTGCTAGATTCTTCCTGTAGTCTTTCCAGCCTGGGATGAATGGTTCTGTCTGTTCCCACAACAAAGAAAAGCATCCCAGGAATGCACAAGATGAAATCCTGCTTCAAATGACCAAAATATTCTCTTCCCCATTTTCCACCAGAAAAGGGGACAGCTGAATGTGAGTCACATAGGCTCASATTCAAAAAGGGGAACTGCCTTGGGGTGATTTGATGAAGATACTTTATTCCCTACTCATCTGTTTGATGCCCAGAAATGTCTGTGGTGTCTCTAAGAGGAAGCAGGGGCAGGGCTGGAGCCTGGGCTCTGTTCAGTCTCTCTCTGCAGTGTGCTCTGGACACTGTGGACTGGGGATGCTGCATTGTTCCTCTTGTTGGATTGGGGTTTTTGCTAGCTTGAAGCAAGAGTTTTTTTTTCCTTTCTTTCCCCTAGCCTGGAGGCCATACCAGGAATCCCCTTGGTGGCTTTTTGGTACCCTTTAAGTGTTTTTGCTTGGCTTGTTTTTCTCTCTGGCCCATCCAGGGAACTGGTGGGACAACCTGAGACCTCAGAGGAATTGAACCAACACAAGAAAGGACATTAAACTCCACCAACTTCAGCTGCTGYGAGGAGGAGACCCACTCCAGAAATTCAGCAAGTTTCTGCTCTGCTCCAGGCTGCTCTGTGAACTCCCCAGAGACAAAGGCACCAGCCACCACTTTGCTCTGTGGTTTTTCTTCCCCAGGCATTTTTGAGTTTGTCTTGTTCTGCTGAGAGTGGCTGTGTGGAGGGTAAGTTGCTGGCAGTTCATATCTAGCATTTTTTCAGCCCTTTTCTGTGCCTTATGGGCACCCCTCCTCTTTTTTTTTTGTTAATAAATAGTTTTTGGAGTTTTTTTTCTTCACTTTCACCTGCTAGTATCAGTTTCTCTCACTGGCAGAAGAAAAGGGAATTACTGAAGCTGTTTTCTCTTTAGAGGAAATACTCATTCCAGAGTATATTCTGAAATTTGTCTCCAAAACTGAGACAGGAACTGTTCTCAGCTAAGTACAGATGTACAGCCAAGAAATGCCTTCCACCAGSAGCAATATATCTGGATATGCCTGGCCAGCATCATGGATAATTGCATCAGAGCAGCACACATTGAAAACAAACAACTGGAGGTGCTTAGAGTCTCTTATTTCATAAATGTGGCAGAGAAACAGCACAAACCAAGGACTGGAAGAAAAAAACCTTTGGCAGTGCAGCTCATCCACAGCTCCTCTGCTCCATCCATCCCTGTCACCCTCAGGAATGCACACGAGGAGTTGTTTGCCAGATGGAATCACTTCCTMTCCAGGACTGGCAGAAGCAACAAAGCAGCCACCCAGAGCCAGCACACTGCCAGGGGAAAGCCCTCATGGGTAAACACAAAATAAGGATCTCTTCACCTCCACTTGCTGAGTGCAACAACTGCAAGGCACAGGAACACGTTTGCAGACACCAGGCTGAGCTGGCCTCAATCCCACCCTGTGCATGGTGCTTCCTTCTGCCTGGATCTGGGTGTAAGAAGTGTGAGAAGTGTTCACCCACCATGACTCCCTGCGATTTCCCTACAAGAGCAGACCTATGCAGAATTCCAACCAGCTGTATCTGAATGCTGCCCTAACAGTTTGGTCTAGATTCAGGTTTCTAGGTTTAGGTTTATTAATTTATAAAATTCACGTGTAAGAAATTAGATTTGAATTTTTCAGTCAGAGATGCACATACCTTTCCAGGGATGGGGCCCATAGGAGAAAAAGGTAAAGAACAGCATTTYATTATCAGACTGAGGGAAATCAACATTATCACATTGTCCAAAAGGTTAATGATAACAACAATGCAGAAAAGCAGAACACTTTTTAAAAGTAATTTTGACTTATGTAAATAATCAGTGACTTCAAAGACAACTACTTGGATAGAGAAAGGTTAGCACAAGAAAGTCTCTGTTTTTACCTAATCCCATCTAAGACAGCTTTTTGACAATCAATCATTTGAACACTGTTCCATCTTCCCTCATGTTCAAGCTACAGATGAGGAACAGCAGGCTTTGGGATGCAGCACATTTGCAARCAGAATTTCAGCCCTTCTCAGGGCTCTCATCTGGCTCAATCTTGCATCAGCCTCCAGGAGGTTTCTGGGACTCATCCCCTGATCTCTGTCATTCTCTTCACAATCACAGGGTTCCATCCCCTCACTTCTGTCAGAACCCCTGGGACTCTGGATGAGAGCAAAGCCACCTCAGAGCAGCCCTAGAGCCACCCCTGCTTCCCCTCTGAGGGYAGAAACCTGCAGCAGCAGGCACTGAAAATGTTCAAAACTGGATGTGAAGCTCAACAGCTCCCTGAAACTAAAATGCTGGAGAAGAATTTGACCCCCTGATCGCTGGGGGAGCTCTGCACTCACCTCAACAAGCACACAGAATAAAGGCCAAAAGCTTTCAGAGCCAAATCTGGTATTCCTTTATTAGGYCTTATATCAAACCTTTACTGGCCTAAAGGTACTGATTTTCTTTTCCCTATTTTATTTCTTGTTTCTGAGCATTTGGTTGCATCTACTCCACATTCCCAAGCTTTTCTGCACCCTCYCCACTTGCAGGAAAATGAGATTTTSAGGCAGCAAAGCCCCATCTCCTGGAGTTCTTACTCCTGCATTTATTATTCCTAAATCCCATGCCAGGGACAAGAGCAAGTRAAGATTTGGTCCCCTGTGCTCACAACCTCACATCACTGACCATGCTGCAAAAATGGGTTAGGGATTTAAGGAATAGGATTCTGCCYTGAAATCCAAATCCAAGGGCCAGACTTGGAGCACTGAGTGTTGTGTGAAAGGGACAGGAAGTGAATCCCATCAGAGACAGGACATGATAACACCAAACTGCAGCTTTGCAGAGAGACTATGCTGAGAAGAAAAGGCAATTTTATCTTTTAATTCCTTAAGATGCTCCATCTGATCCAAGGTAATTGTGCCATCTCACTTCTGTGATGAGTTACTCCTGACAAGCCACCAGAAAGCCATCTCTGAAGCACATGGCAGATTAGGAGTAAATCCTTGCACTTAACTSAAGTATGGAGGAAATGAGAGACACTCATTTTTAATTAAGGTCAGCCTCCTCTTCCAAGAAAACCTTTCCTTCTCCCACAGAGGCAATGGAGACTGAGTACTGCAGGAATGAAAGGAGCATACAGCTCCCAGTTACATGTAGGGAAAACCAGGGAATCCTGGTATCCTCTGTCAGCCACCAGGCTTTTTCTCTCTTGCAGTTGGAGAATTCAATAAGTTTTCAGCCATAAAGCTCTGCTGTCACTACACAGTTTCCCTGACAAGTGTGAAGTGCTGTTAACCTCTAGAGAAGGAATGTTTAGTCTTCTTGCTCATTCAAGTTTTATAATAATTAGCACAGAATACCAAGAAAAAGCCTAGAGGACTTTTAAATAAAAGCTCAGGTAGTTTTAAAACTAATTCTAACCTCTATGATAGACTAAACATCCTGTGATTCACTTCTAAAACAAGATTTTTTAAAGAAACAATGTACAAAACCCTCCTATTCCACTCTAAAAACCACAATGCAAATCCTGAGGCAAAGTGCAGAGAGGAAAAGCCAAAGTACATTCAAGAAAGGCATCACAYAACCTGTGGAGTAATTTATGGGCTGGATGAGCTCCTGCTCCTCACACTGGCAAAATGCCTGCTGAGGGCTGACACAGTGCAGAACAACAATTGTGTACTAATTGCAGAGCAAAACTATCTCTAATTAGTGGGGAAAATCCTGGTCTTGGTTCTGCATGAGTTCCTGCTCCCCAGAGTTCAGCCCTGGGGACAGTGTCCCTGCAGAGATTTATTGGGGCCATGACACCAAAGCTGCAGGCTCACAAGGGGAGGGAACAGAATGTACCCAGAGCTTTCCCAACTGGTGTCCTGCAGGTCACTTCAGACTTGATTTATCACTATTCCATCAGAGATGTCTCTACAATTCACCAGGCTTTGATAAAATCCAACATCCCTATCCACAGAAAGTCGTGTTTGTCAAAAACAGCATCTGGAAGAGAAACATGAGGAGAGCAAGGAMACACAGTGATACATGACATATATATTCCATTATAATGGCCTGGTATTTTTCTACTGGAGAAACAATTTCTTTATTAAATATGAGCTATACAACAACCCAGCCATGCTATGCATGCTGTGCAGAGCTGCAGAAGGATCTGAACTTTTGGAATTTCCTCACTTTTGACTGATCTAGCACAGCACTAAAGTTCACTCTGGCACTTTATCTGTTACTGACTGGAGTTTAGATTAATACGTTTATTTTAATTTGTGCACTTCTGTAATCAAACCTCTGTCCTGAACTTTGATTATGAAACAACATCATGACCTGGGTCCCTTCTGCCCTGATTTTTACCCCCCTTTTTACAAAGTGGGCTCTGCAGAGCAGCCTGTCTGATGGCACTGCAGTTGTACCACTTTAAACTTGCAGATGATTTGGTTAATCAGACTAGGATGCAACAACCTGGTGAACCTTGGGACACACTAGGGTTGCCCCTGAAGTCCTCACTGGGCTCCACTCATGCTGCCCAGTGTCTACACACACTCTCAAGTGCACTGGGAAAAGGCACCATGCTAATTCATCCTTTTTGTGCTGGAGAGCTGGTCATCCCAGCAGGAACCAAACATCCCAGCAGGAACCAAACCAAGCATCCTTTTTGTGMTGGAGACCTGGTCATCCCWGCAGGAACCACACAGAAGCCTTGCCCTGGGCCACTGCCAGTGTAACATCTACTACACAATCTCCTCAGAACAACCCCAGTGCAAACACCAAGGGAAACCTGACCCTGCCTCTCCACAAGCTGCCAAAACCTCAGGCAGGGATGCAGGACAGGAATACACAACCCTGCCCCAGCCCTTTCCATTAGTTATGAAACCACTGTACCAGCAGTTTCAGCCTTTGCTGCCCAGGAAACCCCCCACCAGTTGCCAGTTCAGATTTATCCCAGCCAACCTTCTGCCCACGTAGCTCCTGTGCCCTTTGCACAACTCTGCCACCTCCCATTGTGCCCAGCTCCAGGAGACAGCTCTGCCCTTTGYCTGCCTTCTCTGTGCCATTCTGAGCAAGCAGTGCTCTCCTCTGAGAGCTCCTGAGGCACGAGACTCACCAGTTCCTGGTCATCTCAGCTGACTTCTCCAGGCCTCCTCACTTGAATTCAGTCTGTTCTAGACATGGGCAGCCCAAAGAGCATGCTGCCTCMCAGCTGATGTCTCACCAGGCCAGGGACAAACTTTATGCCAAGTACTGTGAGCTTTGAGGAGACAGGAACTTCAGTTCATTCCTTCAAACAAAGCAACTGCTCCCAAAAGTTTAAAGAGTAACTAACCCACCTCCACACTCTGTTAGGATACAATGGGAGGGAAGCTACAAAGTAAACACAGGCTATGATAGAACCAGTGGGTTGTAAGAGACTTCCAAAGACCCAACCTGTGATCACCCCTGAGCTAAGATACAGCCCTGCCAGCCAGGACTCCTGCTTCCCTCTTCCACAGCASTCACTGATGTCCTTGCTCCATACAGAGGATGGTAACAGCACCCATCTGTCAGCTGAGGGGGGCAGAGCAGGAGCTTACACCACTGGTACCTCTTCAGAGATCTGAGGTCACCAAAGCAAAGACACTGAGCAGCAGCAAACCCACCCTGCCTCTGGGACACCAAGTGCAAACCCCATCCCCTCTGCCCACACAAGCATCCTGCTTCCTGTTGTTCTGATGGCAGCAGAGCAAGGCTGGACACAGTTGTTCCCAGAAGCACTCCCCCTCCTCCTCCCTGCTGATTCACCAGCCCAAACTCAGCCTCCCACTTAAGCAGATGACCCCTGGGCTATGTGCATTAATTGCTGCTTTCTCCTGAGCCTCTCTCCAAACACTGCCAGCCCTCACTCACACTGACATGTACACACAGCTCCCACCACAGCCAGTGCTGCAGACAAGAACAGTCATCTGGAGTTTGCTTTCAGTATGTGTTAATCATGGAATTTCTCAATTTACCACCTGTAACCTCACTCATGTCACACACTCCTCACACAACAGGAGTTTGGATCACTCATGGACCTTAAAGTCCAAAAACGAACACATCTTATTCAAATAACACCCCTATCATATTCAAATTACATCCCTATCAATGACCAAAATCATAATTTGGGCAAGTCATAATATTGACAGATAAGGTCCAATTTGATCTGTTGTCTCCTCCTGCCACTCAGATCATTTTCCCTCACACCCTGCCTTGCAAAAGCCAATGTTGACTTTGAATTGCAGCACATGGAGAGAGGCAAGATCCCAGCTGAAAGCCTGTGGGCACTGAGCCACACCAGCCCCAGGGATGGCTCCACACAGGGAGGCTGGGGATTGCAGTTTCCTGGGAGTGAGAAGATAAAACCCCACCCTGTGCAGCCAGCTTGCACAGCAGGTGTGGAGATGAACATGCCCACTGCAGCAGGACCTGTTGGCTGGCAGCAACAGGAGAGGTTGGCACATCTGGGCCAGGCTGTCCATCCCAGCCTCCTGCCACAGCAGCAGAGACCCAGCAGGAGCTGGAGTGCTCCACAGCCTGGCTTCAATCTCTACCCAGACACTGCCATGCCCCTGAGCAGCACACACAGCACTCCATGATGGGTAGATGCTGACAGCCAAAAGGAAAGGGTCTGGACAGACAGATCAGTGCTAAAAAYACAATTTAATTGTTTGTTTCTCTGGAGATAAGAGCCACAAACTCAGGCTGCAAGCAGGTAGGCAGGACAGATGGATCAGCCCACCACACTCCTGGAGTAGCACTGCACTACGTGYTCCAGCTGGAGCTTTAGAGTCACCACGTGTCCCTGGCTGCTCCTTCCCTTCTCACACAAACAGGCTGCTGCTATACCACTAATGCAGGCAAAGCCACAATCATGATTTTGTACAGAGATCAAGATATAATCTCATCTAGCCAAGCAAGTACAGTGCCCTTACAGAAAGCAGCCTCCCTGCATCACAATGCAGAGCAGTGGCACATCTCTAACACAAACTGGTCATGTTTCAACCAAAAAAGAAGAGCAAAAACTGAATTGTCCCTTCTAACAATGGCAATCAAAGTTCCTGGCACCCTAAGGCAGAGTGCATCACAGCACTCCATAAACCTGAATCATGTGATCACCAAAAATACCATTTGACTTTGACATTTCCGTGTAAGTGTGCTGGAAGTGCTCCTACACCTTCCTGGCACCTAGCCAATGTGCTTTGAGGAGATTCAGAGATAACAAAAGSAAAAGTGCTTGCAGATGCTTCAGAGCCATCAAGATTAAGCTTGCAGGAGGCACTGATATTGCCAGTATTGTTTACTAGAAATACACATAAATATTCGTAGACATATAAACAAAGTTTTCCTATGGGTGAGACTCAGCAAGTTCAAAAAGCTACTACAGAGGCCCCAGTAAAAGCCCACATAAACAGACACAGGGAAAGGCAAATCATCCTTCCTCCAACAGGCATCCTCTGCCTCAGCAGCAGATTCCACAAAAGCCTGRATTTCTGTGCCATATTGTCCATCATTAAATCTCCATTAGGGGATGGCTGGTGGAAGGGTCATCAGCTGAACATGCCAAACTTACCAGCTGGGAAACAAAAGTCCAGAGGGGAAGAAAGAAAGGCACTTATCCAAGGCTGCAGACTGACCTGCTCCAATTTGCATAGTGAGGACTGCAGTTATAAAACAAATAGCTAAATGCTAAATATAGCCAAGGAGGAGGCTTTATTCACCAGGGCCAGCTYCATGCTGATAGGAGCCACAGAGGAGCACAGCACACAACACACAACAGCCAAATRTGAGGCTACAAAGCCCATTAAACACAACTGGAGAGGCCCCTTTTTCTAGGGAGGTTTGTTCTGCAGCAAGGATGGCCCCTGCACCCAGGGGAGGCACTTGCAGGTCAYGAATGTGAGTGTTCCCAAAGCATGGGAAAGTGGTGTTTGCTTCAACAGGCAGCTGCTCTTTGTGCCTGTCAGGCCACTGCAAAGTTTCCAGTACTAATTACAGGACACAGAAGTTGTCAAAGCATGATGCAACAGATAAATAGGGGGGGAATATGCCAAAGGAAGAGAAAGAACAGATCAGCCAGAGAAATCCTTTGTCAGTGGCTGTGTCAGAAGCTGGTGCCTCGGGCTGGGAGCCTTCCCTGCCCCAGCAGAGGATGTGCTGCAAAAGAATTACAACAAAGCTCATGCTGCAAAAGGAATTGTGTTGTTTTTTATCAGTGAAACACCTTTGTCCTCTGCACAGAAACAGGCAGATAGGCAAAGTGACAACRACAACAACAAAGGGGAAGACATGCACTACAGAAAGGAGCTCAAACTGAGCCAGGCTGCCCTGAGAGGCTGTGCAAATTCCTTCAGTGCTGCATTATTCTTGGAAAACTAAAAATCTTCAAACCTCTGTCTTGAATGACAGGTGAAGACAGATCCAATCTGGAGCAGGCAGATGGATCAGATGATTTCTTGAAGTTCCTGTGAAATCTTTCCACGTGGTCTTTACTACACTATGCAAGTTATTCAGTAAAATTAAATAGAATTAATCTCGACCAAGAGCCCTGGCACAGGCAATACAATTTAATTTGCATTACCTTTTCAAAGGAAGCATGTGTGAAAGCACAGGAAAGGSATTTATAAGGAGCAAAAAGGGATTTAAAAGTTCCAAGATCCACATGCCAAACATCCCCAGAGCATTTCATTCACAAACCTCACAGGAGGTCAGAATTACAACACCCTCTCTGTACCTGGGAGAAACAGATAGAAAGGAATTATTTTTCTCAAGACTTCTGAAAAACAGTGGCAGAGATGGCACCACTATCTCYCTAAATATCTAAGCCATCCAAGCACTTAGGAAGTCCTTCTGAAGTGTTTATTTTATACACACAGATTATAAATATTTTCAAAAATAATCATTTGTCTTTCACAGGCACAAACGGAGTTATCAAGGGAGCCAACAGCAGAATACAGAGCATAAACTCCCCAAATAAACCAAAGTTTAGATTCCCTTTGTGCTTCAGCAGACTGGGATGAGGAGCTGGAGAYGCCATGACAGGCTCAGAAACTGCAACATGGAATTTTGCCAGTCTGTGCCACATTCCTCTGCAACTATGCAGGTGAGGAAACATTAGCTCAATACAAATAARTAACTGAAATTAGAATATCACTTAATTTCAGTGCCAATACAAGTCAGCATCATCTCTAATTCCATCATTATGGAGTAAAAAAAAAAAAAAAGCAACAAAAATATGACAAAGCTTGGCTTTGTTTCTTCACACATCTTTCTTTGCTTATGCTGCATCTGAACCAACCAACCAACCATGGCTGTTTCATAGAAACAGTTTCACTTATTTAGAATGGGATAACAAAAACTGTACCAGTGTACAGGAACAACTTCCAAAAATCAGATGCAGAAACATCCWGAGTTTGCTGGAGGTTTTATTTAAAAGGAGTTTCCACAGGATTTTTTTGGGGGGAATAGCAGAAAGTATCAGTCMCATGCAATGAAGTAATTTTTCCACAACAAGAGCTACTGCACAATCATGTAAGAGCAAGAAATGAAATCCAGCTATGAGGGAAGTGAATTTGCTTTGTGCTGTTTAGCATCAACACTCAACAGAGCACACAGACTGCTCTCAGCAGAGCAGGGAAAGGCTCCAAGAGCACGGGGGTGCTGCAGAAAGAGACTTTGTACAATGATACACTGAGAATTCTGTGTGTCTGCATCAGTGTCAGCCACGGAGCCATGTGGGGTGAGACAGGAAGGACCCACATGGAGAAGACAGGAATAGAGCAGGACACAAAGACCAAGCCCAATTCCTTACTCTGACCTGGGCTTCTGGAGTGAGCATGGACAGTTCATCTTTATTCAGCAACTTAATGTGGTTGTTTTTAAAAACTGAGCAGTAAAACAAAGCTCAAGTCATGCTGGACTCTGACASCACCAGTGCTATCATCCAAGGTGCTCTCCCTGGCTAATAAGGCCTGAAATTCTACCATGAATAAAAGAACAGAGAAAAAAGAACAGCCAGAGACTGATTATTGGGGGCATTTAAATCAGCAACAGGAAAAAATAATGCTCTCAACCCCTGTCAGCAACTTCCTTGGTCATTCTTGAGCCCTTGGGAGAATGGAGAGGAAAAGAGTCACAGGGGATTTATAAAAGGCTTCAATGAAAAAATAGATCTCTCTACAAATATCCACAGATATCTCTATAGATAAGTGCACACCAGTGYCTAACACAGGCCAGCAACAAGTCACATTCAGATCTAGCTCCCCATACCTGGGCTTTCCCAGAGCTTTAAAAGTATCTAAACCCTGCCATGCACTGTGTGCTCTCTGCAAAGTGCTACCAACACCATGTACCTGTATGGAACTTGCTTTATATATTGTCTTCTGTCTTTAGCAGAATTATAATACACCCTCAAAAAAAAAAATTCCCCAAGTTTCATGGACAGAGGCAGCATTTTGATCAATAAAACCAACAACCTCAATCAGGAGGTGGAACACATGCCTTGATGCATTTTAACCACCCAGTAACACAAGAGAAGAATGAGCCTGGATGTCCTTACAGAGCCACATCCTTTGGTACCAGAAAACTCCCCTCTGGGTTCTCCATCACTTCTTCTGCCAAACCAAAAAGCACAAGTGGGGATGAAGAGGAAACACAGCAGGAACTGCTCCTTGCCAGAGCAGATGATGGCAGCCTCCAAGGCTAGAGAAGCACATACCAACCCTTGGCCTCAGTGGATAATCCCATCCATACTGACCCTAAGAGCACCTCCTGAAAACACACACGAGGTTTCCCCTAACTGAAGGCAGCCCCACACGAGTGTTCCTGAGATGACAGACAGGCTCCAGCACAGCTTCTCCCTGCTGTGCTGCAGTGCCTGGTGCTGATGTTGTCACTTGTGCCTYGTCTCAGAGCTGAGCCTTTGAAGTCCTGAACTCCCAGAGATTTCTGGTAGGCAGTGACAACTTCGTGAGAGCAGAGCTGTTTGATGCAGACKCCCTCCTCCCTAATCCCTGGCAGGCTCCAACAGCAGACAGACAATTTCTTAAAATGTCACATCTCAGACCCAACTTTAGGATCAGGAGCTGCACTGTGCTCAAAAGCATCACCACAGCAGCAATGACAGACCTGTGCTGATTAATGGGGCTCTCTTGGAGCACTGATGGGGAGAGGAATGCTGTTAGGTGGGCAGAGGCTAAGGCCAACAAGCCTAGCCAGGCACCCCAAATGTATCTCTGTCCACATGCAGACCAGTTCTGGAGTTGCAAGTCACCCTCAAGGAAACATTTCTAGCCAGCAGTAAGGGATGGGCTGGTAAAACTTGACATCCATTCCAGCAGGATGAGTTTCTGAGRCAAGGTTTGCAGGCCTGTGAGACTGATGCTCAACAGAGCAGCAAATAACACTCGGTGCTGACACAGTGCTTTGTCTCCCAGCGCTTCCAAAACGCCACTGCAGCCTGCCTGGATCCTGTGGAGATAACAACTCGTGCCGCTGCCTCCATCCCTGGGTGCTGCCCCAAACACCCTGTGCTGGTYCGTGTCAGGAGATGCGAGGGGCAGAGCCCTCCTGCATCCGCCTGGCTGCTCACAACCTGAGCACTGTGCCAATGCCAGCAGCTCGACCTGGATCTTCCTCAGCAGCACCTCTCGCAACAGACAAAAACCCCACATCAGGGGTTTTTGCAGGATGTGGTTAATGTCAATATCGGGATCTTTAAACAAGGAAAACCGAGCGAGGACACCGAGCCCAGCAAGCAGTCAAGCTTCCCGAAGACAAAAGACAATTTTCCTCCCATTTCAAACCCAAAACTCGCTCGGCAMGGAGATATGGATGCTGACACCCACTCCCACCTCCGTCTCCATGGCACCAGGCCGCTGCCACGGCGGCTTTGCTGTGACCCAGGAGCAGGGCGAGCGCCCACCCCGCACCCCGCASCCCGCCTGGGGCCRTGGGTGGGTGCGCACCCCCGCAGGRATGGGATCGGGATGGGGATGCTGCCCAGCCGAGGGGACCAGCCGGGATGCCGGCCCGCCGAGGATGCTCGGAGCCTTTCCCAGCCCAAGGACAATGCGCGGCGGCCGAGCCTCCCCTCGGTACCGAGCGGCGCATCCCCGCCGCCCGGGCTCCTCCCGCACCTTCCCCGCTCATCCCTCCTTTGTTGCGGCGGGGGCTCCSCGGGCGCTGCCGTCCCTCCCTGTCCCCCTTACCCTGGCGCTGCCCGGCGGAGCGGGGCAGGGGCTCGGTGCCACCGCAGGATGCCAGCCCGGCCGCCAGCCGCCCTGCCACTCCCTGCGCGGCCGAGCGSAGCCGGGAGGAGGGATCTGGGCGGCGGCTCGGAGCGGCGGGGGCGGAGGAGGATGCGGGGCCGGCACCGCCGCTCCCTCCGGCCCTCCCGGCTCACGGCCGGGCCCACGCGAACAAAGGGGCCGGGCCGGGGCCGCCCCCGCCGAAATCCTCCTGGTTGCCGGGCCCTGGCGCCTCCCGAAATGGGGTGGGAGGGTGGAAAGGCAGCGCGGAGGCTCCTGCTGGAGCCCGCAGCYCCGAGCGCTCCTGCCCTAAAGCCCGAAATAATGCCGGGAGCTCCTTCTGCTCCATGGAGCCGCCGCCTCCCCCCGCGGCACTGGAAAGGGGCTGGGGGAAGGAGGAGCTCTCGAGGCACACCTGAATTGAGGTGGTAAAGGTTGTGATTGATACAAGAATGAAGGGCAGGAGCTGGCGGTGCTTCCTGTAAAACAGGAGAGGCCCCTAATTAGCCGGGATTTATCGGGGAACGCAGCAAAGAGAACACCACTGCAGCCTTGGAAACGCGYTCATTCAAAGCAAGGATGGCCGGGCTGAGGTGAGCAGCACTTGGCCTTCATCACCTCCTGCTTTCTCCCAGAGCCATCCCTGGGCTGACAYTGCACGGAGATACAACGGAGCAGGGCTACAGAATCAGTGAGGTTGGAAAACCCCTTTAAACCCATGGAGTTCAGCCATTCCCCCAGCACTGCCAAGGCCACCACTAACCCATGTCCCCAAGTACTAATTCTACACATCTATTAAATCCCTCCTTGGGATTTAACAGTCCCACAGGGGACTGTGACTCCATCTCTGCCCTAGGCAGCCTGTGCCTGGGCTTCACAGCCCTTTTGATGAGGACATTTTCCACAACATCCAATCCAAACCTCTCCTGGTGCTCCCAGAGRCCGTTTTCTCTTGTCCCTTGTTCCCTGGGATCAGAGCCTGACCTCCACCTGGCTGCACCCTCCTGGCAGGGAGCTGGGGGGAGTGAGGAGGTCCCCCCTGAACCTCCTTTTCTCCAGGAAAAGGAGCACCCCCAGCTCCCTCAGCCACTCSTCATCAGACTTGTGCTCCAGACCCTTTCCAGCTCTGCTGCCATTCTCTGAACATGTTCCAGCACCTCTCCAGTACTTGTGCTCTGAAACTGCATCCCTGATTCAGACAGGAATAGAAGTGCTTTGCACAAGAGCCATAACTACTCTAAGTGTACTTCACCACCTTTACAGGCACCCCACATCACCCAAGGGGCAGCCCAGGACATTTTGCACATCAGATGCTATGGTGGAAGGCCCCAGGGTATACAGAAACAGAGGAGGCTCCCACTCAGCAGCAATCCCGAGATTTGTTGCTGTGATGCTGTTCTGTTTTGCCTGCAGGAACCCAGAAAAGCAGAAGGGAGATAGAAATGAAGGAGGTGCAAGCACCAAAGYAGAGAAGAATAGAGCTGAGGTCAACTGAGCATCATCCAGAATATGAGATTTGACAGTCCWGGCTTTAGCAAGATGATCCAGCCCCTGGAGGCAGCCGTAGGCATCCTYATTTTTCATCTTGCAGAGGGGAAGCCAAAGTAAGAAGTGAAATGGCTGGTCCAAGCCAAAAATAGAACCTGAAGCACCTGACTTCAAYGCCTCTGCTTCAACTGCTAGCTCTCTGTACTTCCCTGACATTTTCCTACATCCAAGCTCAACTCATTGCTTTGCAGTTCTGTGTACAAGAATTTTTGTCTCCTCTCTGATCTGTAGTTGCCTAGGGAGACAGTATGGTGCCAGGAGAAGAGCTGGATGAGATGGTGCCTATGGAATCAGAACTCCAACAGGACTTCTCCCTTCTCCATCCAGCTCCAGCCCTCATATGCCAGCTCAGTCAGTCCCTGTCCTTAGGTCCAAGTCTCTTTCCTTACCCAAAGGGAGGCAGAGCAGTGATGGTGACCTCCCTTTATGAGACTAATAAGAAGCATTACATGCAGACATGCATTTGGTAAAGAGGAGTGTAAATTTAAAGCACAAARTTCTGAAAAAAAATCCTCTTTAATKTTTTCAGGTGCTTCAGGGTAGGATTTCATATCAGGAATTGCTTAGAAGTAAAACTTCATTTCTGATCAATTGTACTACTTTATGCTTAATCTTATATACATTAATTTGTTCTTAGTACAAATAACTTCCACATAAATGTTTAAATGACAGCCCTGTGCCTGCATGATGACAAAGAAGGTCAGCAGGTCTGGGAGGAGAATCAAGCCCACTGGCTTCAATACTATGAAGCTGGAAAAAGGTTCACAGCTCTTAYAGTCCTTTCCTTGAATCATTTTGACAAATCTGCCTCTCTGACTGAACTTTCTCAGGGGAATTTCCAGGGAGAGCAAGAAAGATCATCCAGGGACAGAGCTCTGGCAGTGATGTGGCTGAAGTGCCTGTAGACTTGCATTTGTGTCTTCTATCAAGTGCTCTCCCACAAAGCTGTCCCTCAGCTTTTGTTGTACCTGCTTGTCACAAAGCTTCAGGATGGCTGTAAGTGTTGAAATGCCATCATCCCACAGATACTCCTATCCCCCAATAACCATTTATTTATTTACAGGGGCTTGTGAGCAGGCAAAAAACCCTGCACTGATGTCCCAGACATGGGAGAGTTCCAGCCTGTGGAGATGTGAGGACTTGTTAATTTTACACAGGTGAGCAGAATAATTACTTCAATTAAACCATTATGTGTAGACAGCTGGTATGTAATCTCTGACATCTCTGGGCTATCACATTTGCCTGATAATAGTCTCTACTACCCTCTTGTTTTCTGTGATATGATTTCTATCTTGTTTTGAAAAGTTTCTCACAGGCAAAACTGTCTCCACTTGACTGATCCATTACTGTGATTTGACAAGTATTTGCATTAGCTGTTGGGATCTCTAAAAAACTTCASTGCTGTTTTCTTTTCGATTATTCTGACAAACAGAAACATTACACAGACAATGYAAGGTAAAAACCAAGGGAATACTCATGCCTGCATCTAGGGAAACAAAAAGAGCAATCATTYTGTGTTCTGCTGTTATCCATATTGTTTAAATAAAGACAGCCAAAATGTTCAGGTACCTTTCCATTCTATTCAGCAGCATCAGGGATAAAGCTCCTCTCTGCAAAGAGCTGATGAGACACTCAACTTGTCACATACCAATGAGTTACCCACCCTGATACCCCAATCCTTCACTTGTTCCCAAAACCAGCAACCTTTTAAAGATGGCAGTTCACATAAAGGCCACATGGAAAGGTGACATCAAGRCCCCAGATGCCAACAAGGGCTTCAGAGTTGAATCCCTTCATTCTTTTCCCTACCACAGGCCTGGAAATCCCTGCCTATGTACTGTGGGAACTGAGTGGTGGCAGAAACTGYATTTGAAAATATTGCACAACTTCATTACTGTCAACTTTCAGTTCTTTCCAATGCCTCAAAGGTGCAGCTGCAATGACAGTGTGAGCTCCTGCTGTTCATTCAGGCTGACACTATAAAGAGCCTTCTGCATCTGGGGACAGAACACAAAATTCCAGCATTGGTGGGAGGAACAAGATTAAAGCAGGGATCTAAAAAAAAAAAAGCTGTTTTTTTCCTTTGATTACAGAGCTGCTGAAAGACCTTCTTATCTTGAGGATCAGTGGCTGCTTTAGGCCTTACTCATTCTAGGCCAAGACTAAAGTTCAGAAACTTCTTATAAACAGYCTTTAAGTTAAAATTAAGATCTTGCATGGTTGTAATGATTCAGCCAAGTGGTTGACATATTTTCAAGCATTTGTTATCTGACCCAGAGCCACCACAAAGCTTCTAATATCCAGCAGATTCTGTTGTATCTGGATAGGTGAGAGAAACCTCTCATCTTCAGACATCTATATCCAAGCCAACTGTCCAGGCTGTCTGTATAATGAGTGCAGAGGAACAGGACTGGGGTAGAATTCCCCTCATCATGCTGCAGACACCYAAAATGGATGAATTGCTCTCTAATGATGCTCCCTTCCACCCATGCATTAAGGAGATAGTCAAGAACTAACCAAATGAGATGTTTAAAGTGATGAGAATCCCACTCATGTCCCTTCCAGAAATGCTCAGCACAGCTGATGGTGCTAATTTGGGTACACCTAGCTCAGATGTGTTGATACACTCTTGTCTGAAGGCCTCACTTTGTTCTGTTTCACTGAAGAAATGGCCAGGATTCAGCATGGGCAAGGTCTGGCTCCAGGACCCTTTAGGGGAGCACACATGTGCTGAAAGTGCTTTGTGAAAGGCTTTCCACCAGCTGACTTCTGTGAGTTCCTGTAAACTTCTTAACATRAAAGGAAGTGTGGGTAGAAATATGTTGAAGGATGGTGGCAGTTCTCATTAATTATGAAGATCAAGAGGAGCTCTTACTGCTTTTTTAGTATATTTTCTATACTGAAATKAGTGCATTAGCTGTTACTTAAASTCCARCCACCAGTACAATTTAATCATTARCACAGCCTAGTTCCTGTTGTTCTACATTTGAAAAGTAAACTACCTTGCTGCWGCAGCARTGATTCCAAGGAATGTGGGACAGCACTGCACACAAACAAAACAGTAAGATGGATCATGCTGCACARTTGAAGAAATAGTGCCATTTTCATCACAAAGRCTGTTTCCTGCCCATGAGCCCAAARGCAAGTGGATGTTCAGARAAATTCAGCAYYCATYAAGGGGAGGCCTTCTGAAATTCTGTCCTCTATTTGTCCAAATGCCCTGTGCAAGTTCACACTGGCAGTGGAGAACTTGGAATAGCTCTTTCATTAAGTCAGTAGATTATTGYCAGTCTTTTGTCTGAAGATGAAGCTCCTCTTTACAGGTGAAGTAAATGAGTCACAGAGAGAAGAAATAATATCTGTGAACATACMTGTTCATTCAGCTGAAACAGAAATCTGTTGGTTGACATCTGCATTTCAGAGTCAAACATCTAGAACTAAGCATGACTGAAAAAAGTAATACAGGAGGAACAGAGCATRGAGAGACTGAAGGGAGATTTGGCAGTAATGAGCACAACATCTTATTCATGGGGGGCAGGGAACAATACAGCAAAAATCAGAGGTTAAGTAGTGAAGAAACCATTCCAGCACAGTACCACATATTTATTTTCCCTGTTATTGCCCTAAAGCTTGTTGCTTGTCTAAATCAGGAGCAGAATGTCCTTAGCTCATTTTCAAAGATCAGGGCAACTGCCATTTGCACTTACCCAGGCTGGCATAGAGATAAGAGACTTGTAGGCCTCCTGACCTCAAAGGTGGGCAAAAAACCACCTTATTTTGTAGACTTGGAATCAAATTTGAGAGGGAGAAGTCTGTAGGAGAATGGGTTGTAGAAGATTGGAGACAGTGCTGGAGGCATCTCATCCCTGATAAGGTGCAGCTGTGTAAGACAGATGACCAGCATTGAAGGAAAAGGAGCAGGGAATGTTGATGTGCAGTGATCAATCACAAAAGGCTGACAGGGCACACAGGTGTTATCCATGTGAGAAGGGTATTAAAGGTTCTACTGGGGAATAATAAAGTGCTGATGCTTGAAACCATTCATGGTGTCACTTGTCAGTCCTCTGTCAYAAGTTTATTGTCCAAAGGCCCCTCTAACACACAGAATCCAGTAACCAGAGCCTGGGCATGATCATGTTCTTCATTCAGTTCATGCACTTCTCTTCATACACATTCAATCCAGAGAAGAAAGCCAGCCTTAGGGCTCCCAGTGTGGTGTCCTACACTCTATTGATTAGGTGAAGCATACCCTGTTTCATAAAGCCTCTGRTTATTCTCTGTATAGTTCCATGTGYCCTCCAAAAAAGCAGGGAGACAAAGATCCCCCATAGTGGGGYAACTCTGCATTTTTGCAGTTGACAAAGCCTCATGGGCATGCCTGCAAACCCTCCAAGCCCAGTCTCTGTGCACTGCAGATCAAAATTCCTTCTGGATCAATATTTTTAACTGSATGTCAAAAATGATTCCCCTCTATGTACCTCTTCTTGTTGTCACCAGGGGTGTCAAGATTTATTGTGTTCTCTGACCTTGTCAAACAAGTTCTGTAACAAACTGGAGCCAGCCTGTACTTGGTGAGGGAAAAAAAAAAACAAAGCTGTTTATTTCCCTGTTGTTTGGGCCTTGCCACAAAGACTATTTTAGACCCAAAAGAAGCACCAGATGTTTTCTAGCAGAGCTACAGAATGTMCTGTGAGAGGCAGGAGAATCCTGTTTCCTTTTCATGAACTGGAGCATGGTAGAAGATCAAAGCTGAGGGACAGGAGCCAGAAGGAAAGTTTCCTATCTCTGTCCAAGGCATCAAAAAAAGATTTCAGTACCTACAACCAAAGATGTGTTTAATGGGGAAGGGGAGGGAAACGAGGCTTCAATTTTGACACTTCAGAGAAAAGCCAGGCTTTTAAAATGTCTTCAGCAGGCAGTGCCTGGACGTGGTTTGGATTGCTGCTGTGGCTGTGGGCACTGAAACATCCAGTTCAGTTTCTCAGCCTTTAATTCCCCAGAAAAGCAGAACTATCCCTAAAAAGGCTCTGACACTGTAATTTAACATGGGRAATGCTTTTCCAGAAGATCCCAAGGCACACAAGAAACAAGCTCTGTAACAACTTGCAGATGAGAAAAACTGGAGCAGAAAGGCCCAGAGTCCCACACAGTCCACTGATTTCCTGTCACTAAAGCAGCCACTTGGTCCCAAACAGGTTTGTGTGGTGGGTGTGATGTAAGTCCCACAGCAATGAGCTCTGACAGAGCTGGATGTGAGGTGTGGGACAGTAGCAGTTTTCCTGTGTAGAGCAGGAGGAGTCTGGAGAAGGTAGGAGGTTATTAACAGTACTGCCCTCTGCTTCCTGCCAAAAAAGGTATCCTTTTAATCAAGGATTTCAACCAAAGACCATGTCTGAGCTAATTGAGATAGCACAGTAATGGGCAGAGCAGAAATGCACAGCCCAAAGCCTCAGCACATCCTGTTTCAGTACTGTGGAATAGGCTGGTACCCTGTCACCAGGGAGCACTGGGGAACCATCCACTGAGCCCTGTGTCAGTTCTCAGTCAGATGGTGAAGGGTTTAAAGAAAAGGTTCCTGCAAAGGAGGTTATTTCTTTATGCAGAAATGTTATGTCCTGTGACAGAAGAGCAGCAAGATGCCCCAAATGACCTCACTCACCAACTGCTGCAGTGAYATTGCTGCAGTGATTGCCAGGAGCAAAGGGCAGCCTTGACTCCCAGAAATCCCAGCCTTACTAAAACAGATGGAGAAAGGTTGAGAAAGCTTGATCCTTTGCCAGGTGTTCATTTYCATTTTAGAATGTTTATTACAGAAAATCCTTTATAACGTGGATTTTGGCTGTCAAATGCCATGATATAACCCAGATCCAGGAACTTGCACACACTTCTTCAGCTTCCTGTTTCAATTCAGTTGTATTAATTGCACTACCTAARCCACCTATGTTCCAGTAAGAAAGAATCTCTCTGAAAATGCAGCCAGTGTGGTGCTCTACAGGGCACTGCACACCACATGAGAATTGGATCCTAATCCACTTCTTGGTTTTACTGCTGGGGTAAAATGGAAACTCCCACCATCTCAGCAACTGCTTTCACAACAGCAAAAGAGAAACAATGACCTGTAAAGTGCTTTGAACTCATCAGAATGAATATGGAAGGCACACATTAAAATAGCTAATGTTATTAGTCCTAAGTACTGACAAATGAGCTCAATATACAACAAATACCAAGTTAATAAGTRAAAAAACCCCAAATATAAAGGTAACAAGCAGGAAAATGCAATTAAGGTAAATTATCCTGAGGAATCCAATGCCAGAGTATATTAAAGGTAATTAACATAGTYACATTGCAGCTGTAACAATGTTAATTCTAGTTAGAATTTAAAAGTATGAGACAACTCARCTCTTGAAGAAAAGCAAACTTCTCTGAACAGATTCTGTGATTGTTGTGTATCACATTTAAGGGTTGTTTCTCTTTTCTTTGAGCCTGTGGTAACAGTTCTCAAAGGGGGTGTTTGCATGAACTGGTCTGTTCCAGTCAGTATTTCACCTGTTCCTTGCATTTCACATCCTTTGCAATACTTCTAAGAATGTTTAACAGAACAGAAATAGCAGGTTACTATCTGAGATGTTTATTGAAGAAAGGAAGTAAGAAATTAATAGAACAGGTTTTTTGTATGCAAAACACAAATATGAATTAATGTACATGTAATGCTAAGAAAAGAGATGGAGGTACTTATAAACTGGGCTTAAAATGTCATGGAAACAGCTGTGCTCCCAACAGACTCAAATTCATTTATTTCAATAAATAGATTTTATTATAAAGGCAAGTTTGGCAGAGAAGCCCACTGCAGTSACACCTATGCATCACACCACAAGCTGTGATTTTTAAGCAGACTATAAATACCAAAATTCAAACAAATTATTTTACCTTGTTGGGGCTTTTTTGTTTGCAAGTGGGGTGGATTGAAGAGATTATTAATACTTTGTGACATCAAGGTTGTAAAACAAAGCCATATTGCACTTCCAGAGAAAACTGCCTTGCACATGACATACTGCTGTGACTTTCAGGTCCCAAGAGTTAAGGAGTTGAAGTTTAACAATTTCCCCACTTAAAACACCCTGCTCATGCAGATCCTTCTTCACAGGGTTGATGTGACTGAAGCCCTGAAGTTGTCTCCATGGAACATCAAGAGGATTTTAGAGATAACCCCTGCAAAAAGCACTTCAGACTTGCAGAGCAGTTTCACTCTGCCTATCCCCACATTGTAAATCAACCATGCTGTTGTATTTAAAGCCCAGTTTGTGTCCCTGGTAGATCTAGAAGTACACAAGCAGGGCAGCAGATGAAAAGGAAGTAAAACCTTGTTGGATTCACTCCATTATTGCTGCCTTGGGACTGTGCTRTTCTGAGAGGTGTCAAATATATGAAAAACCTTGTATGCCTATATCCCAGGAGCAGATAAAAGAGTGAAATACCTCTCCTGTRCCAGTGTGGGCTTGCAGGAGGTGTGTGTCACTCCCAACACAAAACAAGACCTGTCCCACAACAATTCTGCTGCTTGTTTTCACAGGAAATGTGCCTGGAGACTGCCAAAGCCTCAGCCAGGTCGTGCTGCCACCCAGCTCCACTGCAAGTCCCTGATGTCTGCAGCAGCAGTTTGCAATCACTTCCCAGCTCCACAGCCTACATCCCACAGCTGGCTGGGGGCTCCTCTCAGTGAGAGAGATGATTTGGTCACCCATTGCCATGAAACTTCAKCCAGGTACCCACACTGTGCTCCAAGTTCAACAAGGAATTGCAGCCCAAATTTAGCAGAAGCCCCAAGTGCAGGTTTMACTCCACCTCCAGGAAATCAATGAGATTAATCACACCATGGAAGTCAGCTCCACAGCAAGTGTGCACTGCTGTGCTCTGGCTTGCAGGTGCACAGTGCCCTAATCAGGATCAAGCCTTTCCCAGTGTTGCATTTGTTGAGGTGCAGTGGGATGTCATTAAGAGACAGCATAAGCTTTTAGTTTCTAAATCTTTCATTTCTTCAAGAAAGATCCACTTTGCTGCAGCACAGGATTTTCTAATTATATTCTTCCCTTCTACTCTGTTTTCCAGCTGCATAAAGAAGTRAAATACCTTGCTTACACTGATTGATGTATTGGGGAAATAAAGTCTGCTTCTGGCAGCTATTTTTTCAACATTCATTTCCATASAGTTCCAGTYCTAATARAMTKATTTATARCCTACAATCTAGACCAGGTGAGGTGTATCAGGTTCCTCTGTGCACCTTTCACTTGATGTGCATGTGTGCACACAGCAGGCTGTAGCACTGTGTCCTGAGCTTGTTTTCCATAGGTAACAATGTTCCATTCTGAGCTGAGGTTTACTAAACTCAGTTGTGATTATTACACAAGGGAAACAAGGGAAGTTCCTTAGGGGCACTTTGCTGTATTCTGGTTGTATTAGGTCAAACCATCCACTCCCAGGTAAGCCCAGGGAAGCTTCTGGCTCATCATCTGTACAATCAATCCCATTTTTAAAGCTGCCACAGATGCATTTTACAAGAAAGATTGTGTTTGCAGCTCTGCATTTCTCTATTCCAYTCCTACAGTGAAGGACCTCAGTGCAGGTGGCACCTGTATCCCCCATCAACAGGAGATGAACCTGGGAAGGCTGAGAAAGCAACAGCTCAARCCCAGCTCACATTCACCCAGTGACAATATGTAACATTTTGTGACCTTTCAGCACCTTTATCATCTTATGTCATGGCATTTCAGGAGGTTTGAAAATAGGAATCCACTGATCAGACAGAAAGGGATGTCTCTGAAGAACAGTATAATCACAGAGCACACAGTGTATCCAGCCCTGCTGCTTGGGAAGCACCTTGSCTGGCTAAGAATCCTCCTCTAGTGCAAAATAAACCATATTTTACATYAATAACAACTGAAATACTCAGCAAATGTCTTGAACAACTTCATTTAATTTAGCAGGAAAGTGGATGAAATAACCAAATACTCACCAAATATGCATTGTAGAGGTGGAGGAATCTGCATTTTATGTTTAGGGATTAAAAGTAAAATTCTTCAAAATCTAAGACCTTTTTCTGATRTATTGGTCAACTTGTATTTAGCCAAACCTATCCAGTGTCATCCACAAACACCCTGCATGTACAAACATGTAAATACATGCATACAGGCATGTGCATTAATGTGCATAACCCTGCACAAATGTAGGTGTGTCAGTCATTTAAGGAGGAAGTCAAATGTGCTCAGTACAGGGAGTAAAGGGCACATTCTAAGGGCAAATCTCTCTCTTTTTGGGCAAGGCATTTCAAACTTTCCTGGTTCAGTTTTGCCACATGTATWTTTGCAGCATCTTTTTCCCAATGAATGTGGCAGCYGGATGAAAGATGTTTTTGGCCATTYAGGTGAAGTTTCTATAAAATGTCACAGACAAGCATACATGCAGAACTGGAAAGCTAAATCCCAGAATAGACTTGGAAACAATTAATGAAAATCTATCTACCAAACTGACCTGTTCTTAGCTGATATGAGTCCTGAATTCAGGGACTGTCTCTGGAGAATTATTAAGGAGGATCCAGAAATGGTGTGGGATTCAGTCTCAGRTCTCAGCTCTGGTACCAGTGTAACTGAAAAGAAATACCTGCATGAAAAGCTTTGCTTGGCAGACTGGAAATCTCCAGGACAAATGATGTTTAGGGGATAACAGTTCCTAAAGCCCAGAAAAAAAAATCCCATGGTAAATATTTCTAGTATTTACTCAAATAGGAAAGAAAGTAGCATTTGACATCCCTTCACTTCATCCATAAAGTCTTCAAAGCAGGAGCTCAAGCACAGTAACCAGCAGTGTAAATGCTATGATTTAATATTATTGTTTGCATAGCCTGTCTATTGAATCTGAACAAAGTGCCAAGACAAGAGGAGCTGCAAGAGAAATTAAGTTCATGCAAAAGAATCTTGATAAACTCTTGAAACTGAGAAAAATCAAGGTGTGATTCAGCCATGACAAGAGATTGTATAACTCTACATTCATCTGGACAAATAATAAAATAATAAGAAAAAAAAATGTGGGGAAGAGACTGAAAACCAAGCATTAGCCATGTTCTGAGAAAAAGTTTATCAAATATTTCAGTTCAAACTGAAATGTTTTAATTCCTTAGTAACAAACTGCTTGAAATAAGGTATTACAAAGTCAGCTGTTCCTCAGTATTGGCACCAGAGAGGACAGCTCACACTGCAAACAGTCCCTGGACTAAACCCTCGAGCCCTTTCCCCTCTCCTCTGTTCTCCTTGTCAGGGAGGCCAGAGGCATCAGCAACCACAGCAATAAAAAGCACTGGCAGTGGTTTCCTCCCTCCATGGCTCCAGGAGAACAGCTCATCTTTTATTCATGAAAAACCAGGCCTCTGGAGGTCTAAGCAAGAAAAACAGGAAGCAAATATTTCTTGGGGACAGTTGGTCACAGGCTGGCAAGTGTCCAGGACATCAAGAAGGAGGGGCAGGGGTGCAGGATGGAAGCATGAAAGCTGCTTTCCTTCCAGCCTTCCTGCCATGGGAGGAAGGAGGATCACAGAGGGCAAACTGCACCCACAATATCCCTGTGGTGAGGCAGGAGGGAACAAACTCAGCTGGTGTCCTGCACAGGGATCCTGCAGGGAGGCACTGCCTTACAGGGGGAATCCAGATGTGCAGTCAGCATCACAGGATGGGATCCCTCCAAGGTTTAGTTGGGAGAGATTCATATTTACCCCAGCAACTTGCACAAGCYCTGGCTGTGAGTTCTCTGGGTAATTTCACTCCTCAGTTTGCCACAATCCACTCATGTCCCAAAACTGCATCACTCTAAGGATTGTTTTGCAAGTGCCTTCAGAGTGGGACCACACCTGAGCCCAGAATAAGCACCTTCATGGGAAAAGAGAGCTCTTCCCAGATAGACAGCCCTCTTCCATTTCCTTGTGCCCCCAGGAATAGACCACTSTTATTATCAGAAGAGAAAACCATCCTCTGCAATCCCTTGCTTTCCTGAGAGATGATGTGAAGGTGCAGATGTCATTTGTCATGTCCAGCTGCATACAGAGGGACAACCATCAGTCCCTGACAGCTCAAACCCAACAGCCAGCACTGGCTGTGCCTCCCCTCAGGAGCCTTTCCACCACCACTGACTGGGGCTGAACTTTAATTACTTGAACAGGACACTARCAAGAACTTTCTGGGAATCCTGAGYTTCTTGTGAATTCTGGAATCTTAAGGGAAAGAAAGATGCTGCCTGTTACTTTCTGACAGACTTCCTAAAAGGTGACATGCAGAAGAGCTCTCTCTTGAAAACTACAGAAGAAATGCAGTATTTTACATTAACACTCCTCCTTCATTGCTTTAATTACTGCCTAATGAAATTTAGCCCTCAGAAGATCACCCCTGCAGGGCTGAGCAAATGAGAAACAAATCATAGCAGAGCAGTCAGAATGAAACAAAGGGGRAAAACCAACACAATAAAAACCCAGACACATGAGGAGAGGCAGAAAAATGCACCCTGGGATGCAGCAGCCAACACTCATTTAATAATGTCAACATTTTATATGCAARGCTTTCCTGGGTAGCAGCAAAATATATGGATTAATAATGACATGTGGTGTGATTAGATAAAAAGGAAATTTATATTTTAAGTGCTCTTTATGGTGTGGGGGAARAGGAGGAAGAAATAATTCTCTATCAGTGCAAGCATCACCTGAGCTTACTGTTGTAGATAGACATTTTACAAACAACAAAAAACCACCCTTAAATTAAATCAACAATCCAACAAGACTTCTCCAAGCCAAGTCCAACAGAATCTTTTTTCCCCCTGTGACTTGCAGCATCAAAGCTCTGCAAACAGCCAAGGACACTGCAGCAGAGCATCTTCTGTGCAACCCAAACATTCTGAGGTGCTCTGGGTGTGTGGAACAAAGGAGACTCATACAAGGATTTCCCCTCCTGCATCAGTTAAAGCTGCTTTGAGAAAATACAGGTTAAAAAAAAAAAAAAACAAAAGAGGAGATAGGTACTAATGTTTAATTGGTCAGGTTAACTCTATTACCATTAAAGCAAGATTTACTGATACTTGATAGGCAACCTGTCTCATTGGGCTCTTACACTCAAAGGCAACAGTGAAGTGACAAATGACCCTGCTGCTCCAATGGAGCTCTCCCAATATTAGAATTTAGTGCCCTTTCCTGTTGTGTTTATGTTTTAGAGGAAACCACCTCTAAAGTAGGTCAGCAGAAAGAGCAACCAGGCTGCAGGGAAATMATTTCCAGGGAAGTGACTGAACACCAGGAAGCTGTCCAACATGTGTTCAGGCCTGCACAAGAGTCCCACTTACTCTGTAAGGCATGCTCTGAGAGCATTTTTTCACTTGCAAGTGGCACAGCCAAGGCTGACTAATGCAAGAAAGAGAAACTTTTTTCTCCTCCCCCCTATTTCTCAGACTTCTGTGATATCTGGAAATAATAAACAACAAATGTCTTGAATTGAAGGATATAGWGAACCTAATTAAGGTTAAATTTGGGGAAACAGCTTTAAATTTAGGGAGTTAGCCCAGGTGGAGGAGAGACTGGATTGCAAGGCTAATAAACAAAGGCTTACCTGCACAGAAATGTCCTGTCACACCTTTGGAAGAGGCAGCCTGGAGCCCTGGGGCCAGCTCTGCCTGTGCAGTGCCAGCTCATGCAGCACCTGGGTGTTGCTGGGCTTTAACCCCATAAACCAGAATACACCCAGTAACACAGGACTGTGACCTTTCATAGCCTCCCAGACTAAGGAAACGTTCACAAGCCATTTTCTCCTCAGACAATCAACTGCACGTTTTGGTATTTGGCTCTAGACTTGASCAAGTCATCATTTCAACCCCAAATTGATGTGCAGCCACTAAAACAAACCTTGAGAGTATAAGTCCTGTTTTTGATTCCTCATCTAGGCAAAACCACACCAAACATTTGGAGTAAAAAGTATCACCTGAATAACTCCTTTTTCATTTTTGTTAGATTTTTCTCACGTTTTCTATCATGAGCACTTCAAATCAAAGCAGACTCAACCCTCACCTTAACCTTTTGCTGAATTCATCCTTTATGCTTTAGGAACTTGATGGCTTGGAACACAGCAGCTCTTCCTCCTGATACTTGTAAATCCATGCTCTGCAGAAATGAATGAATCCTGAGTGCCACTGTTAAATCCTGGACTGTTGACAAACAACAACACTATTGCATTTTCCATCTGTGGCATGCACAGAATGAATGCAGAGGGATGTTAAAGATTYATTCTGTTGCATTCAGCCAAACAAGGTCTCTGATGAAGTTYTGSCCAGCATTTAAGAGTAGACACAGCTGAAATGGGTTGCATAATGTCAGGCAGTACCAATTGGAGGCAGTCACTGGAGGATGTTCCCAGATTCCTAATGCAAGGAATGAGCACAACAAAGTGCAAATGCTGGATACACTCTGGCAGAGTTGTGCTGTATCATGGCYACAYGGTGTCAAATCAGAAGTCAAGCATTACTGTAACATTAACAATTACAATCCACTTCCTATCAAATTTGTTGCAAATTTCTTTTGAAGTTTCTGATAAACATAAAYCAAGGCAGTCCACATTGCCATTTTWATGGGAAACAGAGACCAAGTGTCACATCTGAAAACACAAAGAGAGTGGCACAGTGGTAAAAGAATGGATGAACACAGGTTGTGTACCTGCATTTCAACCTCTAGGATTGTACCAATTCATCAGAGCCCCCAAATCACTCCTCTGGTTCTGCAGCAGCCTGGGGCTGAGTCTTCAAGCAGGAAGCTCACAGAGGTTCCCTCATCTCCATGAAGATCCTTCCCCTTACACAGGGGAGCCCCAGCAAGCACTTGCTCTGCAGGATGCCCTTTGCAACATCTACCTTTGGCASTAAGTCATGCACAGTCACTTGCTCAGCCTCCTCAGTGAAAAGGTGAAGGCTGTGTCCTCCCTGGAGGCAAACAGAACCCTGCTGCAGTCACTAATGGTGACATGAGATSATGACACAGAGGAGGAAAGGGGATGCTCTTTACCAGCCCCAGCTGCAAACAGACAAGTGCTCCCTGGAAGGTTGCAAAAGAAGAAAAGCATGGCAAGCACAAAAGATCATTCCCCTCCTACATTTTCAGCTTCATCAACCACATTAGGAGCCAACAGCTGCAGTTTGGCAAATAGGAAAAATGYATGTGTAGAGAATTTACCTGGTTTTGCAGACAAAAGAGGAATTCTAGGAGAAAGTYAATTCCCTTGGATGTCATGGGTGACCTGTGTGGCTTTAACCCAGGTGTCCATACTCCCTCTRCTGACTAAAGCTGTAACCACGTGGCTGGACATTCGTTGCTCTCTATTATGTGCTTAAAGAAGAAAAAGAAAGGAAATTTCAGTCACATTTTCAGTCTTAAGCAACCAAAAGGCAGGAGAGTAGGACTGGCTAGTCAGTGCTGCTGCATCCTGTTCTTGTAACCCAGTGTAGAGCTCTCAACAAATGCCTCAACACATGCAGAAAAATCATAATAAAGCTTCTCTGGCTTAAAATTGCACTTAAAACCCATTCTTTTAAATAAGAAAATAATTGTAAATATGTGCAGCTGTAGAGTCTCCCAGTAACAATAAACTGAACTKGATCTTTCCAGCTGCTCTGTCACCACGACCTGTGCCTTGCCTCACTTCCAGCACTGTGAATTTCCTGACTGCAGATGTTGATGGCACACTGCTTAAAATTTTGTGTGGCAGGATTTAAAAAAAAAATATTTGAAGGTACTTAATGAAAATGTAAAAAGCAATGAGATGCTGCAAATAGAAGTGTTCAGGTAACAGTGGGCAGGGGTCACGTTGTGTTTACCCAGTGTGCTGCTGAGCTGCTGTTGCATCTTGGAGATGCACAGGAGTAAGGATGGGGCAGTGAATTGGGAATCAAACAGGGAGATGGCTGTGTAAAGAGAAAATGTGGGACCTCAGCCATTACACTGAACAAGACATTTTAAAGGGTGTCCATGAAATTAGTTCAGCACAGCTGTACCCCCAGGGCCATTGGATGGATAAAATGAAGAATGGACAGGGCTCATGATGCTACAAGAACAAGGACAAGTTAAYACCTGCATGTCCTGACAGCACCATCCCATTGTGCTCTAGAGCTCAGGCACAGCARCTCTGCAGCAATCAGGGCCCCTGTCAGTCTTGGGTGCAGACATGTCAGGCCCAGGAAACCTCCTAATACAGTGATGCCCTATTTCATGAAGCACCAGCCCAGCCTCCCTTCCTACAGCCCCATCAGTATTTTCACTCCCACTGTTTGCTCCAGTCTGCTCTCTGCTTTCAGCCTCAGTGACCACAAGACAAAAGGGCTGGTAGCATGACAATCCATTCCAGCCTAGCTGTGTGAAAGGGAGAGCTCAAAGAGAGAATAGCAAGGGCACTGCAGACTCCACACATCCCTGGATTGAGGTCATCTGAGCTCCATGMCCTCTCTGTGGCTGTGGAACAGCAGCAGGCTGCAGCTGGAGCTTTAACTGCAGCACTGGGGCCAGAGATGGACAGYCCAAGGAACTTCTCTTTATACTGCAATTTGAGGTCTCAGCCTYCCAGACCTGCAGGATGCCATGCAGGAGTGTTAGCCCTGACAGTTACAGTAAGCTGAACTCACAGATTKAACCCAAAAGCAAAACAACCTTGAACAGTAAATGGCTCTCCCCTCCCTCCCCAAACATGGATATACAGATCCATACATGTTGCTAACAATTGACTGAAATTAGTCTCCTCTTATGCTTTATTTCTCTTGCTTTCTGGGTTTCACACCTCACACCACCTTCACTCTTGCTTTTCACTGTCTTCAACTACTGCCTCACTTTTAGTGTCTTCACTAATTTCAATTTGTTGTTCAAAYTGCAAACAAGCCACCCTCACTTTCACCAGCCACAGCATGCAAAGCAGCAATTCTTTTGCCACAACTTCTGCATTTACCCAAGTTGCTGACAAATGTGTTGTGCTGGGCTCTGGTTTCCCCATGGGCACTGGAGCTTGAGCCTGTGACTAGGGCTGGTCTGAGAAGAGCTTCCACATGATCTTTAGAAGACCTGTTCTCTACACCTCAAGAACCTGCAGCTGGGATTTCCTTGCTGCTGGCCAACCACAAGATCATGATTTGTTTCTCTGATAGGCATCTCCAGTACTAGTMATAGATGCTGTTTGAATACACTGAAGAGGATCACTCTCATTGCTGAATAAATTAGCAAAAAGCCTTTCTCTGTTCTGATTACAAGTCCTTAGTAAGCTTTTCTATACATCTTTTGGGGTGTGAGGGAGAAAGGTCTCAAAGAACCATCTTAAACTCAGGAGCATTCTCCTTTCAGGATACCACAGTACATCTGCATACACATCTGCATACACAGTATTTAGGCACTGCTGATGGCACATCAAAAGTTCTGCTACTTCAGCATTAAATTTGGAATTCATTTAACCCTGGATGTATCCTGTGATCTCAGATGTTGGACCACAATAAGAACAGTCTGGATTTTGGGACAGGATGGGTWTTAAAACTTTCAGTTCACATTTGCCTGTCCACACCCCTATCAATATWGTTGTGCTTTCAATAAATACTTGTTCTGTGTTTGATAAACCACTTTGAGAAGCTCCTGCCCASGCTGGGGCTGCAGCTCTTAGGAGACCATGCTCAAAGCCACATTTATTTCAGCTGCTGGCAGGAACATATCACAGAATCTGTCATCAGGCTCTCTGCAAGGATGCTTATCATTAACCTTTCTCATTGTCCTTTGAGTGCTTATCAGCAGCAATTCYACACACAGAGTGATAAAATTAATGCTAGCCAGGAGAATGATATCTTATCTRGAAGCTGGTACTTCCTAAGAGCAGAACTGCTGTTTAATTTGGCAGGAAATCAAAGCATATCCAGGGTGCTGCACTGAYAGGCTGCTATGACCAACAGCATTTCACTGTCTCATGCTGGGCTCTGCTGAGCACTGCAGAAAATGAAATCTAAACACAAGAGTAACAAAATGAGTTTGAGTATTACAGGAACAAACACCCTGAATGTCTCACCCTCATAAGGCATATAATTGTGGTGTTATTTCATTATTTTCTTTGCTTCCAGTGGAGGTGGTTGATCCACTGTGGATGTTAACTCACCCAGGCACATGAAGGGTTGCARAACACTTCCAATTTTACCCTTACATAACAGTTATCCTACAACCCCTAGGAACCACTACAGCTATTAATAAAAACAATTTGCAAAACAAGATTAAAGCACTTACCATAAAAAAAACCTCAGATATAAGACTGCACTTTGCAAAACAGAAACTTCACCCTCCAGAGTTTTAGAGTCTTAAGAGAAACCCACTAAACTCCATCACTCTCAGGCAGAAACCAGTTTTACAGGCTGAAGGCAAATGTTCATATATCAGCCTCAAAATACCAATAACAGGCACTGACAGTAACACTGGAATACAAATGTTGTGATGARTAAGAGGAAGTTACTCCCTCAGAAGAGTGTCACTGCTCACACTGAGCTGCAAATATGGTCAGTTCTGAGCTCCTGCCTCACACCTACCTTAAATTAGAAACACTTCCCAAGGAATCAGGGCCCAGACTGAAGGACAGATGCTCTGTGCACTGAGCTAACACAAATGTCATTAATTATGTGGAGCATAAACAGAGCTGAAAGATGTACCAAGGCCCCAGTAATTACTGAGGATGAAAATGAGCACTGATTTCCAAATTTTAATGCTATGGATACAACCCAGTTCTCTGTCAAGGGCTGGTAGCATGTAGRGGCACCAATGAGCTGAGTACAGTAACACTTCATCAAAATTATCAATTAAGAAAAGAAAATGARTCTTGACTTAGGTGGATGAGCCACCTTTACTTAACCTGGAAAAGAACATTTAGAATCATAGGAATCTCAGAATGGTTTGGGTTGGAAAAGATCTTAAAGCTCATTTTATTTCACCCTCTGCCATGGGGACACTTTCCAGTTGACAGGATTGCTCCAAGCCCATCCAACCTGCCCTTGAACACTTCCAGGAACAGGGCAGCCAGAGCTTCCCTGGGCAACCTGTGTACATTGTATGTGTTCAAAAAATAGAGTCAGAATCATCCCCCTGATTATAACGTAAATGCTTCCAATATTTTGCAATGCATCTTCTATTGTTTTCATTTGCCAGGGGGGAGGAATAGAGGTAGACAGAAGAAACAAAGTTTTGGATCCCTGAAATGCAAACATGTTATTGTTGTTATGATCTTAACACGCAGCGGGGTAGGAAGCCCAGCGAGTCCAAACGGACGAGTACAGGCCCACCCAGCCGAGCTGCCTCCCCTCACCCACAGTCCTTCCATGGCATGGCACGGCACGGCACGGCACGACCACGGGCCAGGACTGCCGCCTGCCCACCTCCCTGAGCAGCCCCAGGAGCCGGTGACCGGCTGCACAGAGCATATCCCGGCTGCCTTCGCTGGCACGCCCCGGAGGCGGGCCGGCAACGCGGCCCTCCCTCCCCTCACGGCGGCGGCGGGGAGACGGGCCGGGAGCGCCAGCTGCGCCGCCATGGAGGTGGATGTGGCGGAGGACGAGAAAGCCGGGCCATCCTCAGGCGAGAAGCGGGGACCCGCCGACTCCGCGGGGGCCGCGCCCAGCGGCGGCAGCGGCCACTACGAGCTGCCCTGGTGAGCGGGGGCAGCGGGCCGGGCAGCGCGGCCGCCTCAGCCGCCATGACAGCCCGCCTCAGGGAGCGGGGGCGGGGCGCAGGGCGGGCGGGGCGCGCGGTGATTGGTGCAGAGCGGGGAGGGGGCGGGGCTGTGCGCGGCTTGGCCAATGAGGTGAGGGCGGGGCGCTGGTGGCGGGAAGGCGGCGGCGGCTGAGGGGAGCCCCCAGGGCGGCTGAGGGGAGCCCGCCCGGCGGCTGAGGGGGGCCCCCACGGCCAGAGCCGCGTGTTCAAGGCTGTTCCCCGGAGTGCAGGACCTCAGTTTGGCTCGGAACCGGGGGCTCTGCCTGCGCCCCGTGATCTGCCCCGCCTGTTGCCGCGGCTGGGAAGGCAGGAATCACAGAATTACAGAATGGTTTGGGTTGGAAAGGATSTTAAAGGCCATCTYGTTCCAGCCTCCTGGCAGGGGCACCTTCCGCTAGACCAGGGTGCTCCAAGCCCCGTCCAGCCTGGCCTTGAACACTTCCAGAAATCAATAGTGAAGAAAATCGGTTGTTTTCTTTTTTACTGCAGAGGAAGTCAGCCCTGCACTCTGTTGACCATGGGATAACACACAGGGTGGCTTCTCCTCTCAGGCTGAGGCACCGAATTCCTGTTTGAGTTCAGCATTTTTCCCCTCCCTTTGCTTCTTTATACCAATGGAAGTGAAACATTTCAGAGGCCCTGGCACAGGTGCCCAGGGAAGCTGTGGCTGCCCCTTCCTTGGAAGTGCTCAAGGGCAGGTTGGAGCTGGAGCAGCCTGGGACAGTGGAAGGTGTCCCTGCCCATGGCAGGAGGCTGCAGTCAGATTCCTTTAAGGTCCTTTCCAAGACAAACCATTCTGGGATTCCCTGAGCCAGTGATCAGTGTTGTGCTATGCTGTGTTTAGCAGTGACAGACACTTGCACTGAAGACACATCCAGCCATCTTTGTCCTGTGCTCTCTGAACACAATCCTCCTTGTCCAACACTCTAAAGCACTATTATTAAAGTGTTATTAGATGTGGTGAAGTGTGTGGAGTTTTACTTTTACAGGGTGGAGAAATACAGACCYATGAAACTGTCTGAAATAGTTGGAAATGAAGATACTGTCAGCAGGTTGGAGGTGTGTAGCTGTCTCTGTATCTTTTTACAGGTTATCTTAATAAAAACATATTTCTGCACAGATCCACAGGCTGCTAAAAGCACTGTTGTATTTTCACATCCATACTTGAGTATGTGGAAGAAAGCTTTCTGATTTAATTTTTAAAAAAAATCACAAGTTTTACATGATATTTGAGTGGTGTGTAAAGAAATGTTCCTTCTTCAATTGGGATGTGTAAATTGACCATTTGATACAGTTTAGAGAATTTGTAGCTGTTACAATAATATTGTTTCCATTAATATAATTAATAGATCATCAGAAAGAAATAGAATGGACATTTTGGAAATGTTTGCTGTATCAATTCTTCTCTGAAAGTGTCCWAGGCCAGGTTGGATGGGGYTTGGAGCAACCTGATC
>CADDXX010000728.1:273804-291898 GCA_902810485.1 Alauda arvensis | reverse complement strand
GGGGKTKGRAWKGAGRTGGGCTTTAAGGTCCCTTTCAATTCTAACTATTYCAGGATTCTATAATTCTATGACAGATTGAACTATGAACACAGTATTTGTTAACAGAAAAATTATACTAGCAAGTATRTAATCAAAACAGATGAAAAGGAAAGGCAAGAGTACTAAAGAACTGTGGCATTAAGTGCTCTTAAATATTTTCATATTATTCTAGGGGCTGATTTCTAACAGTTCAATTAAAAACCCAAATATATGAAAGCAGCAAGGWTAAAAAAATGAAAGTAGGAGGGAAAAAAAGAAGCTTGTTTCTGAKGCTTAAAATAGAACAGAATTGAAACTATTTTTTTTCTTACTTAATTTCTTATTCTTTCTTAGGTCTTTGCAAAAGAGGGGAATGTACCAAACATTATAATTGCTGTGAGTATTGCTGTGTTGTGCTGTGTTTCAGTGTTGGTCCTGGGTTTGAAATCCAGCCAGGATGGCCTCCCAGCTTTGTGCCTGAGTGTACTGCTGAGGGAGGTGTTGGCTGTGTGGTCTTGGAGCAAATGTTCTTGGCAGAAAACACAGGGAAACAAGTGTAAATCTACCTCAGGTGCCTGCTGAAACACATCCTGTGCTTCTCCCTGCAGCATGCCTCCTCTGTCAGGAGCAGAATCCTGAGCTCTGTTTGCTCTGCAGYTCCTCTGYTRCAGCCTTTTTTCATGACTGAGGAGATTTGTAGAGAGCACAGTTAGAAAATTGCATTGAACTCACCARCAGTTGTTGCCTTGTCACATTTGTAGGGCCCTCCAGGAACAGGTAAAACCACCAGTATCCTGTGTTTGGCTCGWGCCCTGCTTGGCCCTGCTTTAAAGGATGCTGTTCTGGAGCTGAATGCCTCAAATGACAGGTGAGAGTGAATAAACCTTACCACATTTTTAATGAAGAAGCACATTTCCATWAAACCCAGGCCAGCTTGATGGGCTTAATGCTACAGTAAGGCCTCTAAGATATATTTTAATGCAGTCTTTCTAACTAAAAGTTAGGCAACCCTTGGTGTTCACCCATTAACTCAGATATTATTTCTTACTGTTTTATAAACTTTATAGATACTTTCAAATATGAAAATATGAACAGGCAAAGTGCAGAATCCATAATGGTACTCTTTTCTCAAATATATTTGAAAGAGTTAAGCTTCCCACTGCATTCATGAGGATCCTAAGAATGAGAAGTGAGCAGGTTGTTTATATTCAAACTCTTCAGTGCTTAGAGTGAGAGAAATTGGAGCTATAAGGGCAGTTGAGGATKAAAATGTAGGGTCAGGGTGTGTAGAGGACACTGACTGTACTCCAAGGATTCAGGCACTAAGGGCTGATTCTATTTCCCAAGTTCTTTTCAGACCCATCCTGAAGTATTCTGACATTTCCTGGTGGGTTGTCTGAGCACAATACACTTTACCTCCTCTGTTAGTATCAGTTATAGAAGAACTACAGAATCACAACCCTCCTTTTCTAAACAGAACAGAAAAGTGAAATCCTTTCTTAATAAAAGTAGGTTTTTGAACGGACTCTCTCTAGGAAAGTGTCCATGTTGTGTTGATATGATTCAGTCTATCCAGACTAAAAAACATCTGTGCTTTTCTTAAACTCTTCTGAGCTAAGAAGAAGTTAGCTGGGGTTATGGATGGAGCTATGAGAAGAACCAGCAAAGCAATCTTAAATGCTTTTGTCTTTATTTATTTATTACCCTTTCCTTGTGCCAAACATAAGTCACTTTGTGATGGTGCTACAAGTAAGGTTACTGGCTTTGTGTATATTTATATTGCTGCTGTTATATTATTTTTTCAAGACCCTCAAAACCAAGGATTGTTGGTGTTTGAGTCTGAATCAGTAGGACAGTCTGGCTTAAAGCATGGTTCCACAGCAGTTGTGCTTGAAATAGCAGGAACAAACAGCAGTGGAACCAGGAGCTTCAGCTGCTGTCAGAGGCTGCTGAAAAAAATCTGTTCTGCATTTTCACTCAACTTACCATGAATCAATTGAATTATTGTTCCAGAGGCATTGACGTTGTAAGAAACAAAATCAAAATGTTTGCCCAGCAAAAGGTCACACTTCCAAAAGGTCGGCATAAAATAATCATCCTTGATGAAGCAGACAGGTATGTTGTTTYTTCTTGACCTCAGCCCCTGTGTGAAATGTGCTGCATCTCTCCTGTCTGTAGAGCTCCAGTCTTGGGCAGTATTGAGTGTTTCTATCMAGCTGTTCAAAATAATTTGTTAGGAAATGAATATGGATTGAACAGTGATCTTATGGGAGTACTCGCAGCAAGAAGGGATCATTGCTTCCAAAGAGATGCTGAATATTGCTGTGGGATGCACTGGTTGTGAAACACAGCAGTTTACTGGAAAGGTGCCCCATCCCTGGAAAACTGTTCAAGGCCAGGCTGGATGGGRCTTGGAGCAACCTGACCTAGTGGAAGGTGTCCCTGTCCGTGGCAGGGGGTTGGAACTGGATGAGCTTTAAGATCCTTTCCAACCCAAACTATTTTGTGATTCTGTGATCCCTTCTCTTTGGAAAGAGTTTGGCCCATGTGGAGAATTTCCCTGGATGAAAATAAGACCTTCTCCTCCTCCATATTCTTAACAGTGTTCTTCAGAGCATTAATGATTTAATTGTGCATGTCATGGATACCATTTTGCATACTGTGGAGGTCTCAGTGACTCCCTGCATTGCAGGGTGGTTTGTCCACATGAAAAAGCTGCTTAGTTTATCAAACCAGAACATTGCAAAGCACAGCTTAACATCAGTAAACTCTGAAGCTTGTATGGAAATAGTTCTTAGGCTGCACCTATGAGTGAGTGAAGGGCAAAATCTKTCCTAACTCCTTGTCTCCTCTCAGCATGACAGATGGAGCTCAGCAAGCAYTGAGAAGAACAATGGAGATTTATTCCAAAACCACACGCTTTGCACTGGCCTGCAATGCCTCTGACAAAATCATAGGTAAGTGCTGCTGCCTCCTGGCTCTTCCTGTCATATGTTTCCCATACTGCTGGCTGACCTCCAAGGCAGCTTCCAGAAATACCTAGATGCAGCTTGAAGAAAGCATGGTACTTCTGAAAAATCCAGCCACCTGTAGTTCAGCTGATAAAAGAGTGACTTTGTGTAGTCAGAGAACTCTCTGAGCAGCCCTTTTTGATGGATAGTGCCACATGTGACTGCAGAAGCAGATTTCTCAAGCTCTGGGCTTAATCTCCACCCAACTCTGCTACAGTTTGGGATGTTTGATGTATTGTTTACTGGGTGTTGAACCCTTTTTGTCCTTTCTGAATCATAATCTTAAGTTTTCCTATGGGTGAACACATTGCAGAGCTTTAGATTTCTCAAAAAAAAAAAACATAAATCTGTATATTCAGAAATCCAGGAGAACAGAGGAAGCTGAGCTTTGTATCCATTTCCACATCTCTGGGAGAACTCCAGCAGCACATTTGGCCTCAAGGGAAGGACTGTAACAACTGTGTGTGCTTAAGGAGAGGCTGTGTTCTGCTTGGAGCTTACATGTCCTTTTCCTTTAAAAGACATAAGAACTGCTGGAAGCTGAAGATGTGTGTTTGGTTGTGGGGCTTTTGGAGAAGAAGAGAGAGGAGCTAATGACACATCTCTGTCCTCAGAGCCCATCCAGTCTCGCTGTGCAGTGCTGCGTTACACCAAGCTCACAGATGCACAAATACTTGCCAGGCTACTGAAAATTGTTGAGAAAGAGGATGTAGCATACACAGATGATGGACTAGAAGCCATTATCTTCACAGCCCAAGGTGATATGAGACAGGTAAAAGGAGAAAGACAATGAAACAAAGGCTTCTGTTTAAAGCAAAAAATGTTTGAATTGCAGCTCTCAAGGATTTCTCTCTGGAGAGGTAAAGCAAAGGAGGATGTGACTTGTGACCCAAGAGTAACTAAACTATTTGGTTTTGTGAGGGTTTAAAGTGCTCCTAAAAAGTGAGTTGGTGGGAAATGGATACCAAATTTGTGGGAGGAAATAAAGTCAGCATAAATTTGTGAAATTTTTTTTGTTGTTATTTAATGGCAAACTGCTTATTTGGCATCATTTCCTGAAGTGCATTTCATCCTGAGGAGGGGAGTGAGAAGTAGAGCACTTCAGAAAATAATTAAAGTCTTATTTTTTTCTTTCACAGGCATTAAACAACTTACAGTCCACATACTCTGGATTTGGCTTTATAAACAGTGAAAATGTCTTTAAGGTCAGTAAGAGCTGAAAGCAGTTCTGCCAGAAGTTTAGCCCTAGGGCTGGGTGAGATTCCACTGGACACATGAGCCTTTTTGCAAGTTTGCAGACAGCCCTGGGTATGCAGCAGTTACAGCATCAGAATTTAAGTAGCCCATGTGCCTTTTGAGAAGAGATCCCTAATGGCACATCTGAGACCTCTGCAACTCTCTCAAAGCACACAAATCCAAYAGCTGCTGGGAAATTTCAGTGCTCACTTGGGAATCTTGGGTGCTCTCATTTCATGCTGTTGAGTCTGCCATGACAGACTATCTGAAAAGTCAGATTACTTAAAATTTAGTCTGTGTTATGGAAYATTTCTGATTCAGTACTTCAACTCCATGGAAGCTTGCTGTCAAAGCAGAAGTTTAATACAAAGTTTTCTGATACATTAAGTGTAGTATTTCTCTTGGATACAGGTATGTGATGAGCCTCATCCTCTGCTTGTGAAGGAAATGATACAATACTGCATCAAAGCAGATATTGATGAAGCATACAAGGTTGGTTTTCATGTCTTTTGTYAGTATAGTCAAGTATTTCTCTACAAGATGTTTGTTTGCTTTGAGGAATTGACAATATGTGTTTTTTTTAAGATAAGGGCAATACCATGAGTTGATAAACTAAATCCCTTTTGGGCAGGAGTTTGTTCAGATAAATAAGCCAACAAGCTAAAAAGCAAGTTGTAGTGAAATGAATTGCTAGATCCTTGAGGTTAAATAACAATACATGCCATACATAATGCATTAAAAAAAATGCATGTATGATAAATTGTACATACAATTTCAGTGATTATATACAGCTGTTGCAGMAGTGAGTCTCCTTGACTCACCTGGCAGATAAATGGGGGATTATTTTTGCCTGCACAGATTCTTGCCCACCTGTGGCGCCTTGGCTACTCTCCAGAGGATGTCATTGGCAACATCTTCCGTGTCTGCAAGACCTTTCAAATGCCAGAATATCTGAAACTGGAATTCATCAAGGTCAGTACTAACTCAGCTCCTGATGGGGCCTGCTGGGCCTTTTTAAGGAGAGGATGTGATCAGGGGCAGCCTCAGGGCTTTCCATTTAAAATGTGGTGTGTATTAGCACAAAGAGAGTGCTTCCTGACTCATTACTGCTTTCTTTCCCACTGCATCACCAATTTGTCAGTGAGAAGTCACTTGAAGTTTAGCATCTGAACACCCACAGAAGTGCCAGAAGTCACTTTAGTGATCAGCTGAAATTAAAAGCAGATGTAATGCTGAATTTATTAGTTATATCAAAGCCTCAAAGCAACTCCTTGAAAATGTTTTTCAAGTGCATACTTGATTCTAGTCCAATAGATAGTAAAATATTAAATKAACAGAGAGTTGACAAACATTAAGCTGGTGATATGGAACCATTGTTCATATTTGAAACCTCCTATGCAGGCACCTTGCTTCTTGTAAAGCAAGTGGGGAAACACAGGCTTTGATTTTAAAAACAAAAGGCAGGAAGAGATACATTCTCTGAGGCTCCAGTGACTCAAAGCTGGTCTTTTAGCAGTAAGGGATGTTCTGTGTAGTCATTAGTGAAATGCACACAGACTGGGGGAGTGAGCAGAAGGCCTGACAATGTGTCTGTCACCAGGAGATTGGGTACACTCACATGAAGATAGCAGAAGGTGTGAACTCCCTCTTACAAATGGCTGGGCTGCTGGCCAGGCTGTGCCAGAAGACTGCAGCCCCTGCAGCCAGTTAGGCACCTCCTCAAGCCTGGGAACCCACCAGCTTTTGTTGCAAAAAGTGTTTCATACTTTTTTTATTTTTTATTTAGACCAATAAAGCTCTAAAATTCCCTTTAACCCACGAGATTRTGTGTGTTTTATAAGCAGGATAGAAGAGAGGACTGTGACAGTCCAGAGCAATTAAAGGTCTGTCCAGTTCACTCAGCAAAACTGCTTRTGTCTGTGGTATTGAGACCTGAGCAGGAGAAACAAAAATGGAATCCTGTTGTTAGGGATTCCACTTCAAGCCTGGTCATGAGTGATCTTACCAAAACCAAGAAGCAATTTCTTTTGCACAAACTACAGCATTTACTGAAGTTATAATTGAGACACATTGAGCAATTGCCACTTTGTCCTGTGGGTAGGGAAGGTATTTTCACCAAACATAAAGGACAAATATTACACATTTCTTAATGGTGCCACTRTATTTTGGATATTACTTTTGTAATCTTTAAAAAACTTTACTAAATTCTGGGCTACTCTGCATTTAAGTTCCCTTTCCTGTCCCTGCTTGTCCAGGTTAGGTAATGTCATAGTTTCAGCCTGACAAAAAGCTACAGAATCACGTTTGCCTGGCCAGCTTTGGAAACACCTTGCCAGTGTCCATGGGCAGTTAAGTGTGAAATGCAGAGAGAAAGTTGATATAAATGGAATTTGACCTCCTGATATGAGATGTGAGCCTTGTGTCTCCAAGCAGATAGATCTTATCTCATTAACAGAATCACAGGGTTGGAAGAGACCTTTAAGATCATSAAGTCCAACCCAGCCCTAACACCTCAGCTAAACCATGGCACTGAGTGCCACATCCAGTCTTTTTTTAAATACATCCAAGGATGGTGACTCCACCACCTCCCTGGGCAGACCATTTCAGCACCCAATCATTCTTTCCATAAATAACTTTTTCCTCMTATCCAACCTSTATTTCCCTTGGTGCAGCCTGAGACTGCATCCTCTTGTTCTGTCAGTGCTGCCATTTCCTTTGATTACACATCACAGCCAGCCTACTCTGTCTTTGCTTTCTCATTAAATGTGTTCATTGCTGAATGGGAAAGGAAGAGGTGTTGCCATGGATGTTTCAGAAACCAGCAAACACTGTATTTGGATGACTCAAGGGCAGTCCTTACCCTGTGGGATGTGCCTGCCCACAATGGTGGTGCCAGTGAAAGGGTGAGGAACATGGAGGGTCATGGTTCCTCTTCCTGCCTCTTTTCAGAGGGTTTCTTCTCAACTACATTCAGTGGCTGCATTTCACAGCTCCAGTTTGGAGCACACTCTCCTTTGGGCTGATCCTTTCCAGCTCTGGGGGACATAATCACACTCACTTTTCCTAGGAAGAGGATCAGTATTGATCCCATCAACACCTGCTCTCCAGAGGCATTTGTTCCCCCTTTGAGTGCAGAGCTGCTGCTTTCCAGCACTTGGCACAGACTCCCCAGCTCCAGTACCAGAGCTGCATCAGCCAGAATTACTTTTCTAAAGCATCTTAAATTGAAAACAGGAAGTGAATTTCTCACTTGACTGCCTACTTAACATGAAAAGAGAGAGGTGGGCCCAGGGGAGATTTAAGTCCCCTTGCATTAGGTTGTAACAACAGAGTAGCAATTCTGGTTGAGCAGCAGAACTCCTTGCACACCTGAAACCAGTCCCAAAAAGGCAGCGTGTCAGTGAGCACACACATCTGTACTCACTGCAAAGAAAAACTSTGAGATTGTTCAGAGCAACACTGGTGACATTGGTGAGAGTTCCTGGAGCAGTCCCTGGATACCTTCCAGGGTAGTGAGGTGATGGCTGAGAAGTGCTCCAGAAGCTTTCCAAAGCCCAGGATTTACCCCTCACAGCTGACTGCTCTGGAGAGCTGCAGAGGGGGATTGGCTCAGACCCCAGTAAGTGAAGATTCTCCATATCCAGTTCTGCCCTGCYTGCTTTGGCTCCACAACTTTCAGCCTTTGGCAATGGAGGAACCTTGTACCAAGAAAATCTAACTGGTGTAATCTGCCTCCCTGCTTAGYGAGGAGAGCAGCAAATCTTGTACTTTCATGTTGTGACCATGCACTRACCTAATGCCTAGAACTTTCTGGGAGGTCTGCAGCTGGATCTGCTGCTGTGTGCCAAGGATCTGTCACTGCTGCTGATCTCCTTTCATGAATGGCTCCCTTGGTTGGGAGATGAATCACCAGACATCACTCAGAATGAGCTCAGCCTCAGAACAATCCACAGTCTGCAGCACTTCATGGAAAGTGCAASCTTCTTCAGGAGCTGAGGGTGAATCCCAACAGTCTCATAGCCCTGGGAGGTATTTCAGGGTAAACAGGCACAATTTCAGTGGCAAAGGCACCCCTTGTGTGCCTGGGACAGACAAGGCTGTCACTGTCTGTTCTGGCTCATGGGGACCCTGCTGAATTGCACCTGTGCAGGTTTTTGCAGAGCATTTGACCATCACACCTAAGGGTGTGAGGAGAAGCTGGGCTGGGGTGAGCAGGAAGTCAGGCTGTAGCTCCCTGCCTGTGTGCATCCCTGAAGTTTTCTCTGTTGTAAAAGTCCTGTGGACACTTGTAGCATTTGGAGGAGCCAGAAGCAAACCTGCTGAGCCAAACTCCAACCCACCCACTGTTCCAGCTGCACCAACGGTGGGCAGCTGTGGTCTCTGGGTGATTCTGCTAAAATTAGAGCCAAGWCATTTGCAGCAGGAAGCACCTGACATCCCTTCTCCCACTCCACAGCTCTTTAACCCTTAGCTCCCCTGCTCTGCTCACTCCCCATGAGTGTGGACTGTGCTCTTTCCTGAAACACAGCTTACTGGTCTGATTTGGAGGAAGAAAGCTTTTAATGCCTTTTCTCCCCCTAAGATCCTGCACATCAYTCCATGTCACCTCCTGTCCTCCCATTTCTGTGTCACCTGATCATGCAGACATCTGTCATTGCAAACCATAGCAAAACACCCCATTTTCTTTGGAAGCTTTTCAGTTTTAATAAATAAGTGTTCCAGATCTGTACCTCAGGGCTCAGGAGATAGGGATTCTGTTTCTGGGATGATGTTCCAATGCCATATTGAGGGACTGGGACAGTTTCTGAGGCTGGTGGCTGGAACTCACTCTCACAGTTGCTGCTGGTTCTTTGTATCATCATAAAACAGATCCTGAAACATGAGGAAAACCCCCACAGACCAACACTGTGAATTACATGGCTAAAGCAGGCACTTAATCCTCTTTAGCTTTTGTGAACAGGTTGGAATCTCATTCAGCTCCAGACAAGCACTGCTGTTATAAACACAGCCTCTGCTTGCCAGTCCCTCTCACGTAGGAAATGCTTCTGTAGGAGAGCTCAGGAACTAAATCAGAACCTAATCCCTGTGGCTTAATGCCATTGTGCATGAGTCACCCTGGCAGATTAGGCAGCTGGCTGCATTACTGCTCAACAAGTTAAGGATTCATTCCATGCCTGACAGGGGAAAACACTGCCCAGCCTGGCCATCTTGGAGTGGACATGCAGGGAAATGGGAYTGGGATGAGGAGCCTGGGGCTTGCCCRTGGTCTCTGGGGGCAGAGGGCTTTCTCCAGGTGCTGGTTTTGTGSTTGGACTTCTGTGGGGCTTCAAGCTGTSCATTTCTTCCTCTCAGKAACACCCCTYCTTCATCACTGCAGGCACAGTTTGGGGAAGAGATTTCACTGAGGGGTGGAAATCTCCCCTCTCCTTGTGTGCATGTTCTCTGGGTGTGCTCTTACAGCCCAGCAAAAGATTTCTTCAGACTTTACGCAGAATACTTGAAATAAGAGGAGAAAAAAACAGTGAGTCCACTGACTTTTAATCCCTGCTTTCAACTTAACTCTGCTGCCTGCTACATTTTCTTTCCAGGAACAAATAGTGACATACACTACAAAATGCCCATGTCTAAGCAGAAACCCCAGTTGTGCTCCTGGAGGATGATCCCTGATCAGAGCAGGAGGCACAGAGGCACCAGGAGCCCATTTCTCAATTCAGCCTCCCTTGGTGGAGAACTTCTGCTGGCATTTGTTGGYTGGACATTGAGAYTTCAGAATATTACAACACAGGCATSRTTATAATGGCCAAAAAWGCCTGGCAGCCAGATATGGCAAGGTCAGGTTTCTCAGGCCAGGTTTTTCCATGTCCAGCAGAAGCAAATGCCACAGTGTGCAGAACAGGATGGCTGTGCTTTGCATGCTGGGGACAAATCTTAACTATTCTGCATGGCTTCAGAAAGATCCAGTTCTGGGAGTCTGCCCAGTGCTTGGTGGCTCCAGTCTGGGGAATAGAAAACCCTRTAAAACTAGAGCAGCTGGCACGTGGCACAAGGACAATCCCACTGGATCTCCATAGGTGCTCAAGAGAGTAAAAACCCAACAAGGAGAGCAATACTGGTCCCAGTCCAGTCTGGACCAGTGCTAACCAGTACATCATCCTCTGTCCCTCAGTGCCATGCCACCTTCCTGCAGCTCTCTGCAGTTTTTATACTTTATCTGCCTTGAGTGATTCTTTATGAGCAGCATCAGGTGGTGCTGATAATGGGGCAGGATGTGTGGCCTTAGCACAGCAGGCAGGGCTCAGCTGAGGAATCCCTGCTCAGAGCAGGGGCTCAGGGTGTCCCTGTGACAGCACAGAGCAGTTCTGAGTGCCTGTGCCTGTTGGAGGAGGGCAGTGCTGGAGCTGGACAGGGACACATCTGTCTCCATGGTGTGTGTCAGCCWGCTTGGCATCAGCCAGGGAGGAGGCACTGCCCAGGGTGGGCTCCTCACWCTGCCCCTGTGGGCTGCTGTGCTSSRGCTGAACTCCCTKTGGCATAAACMAAATCCTCCCACCCCTAAATAAACMCCACMAACCAAATCCTCCCACCCTACATGAACATATCAGCCATTTGCTCTGTTCCTACCTTTGCTCTGACAGCAGGGCAGGGCCTGGCACAGGAGCAGTGTTGATGTAGTCTGGCTCCTCATCCAGGCTTTCTGCCAGCGGGGCTGTGGGTGAGGATGGGAAGCAYTTATCAGTGAGGGGGTTGGTGTAAAAGCACACAGACCACTGACACAACAYGTGTCCTGCCAGCATTTAGCCTTTGGTGCTGACATGGTTTTGTGCCTGGGCTAAGAAAACTCAGATCAGTGTCAAGGTCTCCTAGGAGAGGCTTCGAAATGATCATAGCAAACTTGCAAACTCTGGGCAGCATTTCAGAGCCAAAAAAGATTTCATCTAAAGAGTGTGCAAAAAAGTTGGTCTGCTTAGAGAACTTTCACACCAAAGAGACAAAGCTCTTAAATGTCTACACTCCCCACTATCCCCAGGCCAGAACTACCCYCATGCCTCACAGGAAACCACAGGTTAAATTAAACTGTGGTTAAAAGGTCAGCTTGAGAAATAGGCCCTGTGACTGCAGCAGGAGTCAAGGGCTGACCACRGGGTGTGTGCACAAAGTTCTGTGTCACAGGGGATTCACAGGGCTGTGCTTGTGCTGGGCAGCCTCACATGGAAGAGGATGTAACACCTGAAGAGCAACATTTCCCTGCAGCCTGCCATGGACAGGGTTTGGGCACAGCCACCCAAGTGGTGGCCTTKTGAGTGTGACAAACACCACATCCCWGCACAGCAGCACTCAGSTGCAGGGRTGTGTCACMATTTGCACCTTGCCTTGGATATTTATCATGGACAATTGGGGAAAAAAAAATAAGACAAGGGTGGCTGCCTTGCCCTTGCATGGTCTGTGCTGCCCATGAGCCCCATCCCCAAACAGCAAATAACAGCTGGGAGCATACCTTGCCCTTGCTGGAGCTTCCATGTGTGTATTGCCATGCTGTTCTCRTAGTCTGCAGCATCATCTGTGCAAGGAACAGTTTGGACAGGACGATATGAACAGAAAATGGACTAAACAAGGGCCTTTTTGAATCCCCTGACTGCCCCCTCCTGCCCCTGCACGTGGCTCAGCTCCCAGCCAGCACAGATCTGCTGCTGCTGCCTCATCGTTTTTCCAGCCTTGGCCACGTGCCTGRATATCTGCAGGCATGGATGGGGATCAGACAGGTCCCTGCTGCTGCTGCCTCCTCTAATCACCCTGCACAAAGCCAGGCAGGAGCAGGGCAGGCTTTAGCAGTGCAGAAAGCATGTGTTAACCCACAGAAGGAAACCAGACTGGCTTCCTACTTTGATTGCAACATCCCAGGACTGRAGGGACACTGTGGTTCAGTGTCATCCTCCAGAAGCTTCCTGGCTGCAGCCTTCTTGTGCTGGATTTGGTGAGAAACCTGAGCCAGGGGCTAGAACTACAATCATCCTGGCTAAAACAACACTAAAACCCTAGAGATGCAGACCCCAAAGCTCCTGAATTGCTGCAGAAACCACCAAGTCAAAGGCATCAGGGTGGAGATACCACCAAGTGCATTTTCCTGCAGAAAGGGGAAATGTTCCAGGCCTGCTCTGTGTGCAGCAGCCCCATGGCCAGGGCTGGTAGGAAGAGCTGAGCTGTGAACAAGCAGATCACTGTCCTCTGCATTTTGTGTGCCACACAAGAACTGTGACAGCAACACTTACCTGSATCAGAGCCCTGAGACACCCCAGGGGTGACATTTTCATAGGCATAGGAATCCTCATCTTTCTCTGGTGGAGAGAAGAAAGAGGAGTGACAAAGGTCCTACAGACGTGTAAGTGATGTGGGAAAATCCCTCAGCACCTGCAGGAGGGGGCTGATTCCCACAATGAAATGCAGATCAGCTGAAAAACTGTTAAGTCTTTGTGATGGCCTGTGGTGACCAAGGGATGGGGTATCTGAGTGCAGTGGCACTGGGGGGTCACTCCCACAGGAGCACAATCCCCAGGGGTTTGGGGCTGTCCTGTTTATAGGCAACAGAGGAAGGCTTGGACACCCCTCAAATCCCACAGCTCTGCCACCCTTTTAATAAATGTGTGTCCTGGAGCCCCACTTGCTTCAGGCCACACACAGTGATGCACAGGGCTCAGCAGGGACAGTCTCACAAGCTCCCTGCAGCCATGGACAGCCAGGCTGCATGAAGGAACCCACCTGGCTTGCCTGGAGCCCTACCACGGGGTGGGTTGAGGAACCTGGTGCAGTTGTAGTAGTGATCCAAAGATATGGGCTCCCTGTGAGAAGAGCAGCACTGTTAGCTCCTCCTGCCCAGCACAGGCCTCCCAGGCTGAGCTGTGGGAGCACCAGGACACCACTGGGACCAGTGTGGCTCCACCTGACTGTGCTGGTGGTGGCACAGGGTACTTACACATAGGTGGCATCTTGTTGCAGGCAGCTCTCTGCAGGAACAAGGGTCTGCTGTCAGCACCCCAGCATGGCATCACCCTGAACAGCCACCCCAGCACAGCCACAGCCAACATCCCCAGCAGCCACAAAGCCCTGGCACAGCCCCAAAGCCTGCCCACAGCACCCCAGGTCCTGAGAAAAGCCCAGCTCACCACTCCCCATGGACACATCCTGGCAGCTGGCAGGGACATGGGGAATGTGCTCCCTGGCTTGGGAAAGGAGAGCACAGCCCCACACACCAATGATCCTCTTAGGGCAAGCCCCAGCTCACACAGCTCCAGGAGGGAGCAGGGGGCTCTGGAGCATCCCTCCCCCTCTGCTCTGCCCGTTAATGAGATCAGGGTGTGTCTGACAAAGCCATCTCTGAACTGAGCGAGCCACAGCCCTGCCAGCTGCAGTGCCAGCTGCCTGGGTGTGCTCCCTGCCAGCTCCCATCCCCTGGCACCTCCCATCCCCTTCCTTCCCAAAGCCCCAGACACATGGCTGCAGTCTTTACCTGCCAGGAAATTCTGGTACCTGGACTCGTCCCTGCTCCCTGGGGACAAGAGAGGGGCACATTACACAGGAACCCAGGCTGGGTGGTGGGAACAGTTTGGCAATGGAGGCACCAAGTATTTCAGCACCAGCAGCTCTGCCCACACTCAGCTCTGAGGTCAGGGGATGTGGCTGCAGGGTGGGACACTGCAGGGTACAGGAACTGGGACAGCCAGGGGTGATGTTGGAAATAATCTGTGCCTGTGGCTCCAACCAGGACTGGTCAGCAACAGCAGGGTGAGCTCTGGGCTTTAAACTCAGACCCAAATTAAGATGGATGTGGACCCACTGGAGTGCACAAAGATGCCCCAAGGGCTGGAGCCCCTCTGCTCTGGAGACAGCCTGGGAAAGCTGGGGGTGTTCAGCCTGGAAAAAAGAAGGCTCTGGGGAGACCTTAGAGCCCCTTCTAAAGYGAGAGGGACTTTGGACAAGGGCTGGGAGTGGCAGGACAAGGGGGAATGGCTTCCCACTAACAGAGGACAGGGTTAAATGGGATATTGGGAAGAGCTTTTCCCCTCTGAGGGTGGGGAGACCCTGGCACAGGTCCTGGCACAGGCTGTGCAGAGCAGCTGTGGCTGCCCCATCCCTGGAAATATCCAAGGCCAGGTTGGACRGGGCTTGGAGCACCCTGCTCTAATGGAAGGTGTCCCTGCACATGGCAGGGACTTGGAAGGAGATTTTTAGGGTCCCTTCCAACTCCAGCTGCTCTGTGATCCATTTTATCAGTGCCTGTCCCAGGAAACTGCTCACCATATCCAGTGTGATGGGAAGCACTGAGCTCTTCAATGGCTTTCCTGRAAGAGAGAAAAGAAACCCAAAATCCTGGGTCTGAGCAAACCCTACCAGCACTGACACACCATCAGAAGGACCACCCATAAAACCTCCCTGCAAGGTCACCAAGCACACACATAGAGCAAGGGGAGATGAAGAATTGGGGTAAAATCCCAAAATGGGAATAACTGTGCTTGGCTATTGCAGCAGAGTTATCCTGGCTGTGTAGTTACTGGGGATTTTGGTGATGGGGAGAAGGRGATTTATCACACCACACTGTTTACAAGTGAACAATGGCCATTTCTTTTCCATGATGCATCTACTATGTACAGCCACAGCTCACTTTGCTGGCTTTGACTTCATCAGTTGCCAGAAGAATGCAGCCAGACTAAAGAAAAAGTCTAAACATTCTATTGACAATCAATAAGTGAAGCAACCTGATCAGGTTGGAGATGTCCCTGCTCCTCACCAGGAGGTTGGAATAGATGACCTTGAATGGYCCCTTRCAACCCAAACTATTCTTTGATTCTAAGCTACATCTGTAGGGCCAGAATGCAATCCCAAATGTTCATGTGTGTTGGGTGAACTTCATCCAACCTTGCCTCTARAGCTGGATTTTATTTAGGTTTTTTCCTACCTTGCTATTGGTAAGTTTTCAGGTTCCTTACTTTGTTCCAGCCTTCGGGTTGCAGCTGGCAACAACAACAAAATCACCACGTTAATTATCATTAATTATCATTAATTCAGCAKCAGCAGAAATTTCAAAGAGCACAGAACATCCAGCAGAGAGGAATCCCTGGGACTGGAAAGCATGTTCCTAAGGCATCCTGAAATAGCTTCCAAATCTTTCCTTGAGTGTTCCAAAATGATCAGCTAGACAAAAAGCTGGTGCCTGTGCAGACACAGAGCTTGCAAAGCCTGGCTGGAGGAAGCTGCAATCCCAGCTGCTGCCTTGTCACCTCTTGTCCCCCAAACCTTCTTGATTTGGGGCCATTCCCCTCCCTCCACACTGCAAGGTGCAGCTGAGAGCTTTGCCTGGGCTGGGATCAAAGCCTTGTAGAGGGGTCTGTGGTTGGACCCAGCAGAGTCCTTGGGCAGGGCAGAGCCACACATGTCACACAGACCTGGCAGCTGCTGGCTGTGACACAGAACTCARAAGCTCAGCTCTGAACCCAACCTGCTGCAGGAAGCAGTGAGGGGGGATGATGAATGAGTCACCCCTAACACTCACACCTTCATTTTCACACAGCAAGCTCCAAGAGCCCCAGCAGCTGAGTTGTCCCTTTTCAAGGACATCAGTGAATTCTTTTCAATGCAAAGGGCATTTTTTTGCCCTAGAGCTCAGAATTCACATACCYAGAAGCATCTAAGGTGGCTTGGACCATCCAGGTCTCATCATTTCATGGCCTGGCTTCAAGGTGACCCTTTGGATGTTACTTTCCCCCTGTCCTGTGCCTGCAGGGCCCTGACACCACGAGGCAAGGGCCAGTGCAATGCTCATACTCACTGGAACGGGATCGGATCACCTCAAACCTCTGCTGGCTCTCCAGCCTGCAAAAAAACAGCAGGACAGCCTCAGCTGGATGGTGGGGATCATGGCAAGGAAAGCAGAGTCAAGAGGCCTGGCAGTTTGGTGAGTGGAGGGCAGAGAGCACCGTGCTGGGCTCTGTGAGATGGGAGCTCCTCCTGGGCTCCTCTTGGATCCTCCAAAGGCAAGATGTGGTTTGGGACCACTGGGAGAGCAGCCAGCATCAGCAGGGGAAGGATCCAGGGATGAGGAAAACATCGTTTAGGATAATTCCCATGCTGATGCTTCAGCCACCAAGGGCCAGCAGAACCTTTTTGCCCACCAAAGGAATGGATTTCATGGATGAAATGGCTTCAAACCCCACTGCTTCACCTGCACTGCTGCCTCTGCCCCTCCCACCATCCCTCAACATGAATAAAATAACATTATCAGTGATAACCTGTGCCCAGTGACAYCTTCACTTTCTAGTTAATAGGAGAGCTGCTTTTCAGAGCATGAGAGAATTCACCTTTTCTACTGCAGGTGTTTCTACACATGTACTTATTAATTCCAGTTTTGGGAATTAATTCCTTCTTTTTCATTGGGGTTAGGGGAAAGCTGGGATCCATGGCCCAGGAATGGTGGGAGAGCTGTCAATAAACCCAGACACAGAGCACTYTGCCTGCAGCACACCCAAACCACACCTCTCAAAAGAGCTCACAGCACACAAACCTGAACCCAAAGCACCTCATCCAGGTATAAACTTCAAGAAGCTGGGACAATTCATCCTTGAGGGATGGAGCCTTCAGTGGCTGCTCCATCAGTCTCCAATGGATCACTCCAGAGCCTTTCCCCACAGAAATAAAAACCCCAGCCCCTTGGAGGCCTTTGCAGAGCCCCACTGCATCTCTTTTGCTCCTGTAACACAGCTTACAACCCAACTTTCCTTTTTTTAACACCACTTACTGTGGTTTGTCTGCTGCTGAAGGAAATAAGGGGCAGTGCATGTGTGYTCACTGCATTTCCTTCATTTATTGTGCAGGTCAGTGGCTGCTCTGCYCCAACCAGCACCAGCCAAGGGCAGGGGCTTCTTTAGGAAGTAAAAAACCTTTTTATCTCATCTCAGGGCACAACAGAACAGAATAACAACTTGCCCTTCTCTCCCACACCTTTTCCAACCAGTCAATGATTCAATGTCATCACAGTCAGAGCTTCAGTTTCATTTTGGATTATTCTCTGTAAAGGCAATGCTCCTTCAGCAGCACCTTGGGCTGGGGCACACTGGGGCTTGCATCCCATCCTGGCATTATTTTCTTTTTTATAAACCCAGATTTCAGCTTGGGTCTGGCTCTGGGGCTCACCCTGGGTGAGATTTTTGGGGGAGAAACACGACTGGGAAAGGCAACTTACTGTCTCCTSCGTGCACTCAGCTGTGTCTCCCGCTTGGCTGGAAGACAAGGGAACAAAAAGCTCTTAGAAAGGTTAATTTGGGATCAAAATACATTCACAAAACTCCTTCAGCACGGCAGGAGAGCAGAGGCAGCGAGCAGCAGTTGCAGGAGGGGTTTGATGAAACTTTTTGAAACTGTGTTTACATTGTGGTTTTTGTCTCAAACCCCACCAAGTAAAGCAGCCAGTGCTGCCCCCAAACCCCAAACAGCAGCTTCTCCCCCATCAACACCCACCCAATGCTCAGGGAAGGGGCTCAAACCCCACTGGCTGCTCACTCTCTGTATGATTTATCCTGCACACTCCCTTCCTTGCCTGCCCTTCTGCAGGATGTGTGTGACTGGAGCTGGTCCCCCCAGCTGGAGTCCCAAAGCCACCCACCCCGATGGCCACGGAGAGGGATGTGCAGCCCCCAGTGTCACACCTGCCCTGGGGAAGGGGGGCTGCAGCTCTGGCTGCTCCTTCCCTCCTGGCTTGGCCTCTTCCCAACTCGTTGGGAGTCAGATTTGTTCCTTTTTTACTTACAGAAATTTTTCCCATAAGTTGCTAGCAAACTAACTAC
>CADDXX010000728.1:222889-265108 GCA_902810485.1 Alauda arvensis | reverse complement strand
GGGTTCCTTTAGCACAGGGATAACCCCGCACTCGGTGCTGCCCGGGAGCCTCAGAGCGGGCACAGCCAACTGCGAGCCCTCTCTGAGCTTTATATAAAAAATGGTGACAATTTTCAGAGGCAGCAAACAGCCCCAGGTCACTGCTGCTAAGGGCCTAACCCGCAGCTCCTGTTATTTATGTTATTTATTTTATTTATGTTATTTTTGTTATTTACTGCTCCAATGCTGGAAGAATAAAACCAGTCCTTAGGCTTCAGCACTGGCAGCTCACACAAATTCACTGCACTCTTAAAAAAAAAGTAATTCCTCTTTTTTTGGGGGTGTTTGAATGGAATAAATTCATGAATTCCCTCTTGGGAAGTTGTGTATTGGCTGGAAGCCCTGTCACAGTCCGTGGAAGAGGGATCCTGCACACACACACACACACACACTCACAGACACACACACACACACACTCACACACACACACACACACACACAGATGTGTGCTTGTGCAACAACAGCACAAGAGGCACAGGACACACGAGTTACAGCCAAAACCCAAACGTTCACGCTGCTCTCACTAAAGCTTTAGAAAGCCTCTCTTACATGTAAATTGTTCAGTAAAGGGAAATTTCGTTATATTGAAATGAGGGCAGYCTGGAGCTGCCACAAGCAGACACCTACACCCAGCTCTCTGTGCAGGAAGGTGACTCCTCATCACAAAAATGATTGAGGAGCCAACTGGTGACAATGTTTGCAACTCTGGGATGAAATCTGGCTATTGAGCTTTCAGAGGAAATGCTGCTTCAACAAGACAATGATCCACTGTGCATGCAAGCAGACTTTCTCCTTTCCAATTCTAACCCGAGATGCAAAAATAATGGCACCTTSCAGAGCCATTCCCAGACAAAATCCAGGTGCTGAAGCCCATCCTGAAATCAGCATCATCTGAACCAAAGATCAAAAGACTCAGCTTTTAATTGCTCCCGTGGTTTCTGGGTGGTGTCTGTGTAAAGGACACTGCAAAATGTGAAATGTTTTYTTCACTGCCAAAAGAGTTGTTACAAAATTGGCATTTCCAGCAGAGGTCTTAGTGATTAAATAGTTTATTATCAGCTCTTCCCTCCTGGAACCCCCCTGCCTCACTGAGACCTGCTGCTGGAAACRATTCCTGATTTGATAAAAGGTCAGAAACACAGGAGCAGCTTGTTTTTATCTCCTGCAGTAASTTATGGAAACACCTCGTTGTAATTTCACTGTGTTCTTTTCACTTGGGTTTGTTTGCCCCCCATGAAATAGTTCCTATTCCTTCAGGCAGGTTCACCAGTTAATTTAACCCATTTTTCACCTTTTGATATGAAGTTGACAAGCAGCAGAGAGATCTCTTGGCTCCAGAAAACTCCTTGGAACCCATCTCCTCCCAGCCCAGCTTACCTGGGCCCTGRGGAGCCAAATGCCCTGAGGGGGGATTTCCATCCCTTCGGATAAAGGTGGGGGTGCTCAAAGAGCAGCTGCCTTTGTTTGAATCAGGTGTTGTGACTGATACTCATCAAAAAATCAGCAGTGAAACAGGGACTGGAAAACAGGGCATCATCTAAAGCCCTTCTGCACAAACACACCCGGTGCTGAAAGGTTTGAGGAAGCTCCAACACATTTCCCAAGCTCAGCAGGCTCCAAGCTCAGCAGCTTTACAAGTCAAGCACTGCTGGGCACCAGCATCGAGCCCCTCTTGCTTTGGGACAGAACAATCACCTGTCTCATCCCAATCACTAATTAGCATTACAAAGCATTCCATTTGTTTAGCAAGATTTTCACAGCAGCTCTGATGCAAGCCACATCCTCGAGGAGATTTTTCTGAAGCAGTGCTGGATAGTTTTGTGTACACCCAGGAACTTTTCTCTCTGCTGGAGTGGAAGGAGCCTTTCCCCAGGCAGAGGGGAAGTGCTGCCTCCTCCCCTRCCCCAGCTGCAATTGCTTCTCTTTGAGCTGAAACCGAAAGTGGCTCCGTGGCTGCCGAAGGAAAATAAATGCTGCTACCACCCAGTGGAAAGTCATCTCACAGCCAGGGTGCTTCACAAAACCTCGGCCGAGTAAGCTTTGCAAGGACTGATCCCAAACATCCCCGTGGTACAAAGCGTCCTGTTCYCATCCTGCTGAGCTCATCCTCGTGCACACAATAATTCTCAACTGGAAGACAGAAACCTAGAAGGTTTGAATGCTTTTATTTGAATTTTTATACAGCAATACAAATTATACAGGTTGGTTACAGTACAGGTTTCGCAGGGGTTTGTAGAGGTACTTGGTGAGTTTTTGGTTTATTGAAAAGAAAGAGGCAGATCTGGGGAGCACGGGGACATGAACAGAACAATCTGGGGGCAGGAAGCCAATCCTGACCACAGGGAACACTGRCCTGGCTGGAACCTACTGGGCAGGAAGGTGGTGGTGGCATTCCCAGCAATACCATCCCCAAAAAAACATCAACCCTGGCATTCTCCAGAGCTYCCCACAGGAACTGCTGAGCACACAGTCAGGGGGTTGTTCCTGTGACAGCGCTGGAGGTCCTCAAAGCCCTTGGATGTGCTTTGCTGCAGAGGGGACAGAGACGAGGGAAGCTGAGGTCACACTGAACCTGCTGGTGAGCAGGGGATGTCACACAACAGAGTCACTGCCACGATGGGAAAGGAAACCAGAAAATGCTTTAGGTTCAGTCACTCAAAGAGGTACAGAGATGAGGAACAGCATTTCAGACCCACTGAGACACCACAGGTGCCACCAGAACCCARTGGCTCCTGCCTTGTGCCCATCCTGGGCTCCTGTGAGCAGACACAGAACARGAGCAGAGCTTCCCTGCAGGCCCCAGTGCACAGGAGAGGGGCTGGACACACAATGCCATCGAGGTATTGCTATCACTGATGTGCATCAGGCTGGAGAGTCAAGTGTCTGGCACTGAGGGATTAAAGCCTTTCAGCAAGCAGGGTCAAARATAAGATGACACCATCCTAAATGCTTCYRTTCAGTTTGGTTTGATACTGCTACAGCAAGTGCTAYCACAAACAACAGAATAAATTACAGGTTATAGAAATAAAATGTATGCACCAAATAAAAGATTTCCCTCTGCCACCTTTAATACACTTCAGCCCTGCAGTGGGTAAGTGGCATTTAAGAGAAGGGAGTCAACTACCAGATGAGAAAATTCCACTCTCAGCTGGAAATCAAATTCTTTTCCAGTCMCAGAAACTCCCCTTTCTAAAAATTTAAGACAAGCAACAGCAACTAAACTGCATSCCAGGAATGCATCCCAGGGAAGCCCTTGAGCAGCACAAAGGTAACTGATTCTGCACTGGAATATGCTGGAAAGGGTGAGCAGTCCCTTCCCTTCTTTGCACCCCACTGGAGGTGAAGCAYAGAAACCACCAGAATGTAAAACACAAACTTAACACACATTTCAGTGTCAGCAGCTCCCTGCCCATGCTCCTGCTGTGAGTGCAAACACCCCTGAGATGGGTTCTGTGCACWGAGAGGGAATGGATGGGGCTGGGACACAAACCCTGGGAGTGCCCCTTGGAGCCAGCCTGGCACACAGCCTGTGTCCCAAACACWCCCAGGGGAACAGGGGGCTCCCAGCAAAGCCACTGCAAGCAGGTTTGTCCAGAGCAGGCAGCAGGACAAGGGCTGCTCTGTRAGCTGCCAGCACTCTGCTTCAAGAGGCTGCACACACATTCCAAAATTGGCTGGCTTTAGTATTAAATCTTTCCTGCTAAGAGGAAGGTTTGCAATTTTACAGGATTTGCTCTAAAATTCTCACAGTTTTATCATCTTTCCTGAAGACAAGTCAGCAGGCAGTACTACAGGCAGCAAWTGCTCCTACTACACCATGTACTGAGGTCAGCATTGAAACTATAACTGTATCCATAAGGTAAAAACATCAGCATCAYCCAAAACTGCCCTGGGACAGCGAGCTTGGCCACAATCACCATCAGCCCTGGGACACTGCAGAACTTCAGCAGTTCTGGAGGCTGTGAGTAGTGGCAGCAAATCTCAGCATGAGGGGAACAAGTTGTTGCTGCTTTAGGAAGGCCAGTGAGCCACACTCGAGGGCATGAATTCAGTGTGACTCTGCCATCACCAGCCCATTATGTGAGTGTGTGAACTCTCCTCCACCTCCAAAACAACCTGGACAGCCACAAGCACAAAGAGCCCCCTCAGAAGCTGCTCCAGGCTTGCACAGCCTGCAGGCAGCATCACACCTGCGCCAGCACTGGGTGCTGCCCTGGGCACTGGGATGAGCTCTCCCAGGGGCATTCCTGGGCTCAGGAGCTCAGTGGGGATTRTTTTTTGGTGGCTGACAGCAGAGCTTTGCAGCACATTAAATGCCACTGTCCACAGCTCCTCCAGGCTCCCACCTTCCCCATTTGGAACCAAACTGCAGTCACAGGGCAGTAGCAAACCTACAGTAGCAAAGGAAACTTGGTTTCAGTTCCAAAACCTGGCTGGTGCCTCCCTGCCTTCAGTTTTGTTTATTTTTCTAAGTTTAAGCTGGAAGAAAGCACTGCACAGCTACCAGAAATAACTCAGAGCATGAATAGCCACAGAGTGAATGACCCATTTGCTGCACTGCTGGTACCTCCTCAGTCTGGGCTTTGCCATGCCAGGCTTAGCTTTAAGCAGCAGGTAAAGTTAAGCATCACAGGTTAAACCTCAACTGCTTTTCCTGGTAGGATGGGAAGAAAACAATCTTGCTTTCTCCTACAAAACTTAAATGCCATATCCATATATTAAATATAATTGTGTTAACTGTTGACAAAAGCTGGTTTGGTTAAGTTTCTGTACAGGAAAATGTTCATCCACTACATTTTTGAAGGAGGGAGAAGGACGGGAGGAGTCTGACCCTGAGCCACATGGGAAGCACAGTGTGGAATGCTCCAAAGAAACCAGGCAATGCATGAATGCTTGCATAGTTAAAAAACCCCAAACTAATCAAAAAGACCCTAGAGACAATGATTTTGGGATCAGGCTGCATTCACTAGAGGGAAACCCTTAACCAAACCAGCCTCAGATACAGAAAAAGACATTCAGAACTAAGATGAGCCATTTGCCACCTCTCTCACTCATCAGGGCTCCTTTCCTCCATGCAGTGGTGGAATCCCTGCTCCCAGCAGCACCAGTTTGACAGAGCAGCTGTGTTCAGAGTGGCAGGAGCTGCAGGGGACCAGCTCTGAAGCAGCCCAGCTCCTCCACATGCTCAGGCTGCCAGCACAGCTCCAGTGCAGGGCTGGGACTCTGCTCAGGCTGGGGCAGGAGCAGCTCTGAAGAGAGGCTGCACTGCCCAGCTGGAAGCAGGAACACTTCCCATCTTTTCAGGCTCTGGAAAGCAGTAAAAGCAGCAGGGAGGTCAGGGCTCATTTCCTCAATAAAAACATGGCTCTAGCTCTCTCAGCTTCCCCTGCAGAACACTAAACACACACTTCAAAGGCACAGGGMAGCAGCTCCTGCACCATTCTGCCCAGTGGGAAAGGGCTCGGTTGGGAAGGTTGGGAGGAAGTTGGCAGAACAGCAGCAGTGGATGCATTGAGTGTCTCAGCACAAAGGACACTGCTCAGGGCTCACATCCTGCCCAGTGCCACCCAGCTGSAGGGGCACAGCCTCAGCAGCTGCAGCAATTGCAAATCCCACCTRGCAGCCTCAGGAATGCACTCAAGTGACACTGAAGTCACAGGACAAAGAAGCTGGGCTCATTTCCACCCATAATYAATTTTTACTTCACTGTTCCAGCAACTCTTTAGATTAAATTCCTCCCCTTCATYTTTWMCTCTTTCCCCCCTTATTTTGTATCAGAATGGCTCTAGGAAAARTTAACACAATATTTGAAAACTGAGGGGGGGAAAAACATGGTRGAGTAGACTCAAATAAAGACCAATGTTAAATATTACTTAATGTTTTCTTTTATTTAAAAGATCATTCACAAAATACCATATCCATAAATTTATTTTGTTATGAAGCAGAATGTGCTAAGTGTTTGGAATTCCTTTTTTTTTTCCTTTGTTTTTGCATTTAAAAGTCAACTGTCTTGACTAGAAGTGAGTTTTTTTTATATGGGAATTTGTTCTTAAAATCTTTTCCACATTGAAGATGTAAATAGATCAATTATTGGTTTGGAATACAACCACACAAATGCATGTCTGTCTTAAATTAAGTATTAGTGTTAGACAAATGGTTCTTATCTCAGAAGCAGATTAAGTGAAAGGCAGAAAGAAGGAAAGAGTAGTTCTGTAAATTGCTGGGACTCTGACTTACAATGGGAACCTCRGGGAAGAAATTCATCACTAGCAGTGGTGCTGGGAGTGGGGCAGCCGTGCTTCCAACCTCCTCTTGTGAGWACTCTGGGCTGCTTTCTCTGAAGGCTCTCATGCCAATATGGGCCCAAGCTTTTCCCACACACTGGACATGCCCAAACTTCAGTGTGACAGAACCAGGTTTTGGTTTCAAACATTTAAATGATTTCTCCTTTTGCTTCAGCCTCCCCTCCCTCCTCCCACACAACACTGACAAAAAACATTGCAAGTGAAGAGAGGTGTAGTAACAAGAGATGCTTTTTACCCAAACTTCTACATGAGAATCTATAGCAGAAAGATTYCTAATCTGCCCATTTTCAAGGTATTCTGAAAAGCTGAGGTCCTAAAACTGTACCCCACTGGGCAAAGAAATACAGGGGATAGTGACGATCAAATACTGCATGGCAAAGTATACACTCCTTCAACAAAAATAAAAWAGTCCATTTTATTTGTAGAAACTTCATTTAAAAATTTACCAAACATGTAAAACCCAAAAAAGTAAGCAGAAAGAGCCAGTGAGCAGTTGTGCTCAAACAGGCATGGCTTTGCAGCACTAACCTTGAGCTCAGAGYTGTAGTAGCATCATACCATTTTGGAAGTCAAGGGCCAGCAGGAAGAGGCTGCTGGCAGAGGCTTTATCCATACTGATTCCACCAGCTTTTCACCAGGCTTGTCAGGCAAGGCATCCATTCAATTGAGCCTTCCTGGCAACCCATGTGAAAGGGCAGCTGCCCCCTTTAGTTTAATGAGGGGCTCTGCTGAGAACAGTGACTCTCACCAATTGTCATAAATGGTATTTCACTACTTGGTTAGAACTGTAAATTTCTGTTCAACTCGTCTGGACTCTTCAGTTTTCCTCTTCAGAGCCACAGCAATACAGAACGAGACATGCAAGTCAGAAGAGGAACACTGAGGAAGTAAAAGGAAACAATACAGGGAAATAACTAAGTCTAACCTGTGCTTCTAAAGTAAAACAAACCCAGAAAGGAAGAAGTGAAGCAGCACCTTTGTCCAGAGACCTCCACACTTGTGGAAGCAGCCACACTGCCTTATCTACTGGCAACTGTGCTGCTTGGAAGGAAACAGAAGAGGGAAACTCAGCACAAAGCAGGCACTAGATACAGCAAAGCCAAGAACGTACTAAAAACCACTTGTTAACAGCTGACATGCATTCACAAGCTCTGTGTTTCGGTTTCAAAGAGGACAAATACCAGATGGCAGGAATGGTAAACTGCAGGGTTGACATTCCAGCAGAGCTAGTCACTCTGTACTGTCTTGCTCTTYCTCCCGCCTCCCCATTCCCTCTCAACCCCAAACTCAGTCGTGTTCTTTTACTACTTCCTCCCGGGGCTTGGCTCCTCCGAAGATGGCAGAGTTGGGATTGGCTACTTGATTGAGGGGAGTATCGACCGTCCGAGGCTTGAGCTGGAGCCGGGGTCGCTGTGCTCGTTCCTCTGCAAGGGAAAACATTCCTCTCGTGACATCCGCCTGGGAAGGGCAGCAGCTTCCCCCTGGCAGCAAAGCCAGGAGCAGGAGCAATCCCCCCCAGCAGGAGTTACCTTCTGTTGGCTCTCTGAAGTCCATGGAAGACCCACGGAGGGGAGGCCCATCTCGGAAGCGGCCGGTGCCRCCGCTGCCCATGGAGGCCCCGGGTGGCCGCCGGTCCCCGGGGCGGGTTCCTCTACCCCGGCCTCCCAAGAAGTCATCATCTTTGAATCCTGAAGATGGAAGACAGTGCATTTAAAGAGCATCTTTTGCAATGTGTTTCATCTAGACTTATCTGGAGGACTGGAAGACCTTGCTGGTCAGCGCTGTCAGTCCAAGGTGATGCACTGAGAGCCTTTGTCTGCAGACAGATTTGTCCCACAGAGCTCCAGCACCTTCTGCAGGAGCTGTCAGAGTTCCATTTGAAACCAAGTCTACTATGCCAAGTTCACAAAGTGCTTTATCCACTTTGAGGCTTAYTGGAGTGTTGGAGAGTGGGTCAAGAGTGAGTTTAAAACATGAACCTTGGCTGCAACTGCAGTTTGTTAACATCATTAGCTGACCTGACAGACAGCACTGCAAGTGCTCAGATTACTCCCAGAGCCAGATCATCACACTGGCTACAGCCCCAGCATGAAATCTGCAGGAGCAGAGCAAATGGCAAATAGCTGGGGAGTAGTGAAAAACACTTATTAAACAGAGTAAAACCCCAGGGCTGTTTAGCTGTGCTATAAACTGACCAGGCACTTACTAAATTAATTAAAGGGCCACGGAAAAAAACAAATCAGGTTTTAAATTGACTGCATTTCTTCAGTTTATGTATCACCAAAAAAAAGTAAATCAAGAACTATCTGTCACTGACCAGAGTTCCAGTCTGCACCAGTGACTACCCTTGAGTATCTCTCCAAGCCCCCACGGCCTGCATTTCAGAGGGAGGAGGATACTTCAGGCCATCAGCATATGGAAAGGGAAAACACTCAGATTTTCAGAAGCTGCCTGGAAGAGAAAGTTGTTTGGTTCCCAACTGATATTTTCCTTTCCACTTCAGTATCTGGCAGAGCTGCAGAGCTGTCCCTTACTTACTTCATTGCCAAACAAGCCATCTTTAAAGACTTGATGTGGAGCAAGGCTGTACAACCTGAGAAGAAAAGCTTCTGTAGCAGCTAAGACTGAAATGCTAAATTTTTGGCTCACGGATCACTCATCCAGCATTTAGCAGGCTGAAATGCATCCACATTTGGAGAAGCTGCCAAAGAAGGTACAAAGCTGTGACACAGAATGCTTAGCTCCAAAGGCAGGTTAAGCAGCACTGCAGCAAGCTCCTCTCTCCAGCACCATGCTCCAATCCATGCTGAGGGCAAGGGCACACTTKGCTTCTCCTGCATCGTTCATTCCACTCACGCAGAGACCAGACATTGCAAGGTTCTATTTGCCAACATCTCCCCATCAGAAAATGGACCAAACCCATGAGTTCAGAGGACAAAAGCAATTGTGTTAATGCCACCCTGCATTCCAATAGCTGGAACTGACTGGAAGTCAAGAGCAAACCCAGTGGCTCTCTCACTACCTTGCACTCACAGCAAGCTCAGTCACTTGCTGCAGCTGCATTACCAAAACAGGTCTAAATGGCTTTTACAAGTGCTTTGGTACACTAATGTGACTTTAGAGAAGTCACTTACTCCAGGGACACACATACAATGACATCACATCTCCCTGAGAAGATGAAAGCCTCTGCTCTGACAGAATATTAGCCTTCCTACATAATCTGTCTGCTTCTGCTACTATTCAGAAATTTACTCAGTTGTATGTTTGAGAAATGCTTGAAACAGTCACCCATAAGCTACAACTGGACAAGAATTCTGCCACTGGTGGTCATTTCACAGAATTTTCTATTGGGACACTTTCCTCTCAAGGCAACAGAAGATTCCCTATGAGGGATCCCACCACAGCTGCAGGATGTCCAAAGTTGGCACACACAGTAGATTCAAACCAGTAATGGTGACAAATGAAAATGACAACATTTCAGTGCCTTTTAGGCTTCCTATCTGTATAAGTGTTAATACTGATACCAGAATTGAAGTCATCTCTGGGATCCCATCCACCTCCTCTGGATTCTCTGGAACCTCCTCCCATTCCTAGGAAAAAAGCCACAATTTTGTTCAAGTCTGAAGCTGTGGGAAAGRCTGAGCAAGGGAACACCAAACCAATGTTYCAGTCCTTCAACATTCAAAGTTATGCTGCTGGAAAATCCTTTTCTTTTGGTACTACCAAGTTCCACTGCACAGGAACAGTCAGTTTAAGCTACCCAAGAATAAGAAGCCAGGAAACTTTCTTTAATAAACATTCAGTGAAAACCTCTGGTGAGTCTGGTTCAACCAACCTTCAACTACAGGCAAGAATGTTTTTACACTGGAACAAGAGAYATATTCCAAAAGAAGCACCTGTCTACATGTGCTTACTCACTTTTTATACATCATCATAAAATAGTAGCAGATCAGACTGTTGGGTTTATGGTTGTCCTCTGCAAGACACAACAGTTATTAGGGGTATTGGTCTCACTTCCTGGGTTAGGAGTGACAACACATCCAGCCTTTGGACACAGAGCACAGCTAAATCTCAGACACCTCAGGAGCAGCAGCAGGTTAAAAACACACACACAKATATATACACAAAATTTCTCCTTTCATATAATCTTCATGTTCACTTGCATGCCTTAACATCAGTCAGCACCAGGAGCCATCACTACAACCATYAGAGTTAAGAAGCTACTTAGAGAAATGAAGTCACCTCTGTCATCGGGCCCGCCGCCTTTTCTGAAGCCAAAGCCACCTTTATCCTGTTTCCTGCCTTCTGCTATGTCCACTCGGAGTGATCTGTCACCCAAAAGCTGTTAAATCAAGGGGAGAAKCTGTTCAGGATCTATCATCAGGGCTGCCAAAGAGTTTGAGACTTGTGCTTGTCTTTGATGTCACAAATGAATTGCAAGGGTACTTACTGCACCATCGTATGTAAGAGCTTCCTTGAGTGACTCCACCTCATCGAACTCTACGTAACAAAATCCTGTAGGGAACAAATCTCAAGTTAAAAGCATTTTAAAAGGCCTTTGTAACAGGCTACTCCTCCTGCATGCCTGCTAATAGCTTCCTTCTCTTTTAAACATGAGTTGTGATGTGCACATGGCTCAGACACCAATCATCATCAACAATGAACACATTTACCTGCACCTGTTAATGATGGGGCAAATCCTCAAACAGAACTCAGGGCACTCTATGAATGCCAAGAGCCTAATTCCCTATCCCACAAAGTTCTCATTAGAGATTACACCTGACCTATGCCTTCAGACAGTTATTCAGATRAATATTGACACTTTGTTCCTAGTGGTTTAAACAAGAAATTGAAATATAACTTATGTGGTCAGCARTGTGATTTTGTGTTATYACATCATTTAGTGGATTTAYTCYTTTTCAGAGGCCCTCTGTTATCCCAGGTAAGCTTCTTYCACCCCTTAAAGTAACTTACACATATAGTCCATTCCCACCAGACAMTTCCCATAGCAATGGAATTTGCATCCCCTAAAACAACTGCCTGAATGGGTTATCCACTTGCTTTTTCTCCATGTCTTCTAAAAAAAGACAGAGCTGAAGCAATGTGAGTCTTCTGAAGTAAAAGAATTATTCAATACTTAAGGTCATGGGGCTTAAGTGGGTCAGCTCTGGTAGAATTCATACCAGACAAGGTTTGAGAAAGCTCTTACATGTCAGGGCAAATATTGACCCCTCACTCAGGTTACTCTGTATCACAAGATGAAACAGTGACTCTCATTCAAATGATACATATTAGTGAATGAGAAAACCTGCCTAAGTCAATATAAAAGCAGAGAACAACTGTTCTTTAGACTGAAATTCCCTTCCAAAGTGACTTTTTCTCCTACTGATTTATCATCTACCACCGAAGAACTCTGAGCACTCACCTTTAAATTTGTCTGTCTCCTTGTCTCTGACTAGTCGTACACTCCTTATGTTGAGATCCTTGAAAATGGCATCTATGTCACCTTGGACAGTGTTGAAGGGCAGATTTCCCACATATGCTGTGAAGGGGGGTTCTGTTGGCAGCTCTTTGTTTCTGCGGGAGCCAAGGCCACCACCACGAGACCTGTTGGGAAGAGCACAGTGCCTGTGAGCTGCCTCAGCACAGCACAGGGCAGCCACAGACTGCTCAGGGGCTGTGCTCCACACAGCTTTGGGCAGTTTTTCTGTCCTYCTGCCTGTACCTGCCACCACAACTGTTGGTCAGCTCCTTTCCAGTATTACCTGATGCAGTACTTCAGTGGGAAACTGAATGCATTACAAGGTGAACATTAATGAAGTGATGAATGACCTCAACCCACAATTCATCAAGGAAAGCAACAGAAGGTCACCTCTAATGTCCCCTGCTCAAAAACTACACCTCTTTAAAAACAATCTTAGAATAGATTTTAAGAATAATTTATGGCAATTTATGGCAGAGGTTTGTCACTGATTCAGAAATGAAGCTGGATCCAATACTCTTAACTAAACAGTGTATTACCAACACCCATTCCACAATCACCCAAATTATCTCAGCAACATTTATCTTAAGGGAAACACTTTTCCCTAAGTCTGAAGCTGTGGCCATAATTGTTGGATATCAGGACTGGAATGCTTTGAAACRAACACAAAATAAATTTGGTTCAAGAAGAGTTTCTGAGGCAGAAAAAATTGTGTGCTGAATGGATGATGGATGCTTATTTCTTCTTTTGTCTTGTGAATTACACAGGTAGACTGGGTGGTCTTCTCCTGTCTTGTACCAGCAGTACCAGKTAAACTCTTGGAACTGGGTGCTGAGGAACTGAATTGTCCCAGCTAAACTCTGTACTGTCCTAATGTAACACAGCTGTGTGAACTTCCTGCAGAGCCTAAGCTTCAAAGGCCAACCTGGAATTTCTGTACAGAGAGCAAGGTATGGAGAGGGCAACCTGAAGTTAAAAGCTCCTAGACTTGTAGACTATAGACTGGTTCCAACACCATTTGTTCCACATAAGCAAATCTCTGACCTTTACCTAAGCATCTACTTATTACTCTGTCCATCTTCCCTTTATCACCCTCCTTCTACTGGGCTTTGCTTGTGGCTGTTCCCTTTCCCTGAGGCTCCCTGTGCATTTAAAATCAAGTGGAACACAAGCTGTACCAAAGCAGCATTTGCCAATGTGACATGGACCAATTCAATTGCTGCAGAGTCTGTCCTAAAATCCAGAAGGTCAAATAATTTTATAATTTCCTTTTATTCTGGCTGGTTGCATGTAGTCAGAAAATCCACTGGGCAAGCAAGGTACTTGACAGCATTTTTTTCATTCAAGAATAGTTTTACTACTAATGAATCAGATAATACATTAAACTTGAATAAGATTCCTTAACTCTTCCTAGGTGAACCAGTCATTTATGCTTTATTTAGCAGCTCTGTGCACAAATCATTTGTCATACTATGAACATGCTGCTAAATCAACCTGAATCACAATCTACATATCTTTAATTAGTGTCCACACAGGTTTGCATTTTAACATTTTTGACAATATTCCTCATTTGTCTCATTAACAAATGACAAAAACATACTGGAGAACTACAGCTGTAAGAGCTGTGAATTACTTCAGTCACAATGCTGAGTTTTAAGGAGGGATTCCAAGAAAGCAGAGTTGCTGTTCTAGATAATCCCATAATACACAGAATCAGTTCCATACCTTTGTCCTTTTTTATCACCTACAGCATTAGGAACAGCTATTAACATAACCATACTGTTAACCTGCATCCAAAAAAGAAAATCTTAATGTTTATGTCCTRCAGGAACATCAGAACTGAGTTTCAAAGGAGCATTCTCTCCTTGTACTCTCAGGRCMTTCCCTGAGCTGCCACTCACCTCACAGGGAGCTGATTCACCTAAAAACCCACCCTGGAGCTGAGTCCTCAGTCAGACCAAGGTGATCTGGCAGCTGCAAAGAGCACTCTGCCAAGATGGGAATGAAAAGGAGAACAAGGGCTGGAACTATCTTTCATCAGCAACCTCCACTCAGCTCAATTTGAGACACTTCTCAAACCTCTCTATCCCCAAAAGGATTTGCTGTGCTACAGACAAACCTTTCTACCACAGTGCACCAGAACTCCATAGGCTGCATGTGTGGAAATCCATGTCCTGTTGTGTAACCCAGACTGATTTTAAATCAGAAAATTAAATATTCTTCTCCAATTTGATATTAAGGCTTTGGTTATCAAATATRTAACTATACCTTTGGTATTTTAATTTCTATTTGAAGAACAGGAATTATCAATAACTAAGTTTCAAACCAAGTTTCTTARGGAACTCAGGTACAGCAACACAAAAAGAAACTGTTTCTGTACTTCCCTACATTTTTTCCAATACTGAAACAGTAAAATAAAAGAAAGGGGCTGACTTCAGTAACCAAACAATGAAGAAGATTCTCTCATTTGCAACAAAGTAGGACAAAAGTAGAAAAATAATTGAAAACACATCTGAACCAGGCAAACCAGAGTTCTGAATGAATATCTGCATTTCCCACTCTAAACTTCTGCTTGSACACAATTAGGTAATAATTATGTCATCTTACTGTGAGAATCTGAAAGACATGACTTGATTTCCTTCTCAGAAAACCAAAGCAGAAAGCTGAAGAGGAAAGCTTGCTCCTACCAACACCCCCATAATTAAACTTTGGTGGGCTGAGTCAATGACTTTGGCCATACTGGGTAGAAAACAACTAAACTCCCATTTTAAAGCTACTCTTTTGCAAAGTTTAGTTATGTTCAAAATGAAGGCTATTTTGAAACCTAGTATTTGAGTTAAATAACCTTTCATTAGAGATCAAAGCTCAAGATGTACCTTTTGCCCAGCACAGAGACAAAGGCCTAGCTGGGATCTGACACTGRAGCTTTTCTGGGGCAGCACAAGGATTAGCAGGATGACAGTGTCAACCCTCCAAGACCACAACACTCAATTCAAACCCAATTTATTCAAGCAACCCAGGACATGTCTGGAGGAAGTATCAGATGTATTCAGCAAAATGCTTACCCAAGCCTAAAAATGAGGAGATATCTTTTGGGTAAGCATTAATGCTTGGGATCCAAGCTGCCAGAAGCATAAGGAGTAACTGCACATTTTCACCGAACTGTGCAGCACTTCAGCAGCTGAATCTKAACCTTTAGTGGGGTGCCCAGCACATCAAGCCACACCTAAATAAACAGCCTAGCCGTGAGGTAGGAGTGGAAAACACTCCCTTTCCTCCAACTCTGACAAAAGTTCTCCTGACTTTCAGTTTCAATTAGGCCTCAGGATGCTTAACTACAGGTCTTCCTGTCAAATTTTGGGCTCCAAAATACTTTCTAAAAAGCTTCTATTAAGCCTTTTGTCATTTGTGTCAGCATCACATTCTTCACCAGGAACAGAGTGACTTCTGCATCCCCTAATATTATGATTCAGCTTTTAGTCAGTGCATCACTAAACATCCCAGGTGAAGCAAACCCCATCTCATCACACGAGTCATATCTTGATGTTCTTCCATATTTTGATGATTATGAGAAAGAGGCAGATAACTTACATCTGTGAGAACCTGTTGGGCACTGCTTTCCCATCTGTCATACTGAAATCCTGTGTTGCTCAGTTGCTGTGTACACAAAAGGTCATGCAAAATGCAACTTCCACAAAAGCTACTACATCTCAGCTGAGTTTACACTGYTCCTGCAGCCCCAGAGTGCCTAAAAATGAGCAGGAGCTACTTTGAATTAACACGGGACTCTTTATTCAGAACCTTCAAGAACAGTCATGTTTTCATTACACTTCGTGTATTACAGGACTTCATACAACATACACAAAGACCTGTTAAATTGTCAATTAGCTATTAGTAACTTAATAGTGATAATGATAATTAAAGATAGAAGTATACACTGGATTCTAATATTAGTAGTAGCTGAAGTTTAGAACTGCAGGTAAATTAGAAGTACATTTTCTTATCTGTAAGGACAYCTACAAATTTGCAGGATGCCTTTTGTTTACCAAGCAAGGATCCACATCTTCYCTGACAGCAAATTTAACTTCTCTTACAGGAATCTGAACATAAAATAACATTTTAACTGGCATTTTATTACTTCATAGAATATGGCTACATTGACTAGGATACACTGTGCAGCAACACCTGAGTTTATAATGGGTAAACTACCACATTGGGCTGCTGGCAAGGTTATTTTGTTACAGAATTTTAAAAAAATTATAGAAATGCAAGTRGCTACATCATCTGTTTGCTCTGAGACATCTCTGAATTAAACCCAAAGGGTATCAGTGCACAAAAATGAGCTTGAAAAGCTGCAGTGTCAGAGTGCATTCAAAGACAAGAAAAACTTACTGCTGTTCTAAGTCCAGCAGCTCCTCCCTGCTACCTAAAGAGTCTGAAATGAAACCAAGTTRTTCATCTAAGAGCAGAAGAGAGCATGAACACTGTTGATCAGGAAATACACCCTGGAAGATTAGATTATACAGTAATACACTTGTGAAGACTTGCTCCCAAGGAAGCTTATCCCACAGRTTTATGCYTACTGTTTTATTTCAGTACACACARAAACTTGTAACAGCACCAACCTCCAAAAAAAAATCAATTGTTTGACTGCACCTTCCTAACCCGATTTAAGACAAACTTCCAATTRCTGGCTATTGTCTCTGTAGCTCCTCCCCTCAAAACACTCTTCAGCAAAGAGATAGAGACAAGCCCGATTCCCAAGGATCAGGGATTTGCAGTCAGCACCCGGAGCCGCGGATAACGCAGGACGGCGGCTGCCAGCGCTGCTCGAGCGGAGGCACCACAAAGCCCTCCCATTTCCTCCCGCCGCAGGCACCACAACGCTGCCCGCTCCCGGGGGCGCCTGGTCCCGCCAGCACAGCGGCCTCCWGCCCCGCTCCAGCCCTCCGGGGACGTTCCCTCCGCCCATCCCGCTGCGGCCCCGCACAAGCTCCTCAAGGCCTTCCTTGGCTCTGGCCCAGCACCTCCCTAAATCCCCCCTGCACTCGCCTCCGGGACGGCGGGAACAGCGACACCCTGTCCCTGCCGCCCGTTCCCGGCGCTGCCGAGCCGCCGGGCACTGAACCCTGCGGCGCTGGCCGGAGCAGCGCGGGCACAGCCGGGACCCCCCGGCCCCGCAGCCCCCACCCCGCCGCACAAAGCGGGGCCGCCACGGCCGGCGGAAGGGCACCCCCCCACACACCCTGGAGGAGGGCGGGCAGGGGCACAACGAGCCCGAACAGTTCGCAGAGGCAGCGCCCCCGTCCCGCAGCCCCCGCCCGCCATCCTCGCGGAGCGGGGCAGGCCGGGCCCTGCGGCCGCGCCCCCGCCGCGCCCGGCCGGGGCCACCGCACCCCGCTCCCGTCCCACCTACGGGGGGAGCCCCGAGCGCCGCCGGCGGCCCCGCTTACCCGCGGCCGCCGCCGAAGCTGCTGTAGGCCCGGTCGTCGTAGGGATCGAAATCCGCCATCGCCGCCGCGGCCTCGTCCCCGTGCGAGCGTGACAGGACCGCGCCCGAGGACCCCGCAACGCTTATATACGGCGGCGCGCGGGCCGGGGCTGCCCCGCGCGGTGCCTGCCTCCAGCTCGCCGCCCCACGGGGCTGTCCGCGCTGCTGCCTGTCGGGAGGCGCAGCGCATCGCTTCCCTCGGCTCTGGGGCGGGAGCTGCCCGGGGAGCTGCGCCGTGTCTGCTCTGGGTTTGCCCGCGGATCTGCTCCGGACCTGCCGGAGGAGCTGCCTGGGATCTGCCCGTGGATGTGCCCGGGAGCTGTCGGGGATCCCCTCGGGATCTGCCCGGGCTGGGCCGCGGTAATGCCTCCGGTGAGCGTTGGACGYTTCAGTGGTGATACAAGCCCAGCCCGCGGCTCTGATTCCCCGAGCATCCCGCTGCGGGCAGGGATCACACACACCGTGGAAATGGATCCTGCCCCAGGTGTCACAGTCACCCACAGCGATCACAGGGACGGATCCTGCTCCAGGGTTATTCCCTGCACTCCCGCGGGTGGCACCGGTGCCTGGCAGGACAGCAGCAACACGCAGTGTTCACAGGGCTGCTGCAGGATAGTGCTGGATTTGATTGCAAATTAAGACAACGGGCTGTACCCGAGAGTTTCACAGTGTCCTTAAAAAATACCATTTGTACCAACTGGTTTGTCTCCTTTTGCTAGGCCATAATTCAATGTTTTCTAATAAAACCCCGTGACATACGATAACCAACTGTGCCCACACCTCACGTCCCTGACCGTGCACTGCCCATCCCGGCTCTCCCCGCAGGCTCTGCCCCTCTGTCCCCGTGGAGTCCCGCGGAGACAGRATCCAGGATCCAGGCTGGATCCAGCCCTGCCTCCGGAGATGCGGGGTGAGGGAAGCCCGGGAGCCCCTGGGGCAGAGGAGGGACGAGCGAGYCCTGCGGAGGAGCAGGGCTGSGGGTSAGGGAGGGACCGTGGCGCTGAGGGGACCGGGGCTGTTGCAARATGTGGAATGTGTCAAGATTATTTCAAGTAGTAATGTTCTTTAATGTAAGATCTTTGCATACCTTGAGCAAGAAAGGAGACCTAAGCCGTGGGGCAGGCAGCAGCCAGCGTCCCTTACTCAAGGACATYCTGGAACTAATGAGCRTTAAGGATGCAGTAAATTCGGATGTTGGTGTACACCTGTGTATGCTTTGCCAACTTAACAAAACATTCAGAGTCCATGTATTCTATAGCTGATCTRTGTTCGTTATAATTCTAAAGATCCTGTGAAGACCCTTCCCCTCAGCAAGTGYAGAAGTTAGCTGCGGTTACGCAGCTTGTAAATTACAAATTTCTATCAAYCCCGACAGACGGGCAGTACTTTGAAAGTCACTAACTCTGAACTTCCGAGTATAAATATTGGCGTGGAAAGTCCGGTGGCGTGTGCTGGATGTGTGGAACAGCACCGAGCACGGCGCATCGCTCAGTTCTGCAATAATCAGTGTGTCCGTCCAGTGTGTCAGGGCTGGCTTGATGAGGAGCTGAGGGAGCGGGGTGTGAGGGGAAGACCATGAGGGGAGCGGGGTCTGAGGGACAGCGGTGGGGCTGAGCGGAGCGGGGGCACTGAGGGGAGCGGGGCTGAAGGGCCGGGAGGCGCTGAGGGGAGCGGGGCTGCGGTACCGGGGGCACTGAGGGGAGCGAGGCTGCGGTGCCGGAGCACTGAGGGGAGCGGGGCTGAAGGGCCGGGAGGCGCTGAGGGGAGCGAGGCTGTGGTACCGGGGACACTGAGGGGAAATGAGGTTGAAGGGCCGGGAGGCGCTGAGGTATCGGGGGCAGTGGGGAGCGAGGCTGCGGTACCGGGGGCACTGAGGGGGAACGGGGCTGCGGTACCGGGGACACTGAGGGGAGCAGGGCTGAAGGGCCGGTAGGCCCTGAGGCGAGACCATGACGGGGAACGGGGCTGCGGTGCCGGAGCACTGAGGGGAGCGGGGCTGAAGGGCCGGGAGGCGCTGAGGGGAGCGGGGCTGAGGTACCGGGGGCACTGAGGGGAAACGAGGTTGAAGGGCCGGGAGGCGCTGAGGGGGAACGGGGCTGCGGTACCGGGGGCACTGAGGGGGGAACGAGGTTGAAGGGCCGGGAGGCGCTGAGGGGAGCGGGGCTGAGGTACCGGGGGCACTGAGGGGAAACGAGGTTGAAGGGCCGGGAGGCGCTGAGGAGGAATGGGGCTGAGGTACCGAGGGCACTGAGGGGAGCGAGGCTGCGGTGCCGGAGCACTGAGGGGAGCGGGGCTGAAGGGCGGTAGGCCCTGAGGCGAGACCATGAGGGGGAACGGGGCTGCGGTACCGGAGCACTGAGGGCAGCGCTCACACGGCGGCCCGGCCCGTCCCGCCGCGGCCCCGCTGCCCCGGAAGAGGCGGAGCGGGCGGGCGGCCCCACGTGCGGCAGCGGTGGCGGCATGGCGGGGATGGAGGAGATGGAGCAGATGGAGGAGATGGARCAGCGGGGCGGCGGCGCCACGGTGACCGACCCCCGCGGGGTGCTGCGGCAGGGCCGCGCCTTCCTCGACTTCTTCTGGGACATCGCTAAGCCGGAGCAGGAGGTGCGGCTGGCGGCCACTGAGAGCCTCCTGCGGCACCTGCGAGAGGGCAAGAAGGTGAGGCGGGGGCCGGAGGGGCGGTGGGTGCGGGCGGGCAGTGGGGTCACACGGTCATCGCTCCGCTCCCGCTTGGGAACGCTCAGTGCGGACGGGCACGGGCCCGGCCCGTGGGTCTGGCGGCCGGGCCGCGCTCGGAGCAGCCCGCACACCGCCCAGCTCGGGTCTCTTTTGCAGGAMGATGAGCTCAAGTACACCCTGAAGCGGCTGGTGGAGGGACTGGGAGCCACCCGCGAGGCCGCCCGCCCTGGCTTCAGCTTGGCATTGGCACAGGTCAGTATTTCCCAGCGCGGATCAGAACCGGCGGCAGCCCCTGGCCATGCATGGGGTCTCTCCTGCTGTCCCTGCGAGGCTGGGAGGCTCCCTTCTGGCCGCTCCTGTGTGCACATGGGAGGGAAGGCTCTCACAACAGTGATTTTAAATGGTTTTTAGTTTTAAATGGTAGTGTTTTAAAGGGTAGTGGTTTTAAATGGTGCTACTCTGCCTTAGAAACTCTTAAAAAGTTATGAACTATTCCAATATCACATTCATACTACAGAATTCAGTCCTGCTTCAAGAACCGTCCTTAATTTATAAAGTTTGACCAAGTTTTCAATTACTCTGCATTTAATACTATTGCTACTTCTTAAAACTGTCTTGCTTTCGATCTTGGTTGGGATATCTGGAAAGGTAACCCTTTAACAAACACTTCAGAGTTTTCTTCCTCCACAGAGGTTGAGTCTGTAACATAGCAATATCATCTGTGGTGTGTGACCTCTTCTCACCTGAGAATTTGAGGAAGCAGAAGAGTCTGTGTATTTCCCGCTTTGATCAGGGCCTTGCCCATGATGAGAAGTTTGATTCCCTCTGTTACAGGGTCAGGCAGTTTCAGCAAAATGTTCTCATTACTATTCTGCATGTACTGGGAAAAACCCTAGAATATCAGCAGGTATAYTTGTGTTTGCATAGAATCCTAGAATGGTTTGGATTGGATGGGACCATAAAACTTACCTTGTTCCACCCCCTGCCATGGGCAGGGACACCTTCTTCTAGACCAGGTTGCTCCAGGTCCTATCCAGCCTGGCCTTGGGCACTTCCAGGGATGGGGCAACCACAGCTCCTCTGGGCAACCAGTGCCAGGGCCTCCCCACCCTCACAGGGAATGATGTCTTCCTAATATCTAACCTAAACTGACCTTCTGTCAATGTGAAGTTATTCCTCCTTGTCTCTCCTCAGGTTTTGCAGGCTTTTGAGGAAATTCCACTGTGCAGCATTTTGGAACAGATAAAAGAAAAGCACAATCTGGAAAAAGTGAAAAAAGTAAGTCAGCTCAYGGCAACATTTTCCAACTGCTACTTTAAATGAATTGTTCTCTATTCCTTGAAGTCTTGCTGTATACTGTAGTTTTGGGGCTCTTGTTAAAGCAAGTGACTGTAATCAAATTACAAATATTTCTAAAAACTGGAAGTTGATGACATTGTCATCTGGCCCTGTTTTAGGTGAGATTTGTCAGTGTGTTGAAGAGGTCCTCTAGACAATTCTTATACACTGTGCAGGGGTTGCTTTTCAGTATGTTCTCTTCTCATGGTGGGGTGTTCAAGGCTGGATCTTCCTGCCATCTTGCTCCACTGATCATGTGAAATCTAGCCTCTCAGGGAAGTAGATTTTTACTTTCTTTTGTTTTTTTTTTCCTTTCAGAAACTTGTGAGAAATGCTGCTTTTGGGAACTTCTTTGGAGTTATGTCTCTGTTCCAGTCTGGGCGGCTTGTGAAGGTAACACTGCAGTTCTRCTTCTGGGGCTCCTCATGTGGGAAGAGGATTGACAGAGAAAGGYTGGGTCACTGGGCAATCCATGCAGTGGCACTTGAAGCATCAAGTTCAGTTCATTATCAAGTTCAGTTCATTTCTATTGCATCACCCATGGACTCTTAGTGCCTTGTTAATGTCTGTTCCTGAGTAGAATGGAAGAACTGTGTCAAATACTACAGGAGGTTCCTACCACTCCTGGAAGGAAGGGATCTTTTGTCATATCCAGCTGGAAAACATGATTTTGGAAAAAGCTGGGTGGCCCATCGAGAAACAATTGCTTGTTCCTTATTACAAGTAGCCATAAACATCTAAAGAGTGGATTTTTACCTGAGCCTTCAGCTTAATTTCTGATATATGTCCTTTGGTTTTGGCTTGTCTTTCCTTTCCAGGACAGGAAAGCTCTGCTGGAGAGCATCCAGCTTCTCCAGCAGCTGACACATCACCAGACACACCTCCGAGATCTCCCGCGCAAAACTCTCATTGACATCACCTCTGAGGTACCRCAGCCTGTGGCCTTGGGGGCTGCTGGGGCAGGGGAGGAGAGGCCTTGSCTTTGGGGTCAGCTTTTCCTTCAGTTTGCTCACAGCTGGAWGTTACAGGGRGTGTGGMAGAGTGAGTGTGAACTGTGGGTTTRCAGTGAGTGTGAACTGTGGGAGCTGTCCCTATRTTGCCTGTGGGCAGATGTTTGTATTCTGGGAAGGGTGCTCTGGCTTAGCTTAGTTTGCCTTCATCATGGACAATCCCCCAGTCTGTTCACCATTTCACTTGTTTGGATGATGTGTTAGACCATCTGCTCTTTTGAACAGCAAACCACCTTTTTTTATGCACCAAGCCTGGGCCCAAGGTTGAATTTTGGGCTGTTAGAAATGAAATGATGTAGGGACAAGGAGTAAAGAGCTCTGAGTATGTAGTAAAAGAAGAGAGTTTATTTCCTTTTTTAAATTGGATATTATTTGTAGACATGGAGACTTGCAGTGTTAAATAAAAATAAGAGTTTCTTGTCCCTGGGTAGCCTGGCTGTACAAGCAGAGCAGTCAGACATCAAGAGAACAATTGCAGCTGGAGTCAGTTGACCAGAACTGCTGTCTGATGACAGCATACTGTCCTACTCCCCATGGTTAAGCACCTGGGACTGTCTGGCAGTCATGGTCACATCCATTATTTATTTTCTGTTGTGTCACCATAAAGACTATTTCTAGAGTTTCCAGAACACTGCAAGCTTTTAGTAAAATGTCCTCCAATGCAGATACTTTAWTGGACTTCACTGCAAGTTAGTAAAATGCCCTCAGATGTCTCTCATATGCTCTCACCCTTGTTGCTGTCTAGGTACCTGAAACTGTGTTTGAGGAGGTCCTGTTTGACATCCTGCAAGGTGACCTCTCTTCAGCCTTCTCATCTCCAGAGAAYCTGCACCTTTTGCTTGTGGGAATGCAGAAATTCCCTGGTGTTCTGAAACCTAAAAAGCTGAAGAAGCTGTTTGGCTCACCTACTGTTGTAAATAAGGAAAATGTTTCCAGGTAGGTTCTTAAATAAGGAGGTTTAAATRRACATTATTTTCCTCTTGGCTAGCAGTGAGAGAAATGTGGCTGTGATTCTGATTCCTGCATGTATTTGCCACTGCAGGTGCTGCTGAGGGCTAGGTGTTAATTGTTGTGCAGGTTCCCAAGTTATAGTTGTGTCATTTCTCCCAGGAGGCACAGCCTGCAGTTCTCAGGAAATGTTCTCTATCTCTCAGCAGGATGCATCTGGCCTTCAGCAATTCCCTTTCAGGTCAGATCTCTCATTATTTTATTTCTTCTTCTAGACTTGTAGAGCTTCTGAAAAGTGCTGCCAAGTCTGAGAAGGAAGAGAAGAAACTGCCCAGTGTAGTGTTTGATTTGCTACAAGTTGCCCTGAAAGAAGGTGCCTTTGAACTGTTCTGGAATGAAGTTGTGGAGAATGGGCTGCTGAAGGAGAAATCAGGACCTGTGAGGTTTGTTTTAACATATACTTTTTGTTGTCCCCCATGTTATCCTCCTGTTTCTTGTCCCAGAGGTTTTGACTTCCATCTCCCTGCCTGCTCCTGGACCCTGCCCCAGCACTTGTGCCTGTCTTACCCCTGTGTGTGGATTTGGTGCTGTGCTGCAGCCTGAGGGAATGTTCTTTATTCCCACGCAGTTACATGTGCTACAGGCTGCTGGGCAGTGCCCTGCCCTTGCTGTCCATGGAGCAGCTGCAGCTGGTGCTCAGAGGGAAGGTGATGCTGCACTATGGAGAACACGTGGGGGCAACTCAGGTAGGTCTTTGAACAAGCTAAAGGCCATGTCTTGAGCACAAGTCACCTCTGCCCCACTCCTAGTTTCATATCATCTTGTATAAAAAAAGTTTAATGTAATTTTAGACTTTGAACTCTTATTAAAGCAAGGTTACTGTATGGCCACTGGTTTCAGTGGAGTGAGTATAGCCTGTGTTTGATTGTCATTGCCTATTTTAAGGGTATGGAAACTGTTCAGCACTGCCCCACCTGCTTTCATTGCTGCTGCCAGGAAAGCTCTAATGATGGGGGAAGCAGAGGAAGGGCAGCCCTCAGCAAATTGACAGTGTCATGTGYTGTCCTTTAACAACCCCTTTGCTTTTGTGTGTCCAGAAGCTCCTTTTTGTTTACCATTGTGCTGGGTGTCACATCAACATTGGAAGGCAAAGACAAAAAGGGACAGTTCATGCTTTTGTTTGTTAGTGCTTGTTTCAATAAGCACATCTGAGGTTTAAGCACAAAATTTATTTGGAATTGGATTTTGGAGCTCCTCTTCCTTTTTCCCTACTGGGAAGCCAGCAAACAACACAACCCTGCAATAAACAGAGGRAAAGTAAAAGGGGAATACTGATAAAAATAGCTTTTAGCTTGGCTTTTTGTGGTAACACAATCCCAAACCTCCTCATGTGTGCCCAAAAATAGTTGTTGTCTTTTGGGAGAGAAGTCTGTGTGATCTTTTTGCTCTGTTATCAGAGCAGCCATAGGTGTGTGGGTTTGCTCTGCAAATACTATATACCATGATGCCTCCCTAAATGCACCAGCTTTCTCCAGGATTTATCCACTGGCTTGGTAGTTTTCCTATTTCTTTCTTTTTGTGCCTGTTGCACAGTAAATCAGGCTGTATTCTTCCATGTGCATCATTTTTWAAAATTTGGTTCCTGTCTGAAATGTACAAATCACCTGAATACAATGAGACTAAATGGAAGAAGCTCCTAATATTGTTAATGATGAGAGAGTAGGAAAGATCTTTGAATTTGATTCTGGTTTTGGGGTTTGTTTTGTTTTGTTYCTTGGCATAGGTTGKTTGTTTCAAGAAGTAAATGCTGTTACTTTGTACTTCCTTATGGGATTCTGGTGGTTGTTGGAGATGGAACTAGACAAAGCTGGAGTCTCATATTTACTGGCAGTTATCCTCCTGATTTCACTTTATTATCAACAAGGGAGCAAATAAACCTGATTTGCTTTTCTTGAGAGGTGATTGATGAACCCCCCTGTTGTGAGCTATTAGCCTGTTTACAGTGGCTTTCATGCAGTTTTCCTTCCAGTTTTCATATTGATGCACAAGGATTGAGTTCTCTAACAGTGGAAGCAGGAGCTTGCTAAGTTGTATTTTCTATGAGATTTCTTAAACAAACTCCCCCTCCCTCAGTGCTTCTGAGACACCAGGGAGAGGAGGTGGCATTTATTCTAAGCCCCATAGGTCACCAGGCTCCAGGACTGCTGGATGAGACTGGAATTGATGGTGGGGAATTTCCAAATCTAGGGAAAATCTAAGGCAGATGATGTGAGAAACATCCTGGARCTTTCACCCAGAGCAGAGAGTTGATCAGCCTGGGAGCTTACTTGCACTGGCAGCATGTGGTCCATGCTGCTGAAGCCTCACTGTTCTGGAAGGTGCAAATTTCAGGGTTGATGTTGGTACATGGCAGGATTCTGTGGTTGCTTATAGGGGCTGCTGCTGTGAGAGGAAGACCACGAGGTGAATTTGATGACTGACTGTAAGCCTCAGGACAAATACTCAGGCACATGACTTTAATTTACTGCAGTCAAATTCTTCCATGTGATTTACACTGCAGGTGTTCAAGGCCAGGTTGGATGGGGCTTGGAGTAACCTGATCTAGTGGAAGCTGTCCCTTCAGGCCTATGGCAGGGGGTTGGGAATGAGATGAGCTTTGAGATCCCTTCCAACCCAGGCCATTGTATTTACAAAGCCATTCAGACTGAGTGGGAAGTTCCTGACCTGCTTCTTTGCCTGTGTTTTTCAGCTTCCACAGGGATTTAAGTTTGCTGCAGAAATGGAAGGATATATAGACACATTTCTGAGTGGCTGCGATGACCCAGAAAGGCAACTGGCTGTGATGATGGGCTTCTCTACCCTCACCAACCARGGGAAGCCCGTGTGGTTGAGTACTTGCAGGGTAGTCAGACACCTGCAGGCAGTGGCCTTGCAAAAATACATCAGCTGGCTCAAAGACATGTTCCTCAGGCCAGACTTGGACTCTTGTTTGGACTTCTCAAGTAACCGGCAGAAGCAGAACCGGGARCATGCAGACATGTGAGTACATGGGTACTGCACCTTCCTCTCAGCATTTGCTGGTTCCTTTGCCATGACTTGACAACTGTTTATTTCCTTTGTCTCAGAATGTCTAGCCCCAGCATCTGGCTTTTTTACTGGGATAAAATTCAGTTCTGCAAAATCTGCAAGCATATTGAGAACCAGCCAACCTGCCCAAAGCAGRGTCACCAAAGAGCCTTTTCTCTTCTTTTCCTAGCCCTGACAATTGCTTTGGAGAATATTTTTTCCCTCTTTCACTAGAAGGAATTGTGCCTCTCTTTTAGCTGTGTATTAGACATGCTGGCATTCAGGCCAGGCTATGTGTTACCTGGCACCTATAAACCTCACTCTACTGACTGCTGCAATTCTTGAAGCACTTTTTGCTCAGCTGCAGACTCTCTGTGGGTTAAAGAGGTTGCCTTTTGCAATGGGAAAAAGCAAACTTGAGAAGATTAGATCTCTTCTTTTGTACCTATTGCTTTGTTATGACTTTGCCAATTTTAATGTAAAGCCTCTAAATATCTGAAAGTCACTTCTKGATGGACTGTGCAGTGTGTGTTGATGTTGGGTTGGTGTTCAAACTGCTGATTGTGCCCACCTCCTTGTTCACAGAGCACAGCAGAAGRTTGCTCGCTTGAGGAGGTGGATCATCCACCGACTGGTCAGCATCATTGAAAGTGCAAGCAGAAAAGAGGAGAGCCTTGTCATGGACATTGCCAGGTGAGACTGATGTAAAGACMTGTGCTTGGCATAATTCTGTGTGGCTCAACAGCAGTATTCCAGATAAGCTGTCCCCATGACACTAGGCAAATGCAGTAGTGGAAATGCTCCATAATAAATAATTTAGGAGACTAGGTTTTGATTTCWAAATACCTTCTGCATAATTGGACTAACCTGTGTCATAAGTGGTTGGCACTGAAAATCACATTAGTCCTGTGATATTGTTTTCAATATATTTATTATTCAATATATTTTCCATTCCTGCTTGCCTAAACTGCTTGAAGATAGTATTTTTAATATCAAGTCTTAATAAGTATTTATCTGTCACTTAAAGTGCCTTGGGGAGTATGACCACATCTGACAGTCTTAGTATTGTGTTCTATGGCCTTAAATGTTGGTGCTTCACTTTTGTGAAGTCCTGAGCAYCTTTTTCTCTTCTTTACCCTGTGTATCTTGAGAAAGCAGTCTCATTGTAAATAGTGGCTTGTTTCAGTGCTTGGGTTTCCTTGGATGTGGAACTGTTTGGTTTGCATGTGTGAGCTGATACTGCTTTGGAATGACCAATCTGGCTGTCATTTTGTTCCTGGATCTGTCTATTCTAGGTTTTGCTTCTTCCATGCTTTCTTTGTTGCAAAGAAGAAGAATTCCCAGATAGCTGAGGCTAGTGTCCTTCCATCAGAGCCCCTAAATGAACGGGATCATACGGAGATAGAAAACTACTTCTTTGGGTAAGGATTTGACTGCATGCTTTAAGATTGGAAATTTCTCTTTTTTCCTGAGGTTAAGATCAGCTTGTGAACAGGGAACAAGAAGTTYGGAATGGTAGGCTGCTATTGGAGCATTTCTTTGCCTCCAACACCAGGAAATGGCTTTTTTTAAGGAGATGGATTTTTCAAAGATCCAGGTTTTGTCCACAGCAAATCTGATGAGTTGATGTGGCAGGTGTGGAGTTGAGCTCATACTGCTTTTCCCCATAATATTTCCATTGCCTCTGTTGCAAGCTGGAAGGGGAAGGACCCAAGAAGGAGCTGCTGGGGTTGTGCTGGTGGCTGTTGGCTTTGTGTCCACTCTGTGTGCAAGGTGCTGGTGACTCCACAGCCCTCCCTGTACTAAGGAAGATARAGTTGGTGATAAATGTTTTTAGATKATTGCCAAACCTCAGTAGAAGGAAAGCAGAGGACATGGTGGGACACATTGAGAAACAACTGACATTAATCATGTCCTTGAGAGCACCAGATGGCTTGGGGCCACCAAAATAATGAACTCTACACCACTGCCTTGGCTACATGTGTGGGTTGAAAGCTGGGCACTGTCAGTCTGGGCTGCAATGAGTRACCAGAGCTCTGGGATGAGAGTGCTTTGCTGGTGGGTGTTGTTTTGGGAAGTGGGAGCAGCCCATTTGGTTCCTCTGACAGTAACATGGTGGCTGTCTTTCTTTGCAGGTTACTTCAGACATTGAACACCCTGCCTGTTCTGGGGGATACAGCAGAGGCTGCAGCCTTGAGAGAGAAGCACGTCCATGGTGTGACTGCAGATGGGAAGCTGTGGATCTTTCTCCTTGTTGAGTACGCCAACAAGCTGCTCTCCAGTGAGCATGTCAAAGCCCTGAAACCTTTTACCCAGGAACAGAGGGAGATCTGGGAGAGGTGAGATGCTTGGGAATCTGGGTGCTGGGTTGATGAAGTGACAAAGGTGGGAAAGCCCTGGTCTTGGTTTCTCTTTAGGACAGTAAAAGAGATGTTGTATTGTCTTTGCCTGCTGCTGTTCTAGTTGCTGTAGCACAGCCATTTCACAGGCAGTGGCAGTTCTTTTTCTTTCCTCTGAGTATCCTGCACCCAWGGCTGGGTTTCAGAGTGTCTTTCTGTTTCTTTTCACCCCATTCCTTTCTTCCTCTTCCTTCTATGTGTTAACTCTGTGATAGCCATGTCCTTTTCTATTTTTGCCCATAGTCCTCCCAAACATGATTGTAACAGTCTGCTTATCTTTTCTCTTAACAATGCCTGTTCAAACTTCTCAGTGACTCTTTTTTGAGTTTGATTCCCCAGAAAGGTCTAGCCTTGGCTGTGGTATTAGGAATATAGTCTGTGCACAAATGCAGTTTTTTATAAACCACATTCAGTGAGATAGTATTATTGGGTTAAGATTGTGTACTAAAAGAGTATCCAATGCCAGTAAATAAATGTTAAGTGTGCAGAACAGTACTGTAGTTTTGGTCATGTTTTAGTCTGGTCAGATGATTTGCTGTTGTAATTGTGAAAAACTCAGGGAGGTTTCTTTCTTCAGAACACTTCAGTCTGTGAAGARTCTGCAGAAGAAGGAAAACAAATCAGGCAGTGCCAAAGTTGGTGCTTTCCARCAACTTCTGCTGTCAATGGCCATTCATCTTTTCAAGGTAAGATCTCTGATGAATATGTCTGTAGTGTAAAATAGACTGACAGCTGGGCTTTCTGAACACCAAGATGGGGAGTTTCYCTGTGTTCAGAGAACCAGCCTTTCAGAACCTCTGACTTCTGAAAATGGGCAACTGGCAGCTAATAAACTGTAATACATGGTCTGTAGACATGTAGTGGGCAAAGCTTGGCCTAAGCATTTGTTCTGCCCTTGATTTGCTGCTGACTGGAGCAATTTTTACTTAATTGTGTGTTTTTTTTCTGCAAAAGAGTTGTAGTTGATTGTAATATTTGTACCTGTTTAGAGTGGTCCTTAGATTTAGAGCATATTCCTTGTGTTGTTGTTGTTAGTGGGGAGTTCTGAGGCTGTTTRTTGTCTGCTTGTGGTCAAACAGAATCAGTCAGACACAGTGGATGTTCTGAGTGACCTTCTGAACTGCACAGAGAGGGCRTTCAGCAAAGAAGCCAAGAAGAAGAAGAAGGCTGGTGAGTCCTTCCTGCACAAAGCCAGGGAGTGGGATTGTTAGTGGTCTGTCAAAGACAGAAGGTGGCAGTTCTGCATTAGTGAAGCACTCTGCACWGCTTCTGGCTTGATGCACTTACCCCAGGAGAATCCCTTCTTCATTTCCATGCTGTTCTAAGTSTTCTGCTCCAGCTCTGTCTGCACTGTCAGTGGGTTGTGTTCTGTGTGCCTCAGAAAGGAGAGCTGAGCCCCACAGCTGCCCTTGTTTAGTGAGCACTCCAAGGGAGTTCATTCTCTTGAGTCATWGCTCTGTGTGGGCCAGTGGCTGGTGCTGAGCTGCTGGTGTCTGCCTGGCAAAGCTGGGGGCTCAGACACCCAGCAGGCATGAAACACATTTTCTTCTTAGCTTGAGTTCTGAGAAACTGAGTGTGTCCTCTGTGTATACACAGCATGTTTGGAGCTGGAGGCTGATCCTTGTTTAGKGCTTGTGAACCCTCTAGGTTGGGACTTGACCAGGAAAAAATTTGGCTTGATCTTTTGATTTCCYCTCCAGCTGTGGTCTTGTTCTCCTGAAATCTGTGTAAATCAATTTGAGGGCACTGTTAAAATAAAAGCTRTAATTCTTTGGTGCTTTGATTGGTTGTAGAGCAGGATTCCCAAACTTTTGGACTAAAGGACCTATTTCAAATGCCATCCCTWTTCATGGCTGCTGTGACTTCTGATTTCACTGGAAACTATAAAATGCATGTACTTTTGYTGACCAGCTGCTAATTGCTTTAATGTGGCCAAGTGGGTGTCACGTGACTTGCAGAACTGCTAACCTAAGTAATSATTTAATAAATAGTACCTTTTGTTACCTGGTAAGCCTTTACAGTGGTCAAAAGACCATTTCAAGCATGTATCTCCCTGTGGTTTCTCCCTCCCAGCCTTGTGGTCTGTGTTTCTGAGTGGGTACTTTTAACAGTCAGCTAGAAGGACAATTTTATCTTTTATTCCTTGCTGAATTTTTTGTAGTTTCTTGCTGATACACCAGTGCCTCTTCCTGTCATTGTTTGTTTGTTCCTGTGCAGACAACTCAGAGCCAGGGTGGGTTGAGGTGATGGTGGAAATCCTTCTGTCCCTCCTTGCCCAGCCCAGCCTCCTCTTACGTCGGATTTCCAAGAGTGTGTTTGTATCCATATGCCCTAACCTGACCAAGAGGGGMTTGCAGCTGATCCTGGATGTAAGTGAGGCACCAGCAGGGCCTTGTACTGTTTGCCTGTTTTGTCTCTRACAGATTTATATACAAACATTCTCAATTTTGGGTTTAAAGTCTACTTGATTTAGGAAATGTCCAGTGATGTGTGCTACTGAATTTGAACTGTAGTTCAGAGAGACTTGGGACTTTTTTTTTTGGTTTTCTGGGGGAGGAGTTTGGCTGTGTTTTTACAGGAGCCTGGGATCTGCTAACTTTAAGCTGTGTTGGTAGTTTTAGGCTGAAGGAATTCCTGGGTCAGTTTATATAACTGGTAGATTTTATATGTGAGTATAAATGGTAACATTTCTTTTTTCTAGAAAGGTACTTTTTTCATAGAGGTGCTAAAAATAAATGACACTAAAAATCTGGAATGGTCATACCATACTAAGAAAGGTGCTGCCTACTGAGAAAATATGTGGATTGCAAAGATGGGCTGTCAGGTSCTTTGTGATGAACCTAATACTTCATTTGTAACAAATCAAGATGTGTGATGCCACCAGCCTCTTCAGTTTTCTCCACCTTTTTTATTACAGAAAGAACTTGGCATGTTAACAAGCAGAGAGTTAATGCCCTTGCTTAAATTCTGTTATTCAGCTGGTTTACTGTGCTGAAATTTCTGTCTGTTGTACACAAGAAATGCTTAACAACAAAACACTGAAAAAATGCAACTCCCTTTTTTTTGTAGGTTTTYGACCCTGACCAAGAGCAAAATGAAGAAAGTGCAGTTGTGGTGATGGAAGAATCAAACAAAAAGGGCAAATCTGCACAGGACATGGTAATGGTGCCATTGCCAGTGACAAACACTCCTCATATCYTCARTGYTTAATGTTTCCCCTGGACTGTGTTAATAGATCAGCATMATTTCTCTACTTGAGGAAAATGGATGTCACTCTTAATTAAGATTTATTGTAAAGGTTCAGCACACAAATGGCTTGTTGGAAGTGCATGCTTGGGTCTCTTGGCCTGCAGTTGTAGGTGTGGCTGGTTGAATAGATGCAGTTCTGAGAAGAAATAGCTGCATCCTGARATGAGCACAGGCCTCTCCTTTTGGCAGCCACAGACCATGCACAGCCAGCTGGATTCCAGATCTCACATTTTTAAGGACTGTAGAGATTCAAGTCGCAAAGCATTACAGGCATCACCACAGAGCAGGGTCAGATGKGAGCTGTTCCTTGGGAGCTTCTCTTTGATACTTATTTAATATGGCAGAGAAATCTGTATTATATTGCACTTGTAGCTCTTGTGCAGACCTGGTACCCCATTATCTGTACTTGGATCTGAGGGCTGGAAGGAAGGCCCTAGGGGAGGGCAGGGTTGAGGTTTTATTTCTGAGCAGTGMCACATCTGAGAATTGAGTTGGCCTTGGATGGTGCACTCAGGAGATGAACTTTCCTTCCTTAGGATGAGGAGGGCAGTGAGGACTCCTCAGATGAAGATGACACTGACAGTGGGGATGAGGAGAATGAAGAAGTTGATGATAATTTCCGCAGCCAGCTGATGAAAGTTCTCCAAGCAGGGAATGCTCTGGTATGTTCTCACTGCCTACCTTRGTACAGATACCAGGAGATTGGGATGGTGAGAGATGATTTAGTAACCCTCATCCTGCCTGAACTCATGCAATCTCAGCCCTTGCAGCCATCTTTGTATGGCACTTGAAACAGCTCAGGGCCTTAGGTGAGCTGTGGGAATAAGTCACTTGTCCTTTTATTTATTGTTCATATGTCTTGAGCACTTTAGCTTGTTCAGTCTGGCCTGACACAGCTTGTGCTCCTGCCTGTAATAAATGAGATTGATGTGCCCTAAAGCACTGAGCTACTGTTACCTTTGTTGGCTGGCCTGTGAGGAAGAGTGTTCCCTGAAGGCCACTCTGGAGWCTTACTGTAGCAGTGGTAGAGTTTGGTTTAATGGTTCCAATAAAGATTGCAGACATAGCAACATATGAACCTCCTTACTGAAGGTAAAACTGRAGGAGAAACAGCACAGAGGGAGTCAGGTCAAACCCTCAGCATCTTTTCTCTCTACATGTTAGTGCTGTGCAGCTAGATTGCCTGATGGGAAATATAAGTAGGTTTTTTATGTGTTCCCTCCCTACAGTATTATTCAGGGTTAGCTACATCCCTCCTTGAGTCTGGTCTTGGCTCTGSTTCCCTCCCYACTGTCTTTTTGAAGTATATGASTTGATGTGTTGGRTTTTCTCTTAAACACAAAAGGAAGGAGATCAGAGTGATGAGGAGCTGGATGATGAGGCTATGATGGCCCTTGACAAGAACATCTCAGCCCTCTTTGCTGAGCAGCAGAAACGGATCCAGGCCAAGAAGGATGAGAAAGACAGAATGCGGAAAGAGAAGATCCTGCGGAGGGATTTCAAGGCTAAGGTRGGAGAGAAGTGTTTGCTGGGATCATCTCTGGCTTACTAACTTCTTAGCTGAAGCCTGTGCATGCTGTGAGCTASCTAACAGTGAACAGCTTGGCCATTCACATATGTCATGAGCTCCTGGGAGCTGGGACTGGATTGTTCAGGCTTTGTACAGCACCTGGCACAGCCCTGTTGGGGTCAGTGATTGGGGCTTCACAGCCTGTTTGAAAACCAGCATTGTGCTGTCAAAAAGTGCACCCTGGTTTTGCTGATCTGGAATGCTTAAATTCATAAGATCCTTTCCTGCAGCTAGCCAAAGATGTCTGTCAGGTTTTCTTTAACTGGCCAAGCTTGGTGTTCCTTAATGAGACATGCATAAATTGCCTCGGGTCATTTTGCAACATCAGCTTCTTTTGGCTTGGTATGCTGGTAAAATCAGAGGGGTTTTGATAAATGCCCTGGTTGGTTGTGACTGTAATGCTRAGTTCAGGCCACCTGGTGTCAGCATGGACCTTCTGGGACATTCCAGCTTCCAGGGACAGCTCCAGCTGCTCCCAGACAGCAATGGGAGTCAGGAGTCAGGTTAGCCAAGGCTGAGGAGTGAAGTGAGCCAGTGGCACTGCTGCATTTCCCTTCTGATGCTGTTCTGGAAAAAGRCTGATTTGATGCTAATGCACTGTCTGTAATTCAAGGGGGGCTTGCAGGGGTGAGAGCTGTCAGTGGTGCTAACAGGGACCTGTGCCAGGTTGGAGTGACTGCAGGTCTGTCCAGGTGACACTGATTTTTGTRCTGTTCTATCAGAATGGTGTCACTGCACAAAACAGAGTTGGAACCAACATACAACTCTTAATCTTCAGTTCCAAATTTTAATTTTCAGTTTCCCATGACCTAACAGCAGAAATGATACCAGAATGTGTATAGATCTCAGCTGTAAATAGTTTTGTTCAGCCCCCTCCAGCTGCTCCACAGCTTACTGGTAGGTGCTTTGGGTAAATCCATCTTGTTTGCCTGTCTGCTGTACTCCTCACATTGATAACTGTGTTTGCAGGTGTTGGATCTGATTGATGTGTTCCTGGTTAAGCAAGCAGAGAACCCCTTGGTGTTTGATATCATCGAGCCCCTGCTTCARTTGATTGAACAGTGCATGAGCTCAGACTCTGACAAGCAGGAGGTTGACTTCCTCCAGAAAACAGCTAGCATCTTCAAGTAAGTGTCCTAAGACCTCCAGATAATRGACAATGGCTTTTGATAAACAGCTGTGGCATTGGTTGAACACGAGGAGCTGGTCTTTCTAAGGCTGGAGGCAATTGTTATGCTTAGGGATTGTGTGGGTTAGATTACCAGCACCACACACATACACTGGGCTTAGTCATAACCTGCAGGAAAGGAATTAGGATGTGGATKTTCTAGGCTAAAGGACTTGAAGTGTCAAACCTGTTTGCAGGTGGAAGCCTCAAGAACAAACACAGGCAGTGCAGGTATGGAGCCATGTGATTGAATACCTCCAGGGGCCTCTGACCTCTGAGTCAGACCATGCAACAACTCCCAGGGCTTACAGAGTTGCTGCTGTGGCTGGAACAAACTCTCAGCAAGTCATTTCTGAGACAGGCAGAGTGCAAATTCTCTGTTCAGGGCCAAAAGTGAGGGATGATACCATCTGGACAGACGTAACATGATGTGTCCCATGTGTCCTCTGTGCACCACTTCTTGACATCTTCACCACTCTCTAAAGCATTTTCAGTGCTGCTCTCTCACCCCAGCTGAGAAGCAGTTGTGAAGTAACAAGGTTTGAGGTAGTCAGTCCCCTTTGTGGGAGCTCTGAAGGAAAGCCAGCTCTGATGCCTAAATTWGTGYTTGAAGGTGAAGAGTTTTAAGTGCSTTCACCCTTCTCGCCACAGCCATGTGCTGCCCACAGCTGGCATTGTGTGTTCTCACTCCCTGTGTTCTGTGTTTGTTCTCACTCCCTATGTTCTGGGTGTGTTCTGGGTTTGTTCCCACTCACCCTGATGAAGTGGTAAGTGTTCTGTTGCCAGAGCGCTCTCTGCAGTGATGGCTCTGGCTTTGTTTCACTGCTGTGCAGGAACTCGCTGTGCCGCAATAAGCAGTACTGCAAGAGAGTGGCCTCCCTGCAAGAAGATGTGCATGCCTTGGTGCAGAGACTTGTGGAGAAAGCCTGCAAGCACTCTGACTCTGCAGTGGCTCTCTATTACTTCAGGTGAGTGTTCCTCAGGAGCATCTCTGCTGATGCTGTGACATCTGAGCAGCCATGATGYTGTGTGTTAAGAGCTCGGGGAAGCAAGAGCCTTGCAGAAGGCTTGRTACCAGCATCTGTGTCTTACATAAGGACTAGGCAGTCCTGGCAGACTGAGACATTTTCMAACATGTCTGTTTTCTGGTGGTTGTCTTTTATAGCTTCTGTGATACAGAAATGGTCTGGTACAGCATTGCTGCTGCTGGTGGGAAGTGCTTTCCTGAGGCTTCCTCTGGGAGTAATGCAGTGTGTGTGATTCAGTGGGGATGACTGTAATTCCTACTCAACCTGTGATGATTGTTCTTTAAATGTGGTGTTTACTGTYTCCATGATAGCACAATGAGGGCAATGGTGATAGAATCCTGACTGTACATACCAGTGTTTTCTCCTTTGCTGCAGAATACAGGAAAATTAGGATAAGCCAGATATGTGGCTTACTCATCTTTTGTTAGAAAGATGAGTGATCTTGCTGTTCTGTGGTGTAAATAGGAGTGCCATTTACCAGCAGGCTCTCCTGTGCCATGCAGCCACTTTCACAAGGACTTCCATACTCAATGTGGGATTTTTCAGCTCAGCTGTGTGTGCAGTGGGTACCACATTGCATGGTCAACCCAGTGCCACTGGACATGTCTGGCTCTGCAGCACATGTCCCCCGTGGCTGTGCAGGAACCATGGTACTTCTGGCAGCATGGGGCAGGCTGGGTGTGCTGCATGGCTCCCTGACAGCTTCCCTGCAGTGGAGCAGTGCCCAGTAAATACTGCATTTTCCAGAAGCACAGAGGTCTGCATGCTCTCCCTGTGGATACACCTGACTTCTCCAGCACATGGCAGCTGAGGCTGAGAGACCATGTTGAGCTGTGCAGGCTCAGAAATCCTGGGCAAAGTGCAGAACTCCTCCAGCAGTGCCAGTCTAAGGCATGAGCTTGAGGAAGCCAGGCTGATAGTGGGGATATCTAACTGGGATGACACATAAGGAAATGATTCAGCTTCCTGAGATTTCTTTGTCTTTAGGTCTGGCCAGACTGGGTTAGACTGAGAGAAGAGACCCTCTCAAATTCTATAACCATCTTTGCTACACAGGAAGCTGCCTCTGCCCTTGGGTAGCTTCACTGTGGCACTGTGGTAACTGCTGTGTTCTCCCCTTTTCTTTTATAGTGCCTCRTTATACCTGCTCAAAGTGTTGAAAGGAAACACACCATCAGCTCTTGCTCCCCCTGAGCCTGAGGAACAGAGTGACAGCAGGGCAAAGCAGGTGTGCCAGGTAGGACACAAGGCTGCTCCTGGGGATGTGCTTTTTGTCAGTAAAGCTGCATCACCTGGTGCTGCTGAGTGGGCCTTCCTTGTTCATTGTCACTGGGCCTGCTGTCTACATGATTTCCATAACACTGAAAAGTTCCCATTCCTTTCTGGCCCTCACCCTCCTGCCTTTCAGTGTGTGTTTGCCCATAGGCACTGGGGCTGCTGATTCAGTTGGATCCAGGTTGATGCCCAAAGGAGCCTCATGTGTATTTGTGCTCTTCTCCTCCCTGATTTGCTGTTTATTCCATTAAACTCCTGGCAGTCGCTCTGGAGGTTTTTTCCAGAGGGTGCTGAGGAGCAGGAAGACACAGAACAGTGGTGGATGAGAGTAAACTCCTGTTCCCCTGAGGTTTGGGCTAAGGTGAAGAGTGTGTGGAGCAGCCCTGATTTTAGTGGTAGTTGTTTGGAGGGAGACTTCATGGGATTGTGCTGCAGGTGTCCTTCACTAGGAGACCCTTAGTCTGATCCCCTTTCACCTACTGTCTCTGCTGCATTTTACAGGTCCCAGAGTGTGGTGACCTTTATATTGGGCACCCCACACCAGTCACCTCCACTAAAAGAAACTTAAAAGTAGAGTCTCAGTCTCACCAGCTGACCCTGACCTTGCCTCTGAACCCCTCAAACTAAGCACAGGAATTAGTGCCTTAATCTTGCTGACATCCTGTGGGGTAAAAAAATAAACAGAGCTCCCTCATGGAAGCTGCACACATTGAGCTGAAAAAACAGCCAGTRTTTCTAGGGCTTAGTGAGAGGCAGAGGGTGTTAATCCAAGTAGCTCCTGTGCAGTGCTGGGCCTTTTGTGARAGAAAAACAACATGGGAGATCTGGGGGGAGTACAAACAACATACTTGACTTTGAGGCTAGAGTGAGGCATGCCTCASAGCATCCTTGTGCAGTTTCACAGGGAAGCCTCTTACTCCAGTGGGAGCAGAGCTGTGGCCCTGACCAGGCAGGCACAGAGCCAGCAGCTGGCAGGAGCTGTTGGTTTGAGGGAAATGACACCTCTGCCCATGCTGATACTGTGTTAAGGCCAGGGAGGTTTTGCAGTGGGGAACCAGAGACAGAGGTGTGGTGTGTTTCCAGTGAGCTGTGCTTTGGGAGCATAATTTGGAGCTTTTTAATAAGCAGGAAAGTGGAAGTAAAGCAGACACTGGGAGGTGGTAGCCACATTTATGGAAAAACTATAGAAGAAATCTTTTTCAGTAAACATATGCATGGAAGGAGAAATCAATTATTTCCCCTGTCAAATAACTGCTATATAGAGACACTCAGCCAGAAAAACTGAGGTCATATTTCAAGACCCATCTTCTTGTTCCACTTTAGGCTGTGTTCAGCTGCAGCAGCACTGGGAGTTTGACCTGAGAACAGGACACCACCTTAACTTGGCTTTAGATTTCCATGGGGCCCTGGAATTCCTTGGGCAGAGGCTCAGTACTGTGAAGATTACAGCTTTTTTCCTCCTGGGCCCTAATTTTTCACTCTTCCCAAAGAGCAGTGCTTCCCTGGCAGTATGAGARCAGTCAGGAGCATTGGGATGCAGTGCTCCTCACCTGGCTCCTCAATGACTGCTGTTTGTTTAGATCCATGAGCAGGTCTGTGTGTCTGGGATTCTTGTTCCCCACCAGAGGGGGATATTGGAGCATGGACAGTTTTGGGATTGCTGGATCCCTGAGCAGTGCTTGGGGCTTGTCTGCTGGGTACCTAGGTGTCCTGGACATAGGTGTTAAGTGTATGTAGATACTGATATGTATCTAAAATCTACAGATTGAAGTAGCTCTTGAGCTGAGAACACCAAGTTCACAGCCCAGCTACTGCACCATGGGTTTGCAGTGCTCTGTGAGCATTGTACTAGACATGCCAAACACAAACCTAGAGCACAGCCCCCCACACTACAGTGTGTGTAGCCCTGCTAGGAAGCTGTGCTGCCCTTCAATTACAGGCTCATATGGCTCTCAGTGCCTGGGAGAGCATATTTTGGACCCACTTGGCTGTTTCTTCATGGTTCTGTGTCATATCTCAAGCATAACATAGTTATTGGAAAAACCTCTTCGAACTGATAAAATTAATTTATTCATTGTTAGTGATTCATTCTTGTGTTTCACAGGAAATGCCTTTGTTCTGTTGTTTTCCCTGCAGCTTTTGAACCCAGGTTGTTTGAATGTGAAGGAGGTGGCTGTTATCTACCAGCAGGCACTGACCCAGTTCCTCAGTAAAAGGAACAGTCCCCTCACATGCTCCATGTTCCATGACCTCTTCAAACGTTTCCCAGTAAGTGCTGCTGACTCTGTGCTGTGCTGTCTTCTGCTGGTTCCAAAGAATGATTGTAATTCTGGGGAAAGCAGGGAGATAAACTTTTCTGCTTTATTGCAGAYTTTTGAAATTGCTGTGCAGTTTCCTTGGATTTTCACCTGCTCAGACTCTTACACTCAGTTTTTATAGCAGTATTGCTGGAGGCCAGGATCTTATTTATGGTTTGGACTTTCTGGGATACTGCATGCAGAAAGCAGGTGAACAGCAGGCTGTTTAAAACATAGCCTGAGAAGCTCTGATTTTTAACCAGTATTCAAGACAACMTGGATGAGCAAGGTTTGCACAAAGRCAAAACAGGTCACCTTGTTTGAACAACCAGTGTAGGAGCTGTCCAGCTCTGCTCCAACTACATCCTTAGTTCCTCAGTTTTCTTCCAAGAAGGCTGAAGAGTGTAAAGTCTAATTGGAATCTAATCTCCAAGCCTGATATTCAAACAGTGCAAGTGTCTGAAATGTTTGTGCTACTTCCTGCAGGCTTGACCCATGCCTGGGGCTGGTCTCCTCTGTGGGGATAGCCAGTGTTTATGAGACAGGCCATGGGCCTGAATGTCACACAATTCTTCAGGGGCTTTTAGGTCAGAGCAAGCCAGAGACAGCTGCCAGAAGCCCTTTCTTGAAACCCTTTAGAATTGATGTCTGACATGAGGGTGGGAGGAGATGCAGGCTTGTGTACCTGGGGGAGGATGCTTTCAGACTCTGAGGACTCYATCCAGGAGAGAGTTCCTCTGCTTGCCAGGTTTCTCAGGACACCAGCCACAGTGCCTTTTGCATAAGTCTGAGAAATGGAGGGAGAGCAGGGTTGTGTGTTGCCCACAAGGACAGGGAACTTAAGATCCCATCTGYAGTTTCCAAAGCCTTTGGATTCCATATGACTGTTCCTTGTAGAATTGTCTTTTAAAATCACCACATCCACATGTCCTTCTAAACACCTCCAAGGGTGGAGACTCAACCACTTCCCTGAGAAGCCTGTGCCAGTGCCTGACAACCCTTTCAGACAAGAGATTTTCCTTATACCTAATGTAAACCTGCCCTGGTGCAACTTTAGGCCTTTTCCTTTTGTGCTGTCATTTGTTCCCTGGGAGAGGAGACCAATCCACACCTGGCTAGAACTCAGCATGTTGTTCTTTGCCTGGGACTGGGGCTCTGCACAAAGTGAACTGGCACTACAGAAAGTGTCAGCCAGATGCAGGCTTTGGTTTTCACTTGGCAGAACACAGGCAGTGAAAAATGCCTGCCTGATTTTTCCAGATGARAAGAGGTGAAGAGTTTTGCTTTTTGTTGTGATCAAGATTTCRCTCAGAGCAGGTGTGAACAAAGCTGTTAATTTTCAAATAAACTGTTGCTGATTTCTGGACACTTTCTTGTGTCATTTTCTTCTTACTCCAGAGGCTGTGTAAAATACAGACTGTTTTGTTTGAAAAACAAACCTGYCAGCAAAGCACTAATAAGAGACTGTGTGTTTCTTTGTTACAGATCATGTGTAAGCCATTAGTAGATACTCTTGTTAAATTCATCACAGCAGCAGCCAGGCAACATCAGCAGGTAAGAATGAAAGTAAACAAACAAAGCTGTGTTACAGTCCATCAGAGAAGTCACTTAAACAGGGCAGCTCAGATGATTTTTAAGAAGTTTATAATGTGTTTTTAGAGCTGCCCAGTTTTGGAAGTGGCTTCTGGGGGGGAGCAGGGCTTTTGCAAATATTGCCTTGTTGCTTCAGGTGTGTGAAGTTGTGGAAGTGCCACTCAATATATCCACARTCATGGGGGTTCTTTGGTAGCATCTCCTTTAAAAACTGCCTGCAGCTTTCAGGGTTGAGGCCTGATTGGGGTAGGTATTGCCTCCAGTTGCTTATTCCTTGATTACTTCCTCCTGGGTGAGATGTTCTCAGTATTCATGGAGCCCCTGCCTCCTCCTGCTCCCTCGAGGTCAGGTTCTTGAGCCTGTTCTGTGCTCTCCTGCATTTTACAGTCTGTGCTGCTGTGTTTGGTTTCAAACCACCTGTACCACAGATCTGATTTTTGATGCTTGGTTGCCTGTGCCTGACTAACACAAAATTAGTGGAGCCTTATCAATAAAACCTTGCAGGGTGAGTGCACAGCTCAGTGTTGCTGGAGCAGGGAATGAGGCCTGGCTGGATTTTCACTGCAGTGGGGTGCCTTGCACACAGTTAATAACCAAAAACCCCTCTAGGCCAGGGGCACTGTCTCACACTTTCCCACCCCCCAGCTGTGCCCTGTGTCTGTCCCCTGCAGAAGTGCATCCTAGATTGATCTTTCTGTTTCATAAACAGCTGTTTCATTGTTTCTGATCATTGGAGGCAATGTGAAGGGGCAGGTATGTGTTTACAGTAGGGCTGCTTTACTTTGTCAGTGTAAATTGCAGTGCAGGCTGTTTTACCCAGCAGGAATGGCTTTGCTTTAAAGAAGACTGAAAAAAAAAATAAAGTGTATTGAGCTATTAATAATTTCAGTGGATGATAATAAGGATGTGTTACACAAATAACAAATTAATTGTAAGGCACATACTTAATCCCATCCTCAAGAGACCAGAGCTGCATCCCAAGCAGACAGCTCCATTATGTGGGTATCTTTGCTTCTCCACAGGGAACAGCATTGTCCTCCTCCCAGGGCTTCCACAGAGCTGCTTGAGCTTTGTTTGCAGAGCCTGTTTGCCTGTGGGTGGGAGGAGCAGGGGAGGACATGTGGAGTGTGTGGGAGCTGGGTACAGAACATGGATMTACTGCTGTGCAAACAAAGGCACATGGAGAGTGAGCTCTGCAAAGCCTGTGGAGCTTGGAGCTGCAGCTTTACATTTTTTACACAGTGCTTGCTTTTCAGGAATTCTGGCTTCCCAGCATCAAATG
>CADDXX010000728.1:179589-222314 GCA_902810485.1 Alauda arvensis | reverse complement strand
ATACTTTTTTTCCTTCTTTTGTCATGTTAAAGTTCACTTCAGTCCATTCACTTGTTCAGGGCACAGGGGCAGGAGTGTCTGGGTGAAAACTAATTTATTTCATCTGAGGCAGTAACATGAAATCATGGCTTCTGTGAAGTTGGTACAAGAATATGGTAGAGATTGAGATTGTATGTGGGCTGTTGGCTGTAGCTGATGACCCAGGCAACTGTGTCTTGCCTTTCTTTGCTGTCCTGTCTCCCTCAGCTGGCCACCTCTAAAACCTGGAGAGCATCAAACCCTCTSTGGCAGTGCTGTGTCTTCACAGACAGAGGTGTTTGTAGCTCCCAGGTCTTCCTGGGAGGTTCTTTTCTTTGGCCTGGGTGTTTGCTGTGCAGTGGGGTGTTTTGGAGATATTCAAAGGTTGCATCTTGATGCAGAATTTAGCAAAAGAAAAGAAAGCTTTAAAACTTTAGGTAGTGTGACTGACATTGTCAGCCCTTTTCCTCTGACACTGTTCCTAGATGGCAAAAGGAGTAGGCTTCTCACAAAAGTGAGGTTGTGCAGCTCCATGTTGGAGTAAATTGTGAGATAAAACAACAYTTTGGGGGCAGTGAGAGCTCTCAAGGCAGTTTTAAGTGTGGCTCACAGTGCCTGAGTTGGTAGGTTTTCTTTGCAGTAAGCTCAAGCTGTATAACAAGTTTTAAACTCTGAATTTGCAGTGGTCTTACTGAGACTGAAGCTTGTACCTGTGGCCAGGTTCTGCTCCTCTGATGTTACTGCTGGGGCACAGGTGCCTGCAGGAGACAGTAATGCAGCAGTTTCCCTGGAAAAGGAAAGAGATGGAGAGATTGGTGTTATTTGTGAGTGGGGGAACAAAGGCAAGGATGTTTTAAGCAGGGAAAGGGCATTGCCATCCTACCCTGAATTAATTTAGTCCCTGTTTAAATCTGTACATCAGAAAGATACAGTATGTGACAGAGGATCTGCAAAACCTGGTTCCAGGCAGTTCTGCTTCTCAGCTGGACTTGTCAGCCATTGTGAGACCCCCCTGGCTGCAGGACCCTGTGACTCTGCTGGTTCTGGTGCATTGTGCCTGTGGTACAGCTCAGTGATATTGGCTGGCCTGTTTTCAAACTCTGCCTTGCTTCAAGTGGGAAGTTCAAGTCCCAAGCACGCCTGTGTAAGTTAAAATGCTTCAGGCTTTAACAAAAATAGTGCTTGGTTGTCACTCATTTATTGAACTCAGAAATCTGGTGGGGTTTGTGATGGTTTGGGTGGGGTTTTTTTTGTTTGTTTGGTTTTGTTTGTTTTGTTTGTGGGCTTATTTGGTTTTTTCTACAGTAGCAGTTGGGATCCCTTTCACAAGCTTCTGTTGATCCTTGCCATCCCATATGTTTGTGAAACCAAGATATAACTTAAGGCTGTACTGTCTTCTCAGAATATGGCCTGCCTCATCCCTGCCATGTGTCCTTGCAGTGCTCTCTGYTGTAGAAAGAAGTGACTAGAAATTGTACAAAATCACTTGATTGCAAGCAGCAACTGTGAAGCTTTTCAAGAGGACCTTTAGTGTGGGAGAAGTGCTACAAGTTAAAGTMAAAAAAGGAAGAAAGAGGGAAAGAGTGACTTTGCAGTGCAGTCTAATCTAAGCTGTTGAGTGCAGTTGTGCAGACTGAGCTCCTCAGAATCAGTCACACTGTGACCTTGTGCTGACAGCAATGCCTTCAGTGCCAGGAGAATGGGGCCAGTGCCCACATCACAATCTTTTGGTACATCCAGGCAGATGTGAGGACTCCTCTGACAGACAGGGTGCTCACAGCAGGGTGTAGCTGCCATTCCTGGAGAGCAGTCACCAGGCACACACTGTCACACACCAGAGCTCTGAGCAGCTGGGGACAGAGACCCCAGTGATACCTGCTATGGCAAAATGACAAACCATCACTGGTGGAGCTTGCATTGTCCCTTTGAGCTGTCCTGGTGCTGGTGATCTCACAGATGATCTCCCTGCAGTGGTGAGCCTGCAGAATGTGTGTCATGCTGACAGCATGGGGGAGACTGGAGCTGTTCCATGCATGTCCCATCAGCCTGATGTCTTCCACAAGCACTAAACATATTCTCTCAAATTCTGTTTGGRGAAAAATGTGTGTGAGCTAGTCATCACYTCCTCCTTTCTTAGGACAATTCATTCTCACTGCTGCAGTCACTTTCCAGGAGACCTTGACCTTCAGATTACTTCCTTGTGCCTGCTTCAGTGGGTGTAGTGTTGCTTTTTCARTATGCACAAAAGCTTGGCTTTTTTAGTTTGTGCTGATGGAGCATAAACCAGGGATCAAGATGTGTTTAATTTAATGCTTATTGCATGACTCAGCTACATACCAGAACCCTCCTGAGCCTTAGGTGAGGAATGTCTCCCTGGTTTATTTTTAGCTGTATTGGTCTGATGAGCAGAGCTACAGTAACATGTAATTCTGTGATTGTGCAGTGCTGTCCCTGCTGCAGCACAAACCCCTCAGTGCTGCCCTGGGAGCTCTGGTGAGGTTCTCACTGCAGTGTCCCCCATTCCCATATATGAGGACTGGATGACCTAATGTTTCTACCCTAAAATCTCTCTGTGTGAGGATCAGGTGAAGAGGGAGGACGTGTGGCTCCTTGCACTGCAGTACCAGGTGTGTGCTGATGCAGGCTCCTGCAGCCAAGGGCACCTGCCAGCTCCCAGCTGGAGCCAGGCTGCAGCACAGCCTCTGGAAGCCTGGCCTGGARCAGCTGTGCTCCTCCCTGAGCTGTCCAGCAGTGTAGGAACCAGTTTGGAAATGAGCACTAATAAATGAAATATTACTGCTGCCAGGAGTAGGGTGTTGTCTCCATCTTGCTCGTGGCAGACACTTTAAACCTCTTGTAGTCTGAAACTTTTCCATGGATTTATGGAAATGGTTTCATGTCCATCCCTTGTTCCCTTCCTTTGGGAAAGGCACTGGGAGTGCACACATCAACACCATTGCTAAGAGCCTCTGCAATTACCTTTGCACTGTGGTCACACATCAATTTGAATACATCCCTGCCTTCTAATTTGCATTCAAAGCTGTATTGATTGAGGATGTTGCAGTAGCTGGAAGCTGGATAATGAGGCTATATTTGTCCATCAAGTGAGTTTATTTTCTGTGATTTGGCTGGAACTCTGCAGGGCTGATGTAAGTGCAGAGCTGYCATGAAACTAATAAAAGTAATTTTACTTAGTGTGGAAATGAGAATGGGCACTGAGACAGAGTTCAAAATGTCATCTTATGCCATACAGATTCATTAATATTTCAGAATGTGTTTTTATAAAGCTGTCTGTCACAAGGAACCCTTTAAAATCTATCTAATAGAGAGTGTATTTTAGGTGAGTTGCTAATTAATCTTGGTGCTTTGGCAGTCTCCCCAAAAGGATCAAACATATATAGGCATAATTTTACAGGGCTGAAGWAGGTCTGTGCCAGAGCTGCCATCACCAGAAGAGTGAAATATGATCCCAGAGTCCTGCCAAAGAAGTCTTGGCTGGTTGACAGTTGTCCTTCTGAACAGTTTATGTTTTATGTAAATATCTAAGTTAAAAATGAATTAAACTTTAATACAGCAAGAGCAGTAAAAGTGCTGCAAAGCCTCAGAAGCCAGCACCCCTGTGTGTGAGTGTTTGGGAGTATTTCACTTCCTGCTGGGGGAGAKGGATGCATCCCCACATCACTGCACTGTGCCCTGCCTGTGTGCTCACAGACAGCTGCCAGCAGGTAGCAGGGGAAGAGCTTGTTGTGGAACATGAACTGTTATTAGAAATGAAGCAGAATAAACCTCMCCAGATAAGAACCAGCACCAGTTCAGCTCTGCCTCCTCTGCATGTGTGTCATGCTGACAGCATGGGGGAGACTGGAGCTGTTYCATGCGTGTYCCATCAGCCTGATGTCTTCCACAAGCACTAAACATATTCTCTCAAATTCTGTTTGGAGAAAAATGTGTGTGAGCTAGTCATCACTTCCTCCTTTCTTTGGACAATTCATTCTCACTGCTGCAGTCACTTTCCAGGAGACCTTGACCTTCAAATTACTTCCTTGTGCCCAGAGTGAGCCCTGGGCAGGCAGCTGGTGGGAGCTGGGCAATCAGCCATGAGTGAAAGGCTCCCTTCCTTCAGAGCATCCTCTGTCCCTGSCACAGGTCACAGTGCCCTCTGTAGAGGTGTCAGTGCTGGGCAGACCTTCAGGGGGTGAGATCCAAGGGATGCAGGGCTGCAGAGGCTGTGGCATGTCCAATCCATCCTTTTCATCTTTCTTGGTTCAGTATGTTCCCTCTCCTCAACAAAAAGAAATCATTTGCAGCTGGGGAATCTCCATCAAACTGACATGCTTTGGCTCCAGCCAGTGTCCTGCTCCTGGTTTTGTTCTGTGTAAGGTGGTGGTCAAGGAGAGTCTGTGTTTTGCAAGGTGAAGCTGAACTATGGGTGGGCTCTTGGGCAGTTTTGATCTATCTCACCAGGAGCCAGCAAAGCCCTGTGACATGAACTAGCCCTAGATAAATAAACTGGAGTTTATATATCCACTGAAGTTRAAGGGAAAGCAGTTGAATGCTTAAATGCTTTGCTGGGTCAGAGCCAGAGTGCTCTACATTTTTGTGTGGAGATTTTTAGTTCTCAGACCTTTAGGCTGGTTGTGCATGTGGATTATTGCATCCCAACCTTTCATTTTGGAGAGTGTTTCTTGCACTGGGATTGCACAGAAAAACCATTTTCCTTTGGTGAGCAGGAGCACACTGACAGCATCTATAAATAGTCTGTGATGTTCTTKGGAAAGGTGTCTGATACCACACAAAACGTGTCTCCCTGAGGAGCTGCTTTCTAAGCTCTGTTTCTCTTASTTGTGTGAGACAGTTGAAAATTTAAAAAGGTCTGTTTAAATTTTTCAGGTCCTTCTGCCTGCATTTAAAGCTGAGTGCTTAAAATCCCCATGGCATGAGTTTCCACTTGTATTTGCATTGAGAACTTGGTGTGCTCGTGGTGTATTCAGTTAATGTGGGRCCCCTGCCACTGAACCTGCAGGGTCTCCTGGGAGCATCATGCATCTTGTGAGCTGTTTATGTTTGTTTGTTTTTCCTTCATACACGTTTTTTTATTGTTGCTGTACTTCTTGGTGCCTTCTAATGGCCTGTCCTTTGCCAGAAGTGTGTAGCAGACACTTGTCTGCATTGCCCACAAACAAATCCATGGTGATACCAGGCATTGATTGACTGGCACAGAGACTGCCCTGTTATCTTTATGTCCCASCATACTCAGTGTGCACAAGCACAACATAAAAAAGCTTCTGTTTGCCTCTTTGTTGTGATTTTGGAGTTCTGTGCTGTATTTATTCAGCTGATTGTGTTGATGATCATGYAGCAAATCCTCAGTAGAGGAGSAAACATTCTAATCTGTTGCTGGGAAGAAATAAGAAAATTAAAAAGGTCACATAAACCTTAATTCTTGCTGTAGACACAGCAGCTGSTAAGAGCTGTCCAAGGAGGGAAGTGCTCAGAGCAGTAACAGCCCTGTGTGTAGGATGGACTTGCTGAGTTAGATCTCAACCATATTGCAGTGATTTTCCAACTCTGAGTTATTTCCTRGCCTACTAAATTAAACTTGCCATCTGACACATGGGGAGCTGATAGTTTTTTWAAAGTGAGTTGATAGTTTTTAAAAGAGATTGAGCCACCCAAGTGTGTTGTGCTCAGCCCCTCCAACAGTTTGAGGAGTTGGTGTTTGTGCAGAGCAAATGGGAAGAGTTTGCTGGGAGACAAGGTCATTGCCATGTATTTAATAATGGCATAATAAACACAGGAGGGGAGGAAGTGGCTGTGGTGTGATAAAATTTGTGCCTCTCACTCATATGGACTCAAGAGAGATTCATGTTGAAAAATATAAAAGAAATCAGGCTAGAATCCTGCTAAAATTCTGGGGAATGATTTATGTTCTGTTTGCAGTGAGCTRTGGGATCTGGGTGTGGGAGTCCTAGGAGGTGTGTTGGAAGGGTGATTTGTTGGCAAGTGAGTAAAGATGAGGCTTCTGCAGCATAAAATGAAATGCCAGYCTGGGCTCTGCTCACTGACAGGGGTGTCCCCAAGTGTTTGTGTGCTGTGGCAGGTCCATTTTTGTTGTAGTGTGGGATTGTGGGAGTAGTGGGCTTTGGCTGCTTCTCTTCCTGCTTTCCCTTGGCACATATTACAGTGCCACTCTGCAAAAGGTGAAGCACAAGAAAGGAGGAAGCACTGCAGGATTTCTCTGTAAGCTCCCCACAGGACAGGGTTTGCAGCCCTGTCCCCTTTCCCAAGGGCACTGTGACCTCTGGCTTGTCATGATGAATCTCCCAGTGGATTCTGCAAAATTAAAAAAGGACTGGTGAGCATCCAAAACAATAAATCTTCAAAGTTCAACCCAGTGCAATTTCCAAGTTTTTTTTTTTTTTCTAGCTTAGCAATGCTTTTTATTTCAATATTCCAAGGTAACAATTTTACTGGATGCAAGTAGCTTTTTTTAATAGCATGAAAGCTAAACTTTACTGGTTGATGTTTGAGTGAATTGGAATTCTAATTTCTCATTATCTGCTGATAAATGTTCTCAGAAGATGCRAACCTTTGTTCTTGCAACATCAAACCTGGTCTGGTGTATCAGGGGCAGCAGCTAAAAGCACACAGTGCCTAGGCAACATGGGCTTTTTTTAAACATGTGCTGCTCTTAAATCTCCTAAATTATTAAATTAGACTTCAGCAAAATCTCCTTAAATAGGCTGCATTATGCTGTAGCTGCCTYCTGAATTGCCTCAAGAAAATCCTTTTGGGAGTCTCCTCTGAACTGAGGGCTTTGCTGTGCAGAGGAGCCAACTTGGGGAGTACAGGGGGGAGCAGTGAGGCTGAGGCAGCTCAGGACACTTCTGCTCTGGTCTTACCAATGTGTGTGAGTCACTTGGGGTGTCASTGGAGCCTCTTGGTGTTCAACACTGCAATATAGAAATAATAAATAAAACTAAATTCAAAATTGAAGCTTTGGGGATGGGTTGGTTTGGGTTTTTTTTTTCAAGAGGAAAGGCAGAGTTAAGAGAAAGGAGAGTGATGATTTCCTGAGAGGTTTCTTGGCCATGTTTCTTTGAGCCTCAGATACTGGGATGTCCTGCAAGAGTCTTTGCTTTGATTTCTTAACAAAAGAACATTTCTTGCTCTGATGTTTAGAGTGAGAAACTTGTAAAATTCAAGTAGAAATGCTCCAAAATAARCAGGGTCATATTAACAAACCAGCTTGTTTTAGATTATTTTTTAATTGTGACTGTATCCTCAGCTGGGGAGAGATGAAGGAAAATGGGCATGTTTTCAGATTATTATTTTTAATGTGGGAAAGGGAGGCTTGGTTGCATTGCACTGAGTCCATTGCTGTTCTTTTCTCCTCTGCTCTCAGGATGTGCCATGGTCCCAGTGYTTCACTCCTGTAACTGGGCATTACAGGAAGAGCAAAAAACCATCAGAGCTCATGGATGTTAATCTGCTGATTTATCTTGTGTCCTCATGGCTCACTTAATTATGGCATCTTTTCATTTCATTCAAAAATTATTTAGGATAATAATAGATTGCCTTTTCCTTTTTGGAGCAAAATGTTTAGACTGATTGGCCTTTCTGATATGGTAAGTGGTTACCCCAGGGAGAAATAAATCTCTGTGTTGACCAAAGCAGAGKCCAGTATATGGATTGCTGTGTCCCAAGGCTCTGCCTGCTGGCCTCTGGTGAAAGCAGAGTGCAAGGTTTTCCCCAGCCCTGCATGCTCACCATTTGTTGTCCARTGAAATTCTCAGAGCTGGTATCAGATGCCATCAGCCAGGCCTGGCCCAGGGCTCCTGTGTTTTATTTCATGTTTGTTGTTTTGGCAGCACAGATGTCCTGCAGACCCTTTATCTGAGGCAGAAAACCTCAGTGCACCCAGTATTTCACATGCAGGTATCCTGTGAAAAGCTGCTCTGTCAGATCTCTCTGTGTGCACTGACAGAGATCTCACAGTGCAGTTTCTCTGAGTGTAGTGACTCCTTCCTACTCCCTTTAAAATACAGCAACTTCTCATTTCTATCACTACATCTTGTTAGACTGTGGTGACCATAGGAGGAAGCTTTAATTTTWCTTTTCATTATTTTTTTGCCTCTCCCAGCTTGGCCAAGAGAGCAGTGCTGGAGGAAGCAGCTGTACCTGTGCACASTTGTACTGGGCACAGATGTCCTGCTGCAGTGAGCAGACCCTCTGGTCAGTCAGGGCAAGTTGAGGCTTTTCCTCTGGCAAGAACACCCTCCAGAGCTCTGTTTGTAGGAGAACCAAGCATTGAAAAATTCCTTGGCAGCAGTGAAGAGAATGTGATTTGCAGAGCCCCTGGTTAAACACAATAATGATGGTTTGGGACATGAAGAAAGCTGAGTGTGAGTGACTGCTGTGTGCATGGTCTGCAGGCTGTGTGTGTGATGTGCCAGGACTGCTACTCCTGGGATTTCTGCTGGCTCWAGGACATTTAAAACCCAGCTGTTGTGACTGTGTCAGTGGAATCAATGAGTATCTTTACCTGTAGGGTCCAGACTGACACAGCATTATATAAAGGTGGTTTATAAAGGTGTAGCTCAATCCACATTTTCAGCTGGATTGAGCAGCAGTGATTAAATTGTCATGCTACAGCCATTTTCAGGGTGTGGAGGAGGAGGATGTGCCAGTGGAAGTAATGGGATAAACTTTCTGTTGTGTGAAGTGCTCAGCCACAGCAGAATGAAGTGAGCAGCTCATCTGGTCARTSAGCTGCTGCTCTGCAGAGCCCTGGGAGCAGTACTGGCATCATACCAGGCTGCTTAACTTCTCCTTGCTCCTGCCTGGAGCAGAGAATCAGAGTCACAGGTGAAGAGGTTTATGAAGGATAATAGAGAGGAGAGGGGAGTTAGCAGGAGGGGTAGGAAGATGGAGATTCCTTCACAGCCAGTTTTGCCTCTGCTTCCAGGGAGCTTTGTTCTTTTCCAGAATAAAGGTAGCAAAACCTGAAACCCAAAAGTAGAGTATCCAAAGTAGAGAGCAAGATCTGATCTAGCTCCACATCCTGTGGTTTTCCTCTACTTGGAGATGTGGGAGACCAGAGTATTCCTCTGGGTCTCCTGAATGGGCAGCAACCAAGACAAGGGAAATGAGCTCACACAGCCTACTTGAAAGATAGCATTAGCTTTAATCTGACACCATGGAGAAAGCTACCAAAGCTGTCTGAAGATTTAAATGACATGAAAGTTTAATTAGTGTGGTTTTTATTATATCACTAGGTGTATAGATATTAGTTTTAGATTTCTCTGTATTCTTATTATTAAGCAAATATAGAAACAAATCAATGTGATAAAGTCACATTTTCCTGTTCTTCTCTTCCTTTTCCTTTTACAAAAAGTGTTGAGTTTTTAAGATTAAGTAAAAGTGTGATTTCACTGTGTGACTTAGATTTTAGTTATTAGATTTTAGAAGAAAACAATGTTAACGTAATTTAAATTATAAAAACGTAAGTACTGCTCCACGGCAGAGATTTTTCACTTTTCCAGCTGCTTGTGAACACCACACTAGTCTGACAAAAATTAGAGATAAAGATTTTAAAATACAGATTTTAAATACAGATAAGATCTTCAAACTACAACCCAAAAACTCTAATCCCTTCTTCCAAGTGCAAGCCGTGAAAAAACAGCCGCTCACCACAGTCCAGAGTTATCTCAAAAGAGATATACCTCAGCAGGAGGCACTTTTGCCATCCGTGAGTCTTGGTCTTGAGCCTTTCTCAAGTTCCCCTGCCACTTCAGCAGGTGATGAGCAGGTGATTGCTTTTCCATTTGTKCCATTGTTGAGGTGGTGGCTGGGAAGTTGACCTGCAATGGAATTACTGTGTGGATCTGTGTTCAAACAGTGCCAGGAGCACACACAACCCCTTTTGTTTGCAAATTGCTGTTCTGCATGTTTAAACCAGAGACAGGGAGAGGTTTAGGAATAAAAGTTAAACCCACAAGAGTTCATTCATCATTTCTGTGCTCAAAAAGGCCTAAACAGATCATCTGGATGGTCAAATGAGAAAACATGTCTTGTGTGGCAGTTATTTTCAATGTGCTAATTGTATGTAAGCTGTTGTGAGTGGTTTAAAGTTGCTGCCAGATCTGTGGAGATCTGCATTTTTCCTGGGAAGGAAGAGCAGGTGAAGGTGCCTGAAGCTGGGCTGCAGTGCAGCTTGGCTTGTTCCAAACCTGACTGCAAGAGCTGGATGACGTGGGATGTTTGGTGGGAGTACACTGCGATTGCCTGTCCTGTCCAAGGTTGTAAAATGTGATTTAGGTGTCACTTAAATGCTTTACATGTTGTAATTAACCAGCCTTGCAAAATTTTTCTCATCCATTTGTCGCAGGAACTTAATTTAAGCTGTAAAACATCAYTTGTTTTCTGCACTTTTTAGCACGKAGAATTTTATTCCTGAGYTCATAAATCTTGGTGGGTTTTATTTTTTATTTTTGGCAAGGCCAGACTGAGGGAGGAACCTGCTTTCTGGCCCAGAGCTTGATGTTTGGAGCACTGTGAAGGTGTGGGATGGTGGATGATGGCTGAATTTTTATTTCTGCATTCTTCTGTGATCTCTGTCTCTGGAGGCAAAAGGACAGATCTGGAAACTGCCATGTGCCTGCTGACCTTATTCAGCAACATCACACCTTGGCAGGGCTGGCTGAGGGAATGCATGGAAAAAGCCATTTTCTTAGTCTGAGGACACTGGGTTGTAGCAGGAATGCCTGAATTTGGCTCCAAAGCCAGGAGATCATACAGGAGGTGTTTTCATGGGCTGTGTGGGGAGTGTGAGCTCTCTCACTGTGCTTTCAGGCACCAGGAGTCTGTCTAGAGACTGGCAATGTCCTTGTGGCAGGCAGGACAGAGGAGCCAGCCAGCAGCAGGGTGCAGGGAAGGCTCTTCTTGGTGCCTTAATCACAGGGATAACAGGGCAAATTTGGGGTTGATGTCTGATTTTTAAACCAAGCACTAGTTGTGTTGTTGCTCAGATGTCCTTGCATGGGCAGGAACAGGCCAGCCACATTCTCCTCACAATCCACTTCTCCCAGAAGCTGTGAGCACTTTCCACACTGAAACCTTTCAGACAGCTACTGAGTGACACTCTTGGCTCTRCTATTTGTGTGTGCCTTGTTTCAGTGGTGGTGAGGAGGGAAAATTAGCTTTTGTTACCAAAAATAGTTTTCTTAAGCCACAGCCAGGGCTTTGTCTTCTCCTCCCTCCTCGTTGGATTTGAAATGTGTRTGAATCATGTCTGTGTGCACATGCTGTGTTTGAGATAGTGCATTTCATCTTGGGGATGGAGGAAAAGGGATTTGCCAAATGTTTCTTRAGCACYTCTGGCTTTCACTKTTTATATCTAAAGCATTCAAATWAGTTTTGTWCATTTTAAGTAAATAATTGGTGGTTGATGCTTGTTCAGTGAGGATACATGTAAAGGATCTTGAAGCATAATTTCTTGTTGGTCCTTAAATTTGCAAAGAATCCTGTTCTGTCCCTCTTCACATCTTCCCCCCATGGAGATGCTCCAAGGGCTGGAGCCCCTCTGCTCTGGAGCCAGGCTGGGAGAGTGGGGTTGCTCACCTGGAGAAGAGAAGGCTCCAGGGACACCTCAGAGCCCCTTGCAGGGCCTAAAGGGGCTCCAGGAGAGCTGGAGAGGGACTGGGGACAAGGGATGGAGTGACAGGACACAGGGAATGGCTTCAGCTGCCAGGCAGGGTTAGGTGGGATATTGGGCAGGAATTGTTCCCTGGGAGGGTGGGGAGGCCCTGCTCTGGTTGCCCAGAGCAGCTGACACTTCTCTGGAAGTGCTCAGAGGTTGGATGGGGCTTGGAGCAGCCTGGGACAGTGGCAGCCATGGGGTGGAACAGGGTGGGCTTTAGGGTGTCCCAGCCAGGCCAAACCATGCCATGGCTGTATGGCATACACAGCACACATGGAATATACAGCCTCTGTATATTATTATAACTTGTGTGGAACACATCCATTGGTGTGGGTCTTCTTGTCCCATCCCTCTCATCATTTTGAACAACCTTCAGGGCTGAGTTTCTAACTCKGATTCAGCTGCCAAACTGATATCAATCAGCCTTGTGGCTGATGGGCTCAGAAATACCCAAATGGATGAATCAGACATGGCTGAGAAATAAGAAACCCTGAAAGTCAAAACTGCTCCACTGGAGCCTTTGTCTCCATCCCACATCCRGTGTGAATGTAAACTTAAAATAGTTTGACTGTATGAGCAGAAAWGGGGGCAGATTGGCACTTGCTTCATGGCTTTGGATGCTCTTTGTTTTCTTTTTTAAAAAGCTTTAAGAGTAATTGGAAGAGGGTTTTGCTGTGGTGCTCTGCACCTCCTGCTCTGTAGTAATAAATGGCAGGTTGTTTTCCTGTAACCATTACTGCTCTGAGGTGGAGCTTTTGGATTTTGGAGTGGATTGGCTGGTTTATTTTAAACATGTAATAAATTACAGATAGCTGAGGAAATTATTTCTTAGTTAATTTATTAAAATTCAAAGAAAACTTATTTAGAATTTCCCATCTTTTTKGCCTCTGTTCTTTTACCCAGCTTTCCTGGCAGCATTTATCAAAAATACAGCATGTGATTCATGAGATTGCAGTCCCAAAAGGGCTTGGSAGGACAGAATTTCTAGAAGTGCAATTAATTTTTGCCATCTCCCTGTTGCTGTAGAATGGTCTTAATGCTGAGGATTACACCCTGAGAGCTGCTGGTTTATGCCCTGTGCTGGCACTGAGTCAGATGTGCTGCCAGGGCAGGCTCTGTGCCAGAAAGGAGACATCAATGCTCTGAAATACCAGTGGCCTCTGKGGTGTGATAGCAGCTGGATATTTTTGTCTCCTGGACTTCCAAGAGCAGTGGAATGTCGATACTAAAAACTCCTGATGCTTCTTCACTTCTAAAAATGTATTGGAGTTGCACAAACTTGTAAAATTTTCCAGGTAAAATGGTTTTTATGTATATCTATCTATCTATCTATCTATCTATCTATCTATCTATCTATCTATCTATCTATCTATCTCTGTCTGTCTGTCTGTCTGTCTGTCTATCTATGTATTTCTCTCTATATCTCTATGTTTATATCTACCTATATCTCAGTGTATATATATCTATATAGATCTATATACAGAGATCTATATAGCTCTATATAGATCTATATCTAACTGTCTGTATATCTATCTATCTATCTATCTATCTATCTATCTATCTATCTATCTATCTATCTATCTATCTATCTAATTATCTATCTAACATAAAGAGAATAACATGGTCTTGCCACACTGGTGACATGTTTCATGTTAATAAACTTTTTCCATGCTGCAGAAAAAAAAAAACAACAGGCAAAAAGGTGATGAAAATCCATCTTCATGCCTTTGGTTAGCATTGAAACTCCCCACTGTTTCCCTTACAAAGTGTGAGGAGGTGTGGTAAGCTCAAATACTGTGCTGGGTCAGATTTAATGAGAGTTTCTGTCCTGCCATGTGCTTGAAGCAAACTTGCTGCCTCTTTCCTGAGAGCTGGAGATGGCTGTCAGGGAGTTTGGAAGGGTTACTCAGCAAACTGCTTTGGGGTCAGCCAGCAGAACTGCTGTGTGACAGCTCACAGTTGGGGTTTGGTGTGTCCCAGTGCAGGCACTTCCTRAGGCTCCTGCTCCTGCTGGTGGCAGTGGCTGCTCTCAGTGCTTTTCTCCCAGGAGTGTGCCTCAGTGGCAGTTTGCTTCACTTGTTTGCAAAGCCACCTCCAGCCCATATCCTAAAMCACCTGGGACTGAAAAGTGTTTATTGTTGCATCAGAAACAAGTGTCCTGCTATTAACAGAGTGCTTTTCTTTGGAAAAACAACTCTGAATTTAGGTCATGCCTTCATCTCTCTTCAGGATTGCAGACAGAATCTCTACAGCATTGCAAAAGCTTGTTTGTTTGGTTCTGTCTCTCTTTCACAACTGCAGTGATGGAAAACATGTTGATCTGTTCCTCTGCATCCAGCTCACCTGGCTGGGAGAGCMACTTCTGTCCTACCTGTGCTAGGTACCTGCTTTCAGTAGGAAACACTGGCTGGATTGGGAGGGGTTTAATCCATTTAAAGGTTGGGTCAGATGTGTTGTCCTTCCCTGCACAGGATAAAGTTGGGTTTAAACCAAAGTTTAAAGTTGGGTTTAAAGTTGTGAGTGTGAGTCCGCTCACACTCCTCTTTAGTGTCTGACCAAGGTGGGTGAGGTGAGCACACCTGGGCATTTCCAGCACACCTTGGTTACTGCAGTGAGCACAGTGCCTGCCTCAGACAGAAATCACAGCATTCTGCACAGAGTGGTGTTTGTGTAATTGCTGTAGATAAGAGAGACATGGACAAAGCCACAGAAGATCTTAGCACTGYCCTTAGTTATTGTTTGTTCTCTGCYCCCACATGGGTGATAATGAGCCTTYCTGCCTTATTTAGTAGTGTGATAGATAAATATATGTGGGAGTCTGTCTGTGTATCTGCTGTGCCTGCTKSAATAGATTTCCCTTTTATTTATTTTTACTATTTTACTATTTTTACTATTTTATGTTCTTTTTAAAAACTGACATTAAGGAGAGAATTCTTCTAGTGCACAGATGCACTGCAGCATCCAGCTCCCTTTAGTAAAGGCTCTAATCTGGCTGTCAGCTGCTTGGAACTACTCTCACACATTCTTATTTCAGAGGCTGTGCATRTGAGGGGATGACAGCCCCCTTGTCTGAACTGGACTGGGGTTTGGTAGCTGGGACTTTGGAGTCTTCTGCTATTTTTGTCCATTTGTGAGGTGTTGATAATCCTTGGCTCCCTCATAGGGCTGTCAGGAGCACAGCAGGCTTGATTTGGCACTGAGAAAATGCAGAGTTTTCTGTGATATTCTGGGGGACAGCATTGTTCTGCCAGCCTCCAAAATTGCCAAATGCTTGTGTGACATCCCAAAATACCAGTTTTGGGGAGGGCAGGAGAGAGGGACAACTGGGCTGTCAGGTGCTTGAGCTCCAGGTCTGTGCTGGATTTCTGTGGAACTCTCCAAACTCCAAATTGCTGCTGGTCTGTGATTTGATGGTAAAACATGCAGCTGCTCATGTGTCAAAGACACATCATGAATRTATTAAGGGTAAATGATGAGATGTGAGAAATTACAAGGGTTGAAATTATTGATGCAAAAGATTTGAGCTGGCTGGGGTGGCTTGGCTCCTCCTGAGGTGCTCTGTGTGTGGTTTTGTATTTCAAAATTTGTCTTGATGAAACCTCTGCATCACAGAACTGAACATGGGTAAATTTTGTGGCTATTCCTCATTTCTGAAAAGGCCTTTTTGGATTACTGGTACTGCTGCTGCCTTTTGGGGGTGCTCCAATGACGTGGTTCCAGAAGTGGCTGGGCATGGGAAGATCCTCATCCCAGGAGATGGCTTCAAAAATCCCCTGAGCAGTCTCTTTTTCTTTTTTAGGCTATTTTCATTAAAAACATTGAGTGTTTGCATTCCCAAAAAGTGAGGTGTGTTGAGATGGGCAAGACAGTGGCTTGTGGTATCTCTGACCAGCAGCAGTGTGGGGTTCACTGCCATGTGCATGGATGTCACAGCTCTGACACAGCTGCTTTCAGCTGCATTGTGCCCATGTAGTGAAGAAGATAAAACAAGGAACATGAACTGCAACAGCAGAGCTTTTCTCTGCCACCTCAGGGAAATGGCTCCTGAAGGCCTGACTGAATTTGGGTCTCTCCTTACTTATGCAAAGCACCCATACTCTTACCCCCCTATATTAGGTGATAAAGCTTTTTTTTTGTTTTGCCTGGTGAAGCTCCTGAAGGTCATGAAAGTGACTGTTCTTTGAGTGTTCAAAATCCTTTTTGCAAATCCTGCCAGGGACTACTCCACAGGGAGCTGTTCCATGCCCTCCCAGCCAGTGGTTTGATGTTTCTCAGCCCTGACAGATGAGTTGTGGCTGAAAACCATTGCTGAGCACTGTTGCTTTCCAAGGGCATGTGGCAGCTTTGTGCTTCTGGTTGCTAGATTGCTTTCTCTGGGTACATTTACCTGTTAATCAATCTTCTGATGACATTCATGATCCTTCTTCATGTGCTTATGGATGCTGTGAGTGATGTGTGAAGAAACCTTGGTGCCCTCCTGGTTTGGTTTGGATTTGCTGAGGTGGCATGGCATCAGCAGGAGGATTGAGGAGAGTTGTTTYTTATTGGGTTTACCCTTGGAGCAGGATTGAAGAACTTGATTTCAGTTTTGGTTCTGTCCCTGATGTTTTTGGCTGAGTCCACTGATGTCAGTCCCTCTCCCTGGGGTTGAACTTTTGCTGTTGAGCTGATCAGTTTGCTGTGAAAGAATAGGCTGTGCAAGGGCTGTATGTTAACAACAGCTCTAGGAACAGAGAATCATTGATTTGGGATGAATCTGATAAATTTAAACTACACCATGGCATGGTACTGATGACCCTGTAGTTACTAGTGTCATGTTTACTCTGACTGAGATGTTCTTAAGCCAAATTTTGTATCAACCAACAAGTAAATATTTTATTTTTGTTGTTTCAAATGAGAAAAGTTGTTTGTGCTTAGTACTAAATCATCACTGGTTAAAAAAAAAAAAGCAATCAGGAAAAGAATAATGTTGAGTAGAGCAATAGCAGTGTTTTAATGATGTGAAACTCAAAACATATTTTCACTTTGCTGGAATCTAATRCACAGGCTGGAGGTGTGAAAGCTCTGAGTGTGACAGAATTACTRAAGAGTGCTAGCACCAGCCAGGATGCTCAGATAGCTTGGGTGTTCTGACTTCCTCATTTATGTCACACAGAAGGGGATGCTCAGGGGTTTGGATTTGGTTCTTTTCCTTTATTTTAAAACACTTTTCAAGCTTAGTGCTTACTGAGGAGCAGGTCCCATTCAGGGACTGTTCCCAGTGCACTGGATGAGTCTCAGCTCTCCAGAGCTCCCATTCCATTGGATGGCTTTGATTTCCTTCCAGTCCTTCTCCTCATTAACTTGCAGTGCTCCTGCCCAGCTGCTGCCTGGAGCAGTTTCTGAGCTGGCCCTTGCCCCTGGTGCCTCTGGAGTCCTGAGATTCCCCAGGATACCTTCACACCACCCCTCTCTCTGCTTTCCACCCACTTGCAGTAGAAATGTGTTTGTAATTGCCAGAGAAAAGCTGGTGCCTGGAGGTTTGTGACCCTGCCTGGGCCCTTSAGAATGAATTTCAGCCTTTCATCTACTCCAGGGTCACATTCTCTTKGTAATTGCTCTGAAGTGACTTTCCACTACATTTGCTATGTGCATGCAGACATGCCATCATTTGTTCTCCCATAATTACAAGGAATATGTCAGCCTGCCTGCCTTGAAGATGGTGTTGGGGTGTTCTCYCTCACTGAATGAGCAGAAATCTGCCATGATCTCATTGGTTCCCTCCTGCATTTTCACCTTCCAGTAAAGAACAGAATTTCTGTGTGCGGTGAAAGCTCTTTCTGTTTGAGTAATTCTCTTTACTGGCCATACTGGTGCAAGCTGGAGTGAAGCTTACAGGGATGTGTGTCATTATCTGTTGTGATACAGGTGCTGGAATGTGTTTGTAGGAAGCACAGACCTCCTTGAGCTTGTGAGCTGTTCTGTGTGACTGCCTTTGACTCTGGCTGCTTGTGCTGCTCTCAGGAGTTCCTGGGATTTCCTCCCTTTGCTCCCTTTGAATTATTCAGTAAACAGCTCCCTRGTAATGACCCTTCTAAAAACAGAAGTTTTCAGCCCCCTGCTCCAAGTTTTTCAGGTTGTTTGTTTGACCCAAGGGGTCCCTGGAGGCCAAGGTTGGGTGTCACCAGGTTGTTTTTATCCTTGAGGTCTCAGACTTTTAATCTCAATGATGTCTTTCATAAGGAGCTTTWCAAACTTTGCTCATTTGTTTTCTGTGATCTGTGGTTAAAGAACAGCAGCCCTTGCTTTCTTTGGATGAGATWAGCTCTTGTAAATCCTTCTGATTTTTGATATTTGTAACTGCGTTCAATTTTGGACTGTGTGATGGCAGCTAGAGGCAACATTTTTTTCTTTACATGAGTACAATTTGCTCACTAACTCTGTGCTGCTACAAAAAATTCATCCTTAAATCCTCTAAGCTATTTGTAGTAATCCTCATTACTGTATTTTGTGCATTTCTCTATTTTGCCTTTGACTAATGCTGCATTTTTCTCTTGTACCTAAGAAAGCTTTAAAATAGGAATTCTGGAATAGAAAAGATCTATAAGAAGATTGCAGATTACTGTTGGTTTTCTAGTGGCCATTCCTTTGATTGCTGTGTTAATGTAAAGGCTTAATGAGCAAGTCTGACTCCAGGGCAAGGCTGAGTGCTGCTCTGAACAGCAGCTCCCATCTTGGATTCCCTGGAAATGAAGAATTTGCTGTCCTGCCAGCTTTTATTTTGTATTATTTGTGCCTGTTGCATTGGCCAGGGCACAGTAAAGGGWGCAGTCACTCAGAGGTGCTGCCTGAAAACTTGGGGAGACTGACAGGGATGCCCTTGGAGGAGCTGCTAAAGCAAGGTTTGGATATTCCTGCCTAAATCTAGAACTGCAATGATCCCTCCACTCCCCTCTGACCTTCTCTTTTGTATTTGTGCATTCAACCAAATCCCACCACCCTGTCTCCTGAGGGGTGACTCTGAAATGACCTGGAGAATGTTTTCAAACAGAGCCTTCTGCTGAAGGAGGGCAGGTTTAGGTTGGATATTCAGTAGAAATTGTTCCCTGTGAGGGTGGTGAGGCCCTGGCACAGAGAAGYTGTGKCTGCCCCATCCCTGGAAGTGTCCAAGGCCAGGYTGGATGAGACTTGGACCAACCTGGGACAGTGGAAGGTGTCCCTGTCCCTGTTCTGGTYCCTGCAGGGGGCTGGAATGAGATGATCTTTARGGTCCTTTCCAACCCAAATCAGTCTGTGATGTWCTTGTTTGGTGAGGAGGGGCAGCCTTTGCAAGCTGCCCTCCCTAGATGTGTGTGCAGCTGGGTATTTACATTGCTAACATTTCCTGCAGAGTTTCATGTTCTTCTCTCCCCTTTCTCTTTCAGGCCATGGCCTGTTTGCTGCTCCACAGAGTTCTGCTCCTTCATGAACTGAAGCTCTTCATTACAGAGAAGGAGTGGGAGGAACTGATCACCAGAAGCATCAGCCAAGTGACAGAGGTAACAAGCTCCAGCATGTTTGAAGTACAGGTGACACCTCATGGGTGCTTTCATTGCTCTGCTGCTTGGTCTCAGAACTGCAGGGGGGGACTGTGCTCAGCTTGAGAGGTCTCAGAGACCTTGTGGCTGGTGGCACCAGCTCTGGGTGAGCCCTGGTGGCACCAGCTCTGGGTGATTCCTGGTGACACCAGCTCTGGGCAGTGCCTACCAGGCTGGCAGAATCCTTGTAACACCACTGTGATGCTCCTGGTGCAGCTCAGTGGGGCTGTGTGTAGAGATCCAAGAGACAGAGCTTGAATTTTAGGGAATACATTCACACAGATCAATTTAAGGTGTTTAAAAAGAATGGAACAGTGTTGTGAACATTGTCATGCAAGTTCTGTATAGGAATGAACTTCAGGACCACAAAAGCAGAGCTGAGGTGCACTGCACTTTTGACTCCTGGTGCATTGCAGGCCTTCTGGAGCAGGCTCCCCTGCTAATATTCATCAGGGAAACCTTAAAACACATTGGAAAATGATTTGTGCAGAATAAACAGTGCCAGAAATTGCAGGGCTCCTGAGTCAAATTGTACCTGAGGACAGTTTGGGTGCAGCTCTTACGTGGGAGAGGATCTGTGGGGCAGGAGGGTGAAGAAGCAAATGCCACTCACTTTTCTTCCTGTGCATTGATGTGGGGGGAACCAAGCAGCCAAATRAATGTTGTGATGTGGTGACTAAACCTGATGACATGGGAGATTCCAGTCTTGGAGTTTCTACGTAACTGGAATAATGACCCTTCTCTCAGGGTAGCTTTCATTACTTACTCAGATGCTACATGGTAATTTAGGCTATTCTGTAATTTGCTGTATTGAAACAGAACAATTACATCTCTTTCTTTCTGTCAAAGAGTGAAAAAATCTAAGCAAGTTTAAAACAGGGAATTTAAAGGTGTTATTTACAATTCTGGATCCTCAGTTTCATGAAATATTTTTTATTTAAAGATTACATCAGGAATCCAATGGGTGGAGTGAGGTATGATTTTGTTTCTCAGCTACATAAAACATGCCACTCCTCCCAGCCTGGCTGTTTCCCTGTTTGTCTCTAGCAGCTGAATGCATGCAGAGCTCAGTGATTCACTGGGAAACCACAAACATTTACAATGCCTCCGTGTTGTTCTTGTCAGGGAGAGTTTAGCAACTTGCAGCCCATCCAAGATTATAATGAGCTTTGCTATTAAAGTTTCCTCAGTGCCTCTCATGTCTGTGGTCATGTGTGTTTAAAGAAAGATTCCTGAGAAATGCAGTCAGTTTGTTTGGGTTGTCCAAGGTTTACCCTGTGGGCAAGAGGCCTCCCACACTGTTCAGTGGCAGTGGCACACAGCTGCTGGTTCTCTTTTTGGCCTGAAAAAGTCCTGAGATTACATTTTTACAGRCTGCTGGTGGTGTTCATACATGTGGGGGTTCTGTCTCTCTTCCTCCAGCTTCCCCCATGCACTGAACCCAGCTGGGGTGGGGCTGGCAGCTGTACATTAAATATTGCTGTAGTGAGAAGGGGTCAAGGGCTTTGTATTCCACATAATGGTTTGGATTCACAGCCAAAGGCTGGCACTTGTGCTGAAAGACTTYCTGAAGCTGCAAAAGGAACTCTGTGTCTTTTTGGTGGTGCAGAAATGCTCACTTCTCTGAGTTAAGAGCTGTAAAAAGGTGTAGTGGCTCTGTGGTGTAGTAAAACAATATTCACAGTGTCACTGATCTCTTTTAAAGGTGGTAAAAAATCTCTTGTAGTGGAAGTCAGAGCCTGGGARCTGAGCACATTTGGAATCTGCAGAAAGGATGTATTTGTCAAAGAGGCTATTGCACCACTAAAGGAACTTGCTGAAGAGTTTTTTAGCCCTGACTCTGCAGGTGGAAGTTGGGTGCTTGGCTGACAGAGAAGCTGCAGGTTGGGGAGAAGTTCCAGGCCTGATGTTGAAGTTAYGGGGTGAGTTTGTTTGGGGAGAGCYTGGACTAAACAACAGCTCTGTCTGTCACTGCTGTCCTCACATGTTCCTGCTTAGCTGCAGGACKGGGAGGGTGTTTGCAGAGCTCTGAGTGTCTCCTGCAGCTCAGTCTCATCCCTTTTCTTCTGAGACTTGTTTCCATGGGCCATTCTACATCAGCTGTGACTTTAGAGGTGAGTAGGTGAGTGAGTAGATGCTGGCAGATGTGGGTGCTTACCTGTGAGAACCTGGACTGAAAGCTGTGGGATGCTGTGGAAAATGATGGTATTTACTGCCCTGCCTCTGCTTGAAATGTCTGTCACTGGCCATTCCTGTCCCTCACAAATAGCTGTTTTCAGAGGAGAAAATGCTGATGGAGAATTTTGTACCTTCTTTGACCCAGGGACAGGTTYACAACTCTGTAACTGATGTGCTCCTGTGATTTAAGCCATGCTGTTGCTCACAAGGAGACTGTCACCTGAAGGCTTTGCCACTCTGTGTCCTGAGTCACTTTTGCAGCTAGGAGGCTGTAGCTCCCCAGCTGCAGGGCTGCCCTGGCAGGCTGCAGGCTGTCAGAGAGGACAAGATGCTATCTCCTGGTGTGTGCCTGCTCATCCTGCCTTGCCTCAGGGATTGCACTGCATACCTGCTGAGATCCCTTGGTGAGCAGCATCCTCAGCAGGGAAACCTGGGCTGGGCTGGGCAGKGATATGAGCTGGAAGTGGGGAAGGAGCACTGTGAGACAAGTGCAGTCTTGGATATCTCTGAATTATGCAGGCAAAGCTAAGAGGCAGATGAGGGGGAATCAACAGCCAGGAACATTAAGTGAAGAGACAGATTCCTGAAATAGCAGCTCTGGCTGCTGCAAGGCAATGGCTCTCGTGCTTACATAAGCTAACTTGACCTTATTTGTTCCCAAATTGTTTAAGCARTGCTTATAAAACACACCACAGCCACGAGGGAGCCAGGTTTGCCCTGTCCTTGCTGGCAGTGAGGCAGTCCCTGTGTCCCACTGGGTACTTTGGAGCTCACATGTCTGTGTGAGAGCCCTGCTCTCTGTTGGTGCTCTTGGCTTGTGCTGCTGGTTCCTGGGCAGAAAGTGCCCTCCACAGCCCTGCACTGCAAAGGGGAGGAARCAGAAAACAGCTCTGGCACAGCTTTGGCCTCCCAAATCCTACACAGTTACTGTACACAAAGCAGAATCCTGCTGCAGTTGTTCAGGTCTGTTCTAACTGGGGAGCTGGGTGGCTCAGTTGTGTTCATGGTATAAAGAAATGGAGTTGCTTCATGCTGTCACTAATGACCASAGCTCACCTGGGATGCTGGAACATTTGACAGAAACATCTTCCTCTTGGAGAGCTTTGTTCTTTATCAGCTGGTCTCGAAGTGCTTTACAAAGGAAGTTCAAAGCAGTGAGTTGGTGATGTAATGAAGAAAGTATTTTGCAGAAACCCAAGACGGAATGGATTTGCTGAAGCTGCTCATCCTGTTTTACAGGTGACACTCCTTGGCTGGCAGCTGAGCCAAGAATCAAACTTGGGTGTCCTGAGACATGTCAGAGACCCTTTTTGTGCATGGACAGTGTGACCATSTCCTGGCTTCAGAGCAGCCCTGTGTGTTGGACAGACACCTCTGTGCCACAGCCACCTCTGCTGGCTTGTGAGGCTGCCCCAGTGACACAGWGAAGTGACTGCAGAGCTGAGAGCTCCAGTTCCCCATCCCACACAGGAATCTCTCACCCAGTGTTGGTGAGGGATCTCTGGGTTTGCTGCTAGAGCCCACACACTCTTTCTCACTGTCCAGCATCTCTCAGTTTGATCTTTCAGCTCTCCCAGTTGTCACTGTRGGCACATTTTGGTGTTTGCTTCCCTTGTTAGATATATTTATGTTTTCTTTTTTTATGTTACAAAATTGCTGTCTTGGCTTTGGAGAGATCTTGAACCTGGACCAATTTKTCAGGAACTCACTGACAGATTCAGGGCAGGAAGTTCCAGGTTCTGAATACATAATTTCATTATCCCTTTTTGTCATCCCTCTCCTAGGGACCAGCTTGCCCTCCTGAACTGAGGTGTTCTGTGTAACTCCCAACTGAGGTGTTCTGTGTAACTCCCAACTGAGGTGTTCTGTATAACTCCCAACTCATGCTGAAACTCCCAGTTATGATGTGAAAGTCAAAGGGAGTGGGAATAGTCCAGAAAATACATATTCCAGGGTGTTGTTAATGTGGTTTTGTTCAGTGGGGGGTTTCAAATCACAATCTGGAGCTACTGAGAATGTGTAGGGGAGAGAGGGACATCCTATCTGGCCTTCCAGTGTAGCCATGCCCTTAATTTCTGAAGGGCATCACATTTGATTATCAGTGTCTTAATTTATAGTGAGATAAATTATTAAAGTGACTTCATCAAATCTCTAAAAAAGCCATCCTTCATTTTTTTTTCCTTGAAGAATTGCCTGAACCTTTATCTGTCCATCTTTATAAATTCTTAATTCATTGCCCTTTCTCAGCCTCTTAGCTTGTAAAATGAGGCCAGTAGTGATTTGACTGATATSTTGGACGTGCTTTCAGAATTCTGGATGTCTCTGTGGAGACTTCCTTTTCCTCTGTTCCCTCAGCTGTCCTGTGTGGTTTCTCCCTGCTGCATTTTCATATGGCCTTTGGGAAAAAAGATCAAGATCATTAAACTTGGGAAAGTGTTGACATTTTCTGTGAGGATGGCTTCTGGATTTTTTTTTGTCTCCTCCCTCTAATAACTGCCAAAATAAACATCACCAAAAAAGKCTTTATTTACACCCTTCAGCATGTGGGTCTGCTTAGTCCCCTGCCTTCCCTTCTCAGTCAGAGGCAAGCAGAGACTTGGTGGTTCCCACCCTTTGGGAGCATTTCTGGATGACTTGTTTGTGTTAGAGATGCAAGGAAGTAAGTTTTGAACATTTACATTTTCAGTCTTCAGAAAATCAGTGAGAGAGAAKGGMTGGAGGAGGGACTGTSAGTTCTTTTCTGCCTGTAGGTGCTSTCAGCAGCTGCTGTGCTGGGCAGGTGGGTGCTGTGAGCACCTCTCCTTGTGTGCCTGCTGTTGGAAGTGCCTCTGTGGATGGATAAAACTGGAGTGAAGAGACACTGCTCTTCCCTCCTCTCTTCTTTGTCTTCATGGTTTAGCCCCGAGTTCTGGTTTGGGATCTGTGTAGTGAATATTATAATGAAAGGAAGTAGTTGGGGCTGGTTTGTGTGGGTTTGGGAAGCTCAGAGTTGATTCCTGGCTCTGCCATCTGCCATCATGGCCTGTGTGAGATGGGAGGAATGCTGCTGGCTCACCTCTTCCCTCTCAGGAGAAGCACAAGGATAACAGGGATACTGAGCACAGAGTGTCCTGGATGCTCCCAGGGGATAGTGCCAGGAGCTGTGAGCACACTGAATGCTGCAGTCCTTCAGCTGGGTCTCAGTTCCTAATTAACAACAACACAGGAGGGCTCTGCCCTTCCTGAGCCTCCCCTGTGTGGTGACAGGGCAAACCTTGTGCTTTGGCTCAGCTGCTGGACACACCTTGTAGGACCTCTGAGCTTCTAGGCCCCTCTGGGTGTGATTCCAGCACAGGSACCTGAGCCACACCAGCAGCAGGATGCCAGCTGTGCCACTGCTCTGGGATCCTGCACGCAGCTGGGGCACAGCTGGGATCTCTGGCACTTCCTCACTGGGGACATTCTGTGGGGTGGAACCTTTGCTGCGCTCTGCTGCTGGAGAAGAGCCTTTACCTGAGGCAGCCTGGGCTGTGCAGGGTGTAAGGTCATGGAGGGGTGTCTGTGGGRGGACTTGGTGCTGTGTCCAGCCATGAAAGCACAGGTTCATCCATCAGCTCCTGTCTGCTGTGTGGGAGGAGGGGATGGATGGASGTGGTGCAGCCAGAATGCAGCTTGGGCTTCTCCAGCTCTCAGTGCTGGGTCTGTGGGGCTGAGCCCATGGAGGGGAAGGGCTCTTTGTTTCAGACCATGCACTAGGCTGCAGCACATGCTGGGAATGCAGAAATATGAAATGGCATTCAGAATTCCAGCTGGGAACTGAGCTTGTCTCAGGGGACAGGGCACTCTGTGGCTCTTGAGATGCTGCTGTGTCCTGTGAGTCTGGGCTGAGTGTGTCCCCCAGTGGGCCCTGTGAAAGGGCAGCTGTGCATGTGGGGACTTCAGAAACACTGCATGGCTCCATGGAACACACACTGCATCTCCCTGCAGGGAGGCTGGGCACTGCTGGGGTGCTGCYTTTGGCTCTAGGTGCACATACAGCACTTCTGCTGTGTGACTGTTGCAGGGGAGTTTGGGACTCTGAGCTGTGTGGTTGTAACAACCTGCCAGCTCTCTGTCCYACTTGTGTGACTGAATTACTGCAGGTACTCACCTCCTGTGCTCTCACTGACTTGTTTTACACTTGGTGAAGATGTGGGAATGCTGTGAAGTGCARKGTGACGTGGAGCAAAGGCTGGATCCTGCAGGAGCTGGGATATATTCATGTCTGATAGAATAAAACCCTCTGATTGTTCAGGTGCTGGCAGTGTGCAGTTCCTCCTGTAGAAATCTGAGCAGAGAAGTTTGGCTGCAGGAGTGCCCTCCTCCAGAAAGAGCCAGAGGCTTTTGGAAGCTGTGTGTGACATAACCAGACCAAACCATCTCTGCCAGCTGATTCCACACAGGGTGAGGCAGGAGCTGTGYTGGCTTGAGGTGAGATGGGAGCTCCAGCTGTGAAAATTGCCTCCATMGTTTTTCCTTTTGGAAAAATGACCTGCCCAGATGTGCTGACAGCTCAGATGTACAGACATGATGAACCATCACAGGTATTGCTGAGCTGGAACCTCACTGAGATATCCTGTGAGATGGGACTGGCTGCTCCTGAAGCTGCAGGAAAAGCAGAAAAGGGGAGAAAAGCAACAGAAATCAGCAAGTGATGCCAGTGTAGCTGTTGGGTATAAATCATGTGGGCTCTATGCTTTTAGTATTGCATAACTGGGTTGTGTGACCCTTGGGTTGGTAATGCTTCCAGAGGCCAGGGAGGGAGGGACTTGGGTTCCTCTGGAGCAGCACATGGCAGAGAATCACACAGTGAGGGGTTGGACAAGTTCTGGGTGTTCCTTTCCTTCTCCAGCACTGACCTGCAGCACAGCTGCAAGCAAAGCCCTGCTTTGTGCCTCAGTCTTGTTGTAAAACACATCTTTACCAGCCTTGTGCAAGTGTTTGTGATCTGATCAGTGCTCAGGCTCTCCCAAGGGTGCTGCACAGCACTGAAATACTGCTTCTCTTTTGAAGGCATGGATGCCATGTGTTGCAGTTTGCCATCTGGTACATAACAGCTTCTGCTTTGGTTTTAAGTTTGGATTGTGCACATTCCCCAAATAAAATCAGGGAAGGCCTGGAAAGTGATTGACCTCTGCAATTGGGGTGGCAGAGCTGATTCCATCCCTCAGGGGCCTGAGGGAGGGAGCAGAACACAGCATGCAGACAAGGGTTGGGACCCTATGTAGCAGGAATTTTTATAATTACTTGAGATTAAGTTGAATAAACTCTTGGGAAAGCTGCTTTTGAGTTCTGGTTCCCATTGAAGAGTCTTTGGGTTCCATTCCCTGGGAGCCATTTCCTCAGGCTTGCCAGCAGTCCCAGCCCAAAGTGATAACAGAATCCCTGAGAGGTGATTTAACCACAAGGAAACTGTTAGCCTGGCAAGATTTTGTTCTTCAAATGACAAAGAAAATGTTGATGTAAATCAGCCATTCTGTGTATTATTATTTTTTATTAGTGGTAAGCCTGATAAACTGAATGTGCCTGACCCATGGGGTGTTATATCCCACATGTGAAGATTTACTTTTCCAATCATACACCCCATGGTTGTCGAATTCTCTGCTGCTTCTTTGCAGCTTCTTTGGCTTCTCCACTCACCCTCCTTGTTCCTCCCTGGTCTTTGAGATCTGTTTTAGAGTGATCCATTCCAGTGGGGAGCTCTTTGTTTGCAGAGCATCTCAGTTGTACCAGTTTGCTCCTGGCTGTTTATACTGGTGGAGGTGTGGTTTCCAGATTCATGTTTAGTCACTAGGCCAGTGATGTTTTCCATCTCCAGCTGGGCCAGCCACTCTTTTCTTTCCACAGGTCTGAATTTGGTTGGGTATCCCCCTCTGGATGCATGTCCCAGTTTCCCCAGCACCTGAGAACTTGTGTGCTGCTGGAAATCAGCCCTCAGGTGCTGTCTGAGAGCCACAGGACTCTGCTGTGACTTCAGTAGGATTTATTTCAAACCCTTCCAAGCACCAGGGCAGCAAGAACAGGCAGAGCCAAGCCAGCACGATTTAAATGCAGTTTTCTACACCACCCATGTACAGTGAAGAGAAAATGCAATTTATTTGGAACACCTTTTTAATTCTAAAGTGTTTGTGTATTGAAAAGATGAAAAGTTGACTTCCCATTGGCTCCATCTCACAGCACTGCCCTGGTTCTTCCTGGCCCAAGGAGCTGATTTTCTCACACTGAACCAGTGCACAGCTTAGCAGAGTAAGGATCTCAACCTCACAGTCTGCCTGAAAGGTGATTTAACCACAAAGGAAGACCATTAGCCTGGCAATATTTATTCTTCAAATTGCCAAGAAAATGTTTATGTAAATCAGCTATTATTATTATTATTATTATTATTATTATTATTATTATTATTATTATTATTATTATTATTATTCCTCGTAAACTAAATGTGCCTGACCCATGGGGTGTTATATCCTACATGTGAAGATTTATTCTTTTCCCAACCACACACCCTGCAGTTGTCTTTCTTTTTACCTGGGAGACTCCAGAGCTGTGGAACTGTGTGACCTTGGAGGTTAATGACAGCTCTGGAATGGAGTTGCAGTGCATGTGTCTATATCAGGAGAGAGTAATTAGCAGGTTATTGATAGTCAGATGAAGTTGCAGCTTGAATTCCAGCCAGCAGAATGGCTTTCTAATACAGGCCTTGAGTGGCCATCCTGAACAGGAAATAACTGTTTTATTATTTAAAAAAAAATACTCCCAGGGTGTGGAGCCTGAACAGACAGTGAATAATTCTACTTGAAGGCTGCTGGCTTTGCAGACATCTTATCTTGTCTCCCCACTTTCTATGCTGAAAGTGTTCCCTACACTTGCTGGGCATCATTATTTTTCTGTTGTGAGTGTCATTACTGAGAGAATTTGCTTTGGGGAATGGATTCCTTGCATCTCTCAGTGGCTGCAAGGATTTTTTATTTTATTTGTAGATGGAGAACAGTTTGCTGAGTCCTGAAATGGTTCCCAGTGTGACTGGAATACAGGATCTGTGAGGGGACAGTGACAAACCACTGCTGGGTGCAGCTTTGGGGCAGGCACTGCTCAGCCTGAGGAGCTGAGGATGCTGAGCATGGGCTGGGCTCTGCCCCTTGCTCTGCTGAAATGCCCAGATTCCAAGGAAAGGAGGGCTTGGCCAGAGGAGCAGCCTCCTCCAGAGGAGCAGCCTTTGGTGGGAGCTGCCACTGTCTGTGGCACACTTGTCCCTGCAAATCCCATTTCATACTGGTGTGATCTGAGTGGGGTTGCTGTGCTGAGTGTGCCCACACAGAAACAGAGTGGGGAGGAACAGGACCAAGCCAGCAGGGCTGAAGGAGCAGCTGCAGGCACAGGATCAGTGCCCCTGAGCCACTGGGCTGCCTCTTTGATCCAGCTGCCTTTTTATGGCTATTTCCTGCCCTTTCTGTAAATAACTGGCTTTCATTTGACCTATCTTTGGTGTGATTTCCCTCTAAGCCAGACCTTTCAGTGTCTCACAAGCCCTGCAGCACACAGAGAGCACACAGGGGAGATTTCTCCCTCAGTTACCTCAGTGACCTTAAGCTTGACAAGCCCTGTTAGAGGCTGGCACCTGGGATTTCCTGGGCATCACATTTAATGGGTTTTTGCAGTAATGTTTTTGTGTAAATCCCAGCTSCTGAAGCTGAGGAGCTGTGCTCCATCAGGTGTGGCTGTTGTCTGGCAGCTTCTTGGCCTTCCCAGGGCAGGGTCAGGGATTATTGCACCTCTTCTTCTCCAGGAGAGCATCTCCAGTTGTGCTTTAGCTTAGAAACTGTGGACAGCAGCCAGGTTGTGCTTCTGTAATATTGCTTGCTCTTRCTTTGTCCAGTTGTTTCTTATTTAAACTGGGTATCAGAAGCTTTTCCTGAGCTTTTCCAGAGTTTGGTGGGGTTTGTGTTCCAGAATGACTTTGCTGGCAGGTGAATCCTGCCATTCACTCATTGTTTTCTGCTTTCTCCTGTCAAGTGTGATTTGTTTCCCCATCTAATGTGTGTTTCTTCTCAATCTTCTCATTTAATTTGCAGTGTTTGAAAACACTTGGAAAACCCATCCTGAAGGCTGAGAAGGACAAAGTTGTCAAGAGCTTGGAGCTGTTGAACTTTCTCCTTAAAACTGTGACAGGGCAGGTGAGTGTGTGACAGGATGTGACACAGGGCTGTTTGCTGAGCACCTTTTGAATGTCTCACTTGGATTTGGCCGTGTGATTGCTGCATCCCACCTCATTTCCTGCCAAAAGTRCCTCTGAGGGAATGCCTGGATGGATCTGAGGGCTGAGGAGTGACCCACAGTCTGTATGAGCTGAGCTCCAGAGGAGAAGCTGTGCAGTGTTCAGCAAACACCTCTGGCATCTTTCACAGCTTTCTTGGCTTCCTTAGCAGCAGAAATACAGCCTGGGGTAGTGAGGGTGGCTTTTATCCCAKGGGATTGCTCTTTCCTCACCATGGAACTCCAGAGATCATGATTCCCAAAAACAGACTTCAGAGCTTSAAGAGCAGAAGTGAAGCTTTGTTCTAAGGCTTTGTTCTCCCTAATAAAAAATTACTTTTTTTGAGCGTGCAAAGGCTTTCTACAGGTGACAAAATACGTCCCCAATGTGGTCTTATTTACTGGAGGAAAACACCACAAGCAGCAGAATTGCCAGAGCYCAGTTTCCTACTGATAAACCCAGAGCTCAGAGCACAGCCTGTTTCTTTGTGAAGACCTAATGGGAAAATGGGTGGAGAAGAGAGATTCTTGCAAGGCTCTTGCAGGAGCTGAATTGCCTTTGGGACAGCCCTTTCTGCCTGGTGTGACTGAGATTTTGCACTGGGTTACAGAAGAGGGTGCCAGATCTCTGTTCTGGAAGCAGAGTGGACATGCTGCTGCTTCTCTCCTGGATGGGTACATGGACATGGCTCTGCTTTTCCCTGCTCCCAGCATGGACAGGACAAAGGGGAAAGGAGAAAAGGGAAATGAAAGGGGAAAGGAAATGGGAAAGGGGACTGCAGGACCCTGCAGTTCTTTGCATGCCACTGCAGTTCTGTTAGGCTCATGCCTCTCATGGTGGGAACTCAAGTTTTCAGCAGTAGCTGATGGCATGGTGTGACTCCCAGCTTGTGCCCCACACTGCAGTGGTGCAGACAGAGCCAAGGCAGACAGGATTGGCAGTTCCTGCCATAGCTTCCCTAAGAGTGGCCTGGGAGTGCCCCTCCTGGGTTCACTCTGCCTCTGCTTGCCTCTTGCAGAAGCTGAAGGTGAAGCTGGCAGAGGTGGAGAAGGTGCTGCTCTCTCTGAAGGAGCTGGAAGACATCAGGAACTCTCCTCGGCTGGACTCCCTCTACTGGAACGCCATGGGCTGGCTGAACCACACGTGAGTGTGCTGGGCTTCCTGCAGATCCCTGCTCTGGGGGCTGCCTGCCTGCCCTGCTGTGTGCAGGGATGTGGGCAGCTGGGGAAGGAAGCCAAGGCAGCAAATTCAGGGTGGAGTTAATGGAGCTCCTTGGTTGGTGGGGTTGAGACACTCATTAATGCTTGTTTGCAATGATAGCAGGCTCACTGCTCTGTGTGCTGCCATCCTGGGGTTTGTGCTTGGTGGGGAGGGGCTGTCACATGTGACTGATGCCTGATCCTGTGTGGCCACAAGACCAAGCCAGGGCCACAGGCAGCATTTCCCCCCTCCATGGCCCATCCCCATCCCCACCTGTGCTCCCTGCACCTTCCTGGGGCTCCCCTGGGCTGCCTGGCACAGGGAGCACACTGCTCCCTGCCTGCTAATGAACTTGCTCTTGCTTTTTGGGCACTGTCTCTGCAGGAAGCCCAAGAAAGAGAAGACAGGCAGCAAGCCCAGCCAGGGAGCAGAGSTGCTCAAGAGGAAGAAGAAAGGGTTCCTGCCCGAGAGCAAGAGACGCAAGAACCGCAGGAAAGGCACCCAGGAGAACGGGCTGGGGCCAGGGGAGCCTGGGGAAACCACAGCCCCAGAGGGGCAGCCCCTGGCCACAGAAACCCCCAAAAAGAAGAAAGGGGGCAGCAAAAAGCATCCAAACAAGGGGGGCAGGGAGAATGGAGTGGCAAAGGCAGGAGGTGAGGASCTCCCCATTGCCAATGGAGGAGATGCTGTGGCTGACAAGAAGAAGAAAAAGAAGAGGAAAAACAGGAAAAGGAAAGGTGCTGCAGGCAGTGAAGCTGAGCAGGTTCCAGCTGCAAAGAAAGCCAAGGGGAGTGTTGTCCAAGGGACCCAGCAGAAGCAAGGCAAAGCCAAGAAAAAAAGAAAAGAGAAACAAGCTCCAGTGCTGCAGGAGTAAACTCCATGGACTCAGCCAGGCCTGGCATGGCTAGCATGGCTCAGTAGACTGTTGAAATATCTTTAATATCTATATTTTTWATGCTCTCCATGACTTTTAAATAAACCTTCCATGATGCTGAGCTCTAAAGCCRTGGCTCTGGCTTGTGTGGAGCACAGAGAGCTTCAGGAGGGTACAGAGCCTCCAGGCTCTGGGAGATGCCCACTGTCTCTTCTCTGGCAGTGCAGAGAGTCCTGTCTCCATCATTTCCCAAGGCACAGGTGAGTCTGGTTTGGATTTCTTGGGGAGTTGGGTGCTGGCACTGCTGAGTCAAGCCCTGTGGGAGATTCAGAGGTGGCTCCTGGAGGCTCCTCCCTGTCCTGGCCAGGCCCAGCAGTGCTCACAGCTCCTCCAGTGTGGGAGATGCAGCCTCTGAAGTGCCTGGGGTTAAATGGGTTTGCACAGGCAAACTCTGGGGTCAGCTGTTCCCAGCCTGACCACTCTGGAATTGTCTCTAACTGCCATCATCTGCTTTTTCTTGCCTTTTTGCTGCTGGCTGCAGGAGGGGTCATGGCCCCTGTGGTAGTGCAGGGACATCAATAAATCAGTGAAACAATTGAAATGGTTGATTGATTGGCCACTCTGCCAGGCTGGCAGCCTGTGTGCAGCCATGCAAGGCACCTGGGACAGCAGCAAACAGTCTGGGAAGGGACTGCCTGGAATTGCAKCTGCTCATTTATCCCTGGGCTCCTGAATGCTGCAGTGCCATCACCCCTTTGCAGAGTGCCAGGGCCAAGTTCTCCCATAGGTCCCTGGTTCTTGTTGAGAGCTGAGGCTCCAGGTGTTTGAGATGCCACTCCTGTTGTGGTGAAGTGCTCACTGAAGCCCCCCCTGCTCCTCCACTCATGCTCTGGGTACAGAAGATTGGTGTTGGTGCCTGGCCCTGACTCCTCTCCTGCATCTGAGGGAGCAGTGCTGGGTTAGTACTTGGACCTGGTGATCTCAAAGGTCTTTTCCAACCTTGGTGAGTCTGTGATTGTCTGAAGGCCTCACTGCTCTGCTCCTGCTGCAGAGGAGTTTGGTGCTGGCCCCTGGCAGAGGGGAGGGCAGGGAGCAGGGCTGTGCCTCTTTGCCTTCAGCTCATGCTGCAGGTGGGGCTGTGCCAGCAGGCAGAGAGAAGGGCACAGGAAATGTCACATTGCTGTGGGAGGGGGTGAGGGAAGAGCTGCAAAGGGCTGTGCTTGCCCCTGGCTGTTTATCTGCCTTTGCAATGATTCTCTGCTCAAATGGCACAGAACTCCTGGGAGACAGAGGCTGGCAGCAGCACAGACACATCCCCTGGGCAGTCCCACTGCAGCCCCACAGCTTCCACCTTCCCTGTCCCAGCAGTGATCCCACAAGCTGAGCTGCACATCCAGGGTGAGCTCTGGCTCCTGTGAGCAGCAGGTGAGCACTGGAGTTTCTGTGCCCCCAGCTCAGCAGAGAATCCCTCCTGTGCCTCCTCCACTGCTGCCTCCTCGGGCACTGGGGGAGCCAGGCCTGAGGGGCTCTGTGCTGCTGCCTCGGAGGACACAGCCCTTGGGCARTGCTGGATGAGGAGGGGTTGGCAGGCTCTGCACTCTCCAAGTCTTYCAGGGATTGGCACAGATTGGCAGGAGGTGAAGGGCAGCTCTCCTTGTGCCCACCCTTGGGGACTGTTGGCTTCCAGCCCCTGGAGGCTTTGCAGAGGTCCCCAGACAGGAGGGGGATCTGGGCTGCACCTCTGTCACTGCAGCTCAGACCTTCAGCAGTGGCTGCTTCCTGCTCTCTGTGGTGCTCCCACTCTTGTGTGAGCAGTTCAGGGCTGGGCTCTCCTTGCTGGACCCTTCCTCCCAAAGCCCCTTTTCATCCCAAGGTGGCTGTGGGCTGTTCACTGGAACAGCTGCTGCTGCAGCCTGAAGAAGAGCTGCAAATCTCCATTCCCAGGCAGAAGGTGTTGGCAATTATTGCCAATCTGTCTCCAGGAGGAAAGGCCTGTGCTCCAAGTGGGGCTGTTAACTGGGGATGGTGCCCTGCCCCTGCCATTCACTGCTGAAAGCTGCTTCATTAAAGCCCCAATCCCAGCTAAGCCCCTGCAGCTGTCCCGAGTGGAGACTCTCATGCATTATGCAAATGCAGCACACAGGAGGCAGCAGGTCAGTGCTCAATGACCCGGAGGGGCTCCAAAGGGGCTGCAGAKCTGAAGGGTCTCATTAATGATTTCCTGCTTTCTCCCTGTGCCTCTTAGCAGGACATCCTGGGACTTTGTGCCTCTGCTGGGTGGGACCAGAGGAGGAACAGCAGCAGGAGGGGTGGGTGGGAAGCAGAGTGAGCTGGATTTTAGGGAGGGAATCTTCACCTGCCTGCAGACAGCACAACTCTGGCACCCAGAGCCACCACGCTGGGCAAGGCCTTGCCCACMCTGAGCCTCCCTGGGACACTGCCAGGGCCACTGCAGTGGAGCTCATGTGGCTCAGATTGTCACTGTCACTCTGGGAAGGGCGAAGCACGAGGCCAAAGCTGTGCCAGCTGCTGTTCCTGACACAGGGGTGGCCTCTGGGCAGTGCCAGCTGCCAGAGCAGAGGCTCCTGACCTCTGCTTTCTGTGCTCAGTGCTGTGCTCAGTCCCCAGGACTTGCAGAGTGGGAAGGGGACAGGGACAGGGACAGGAGAGCTGCAGGACACAGGGCCAGTCACGCTGCCCTGACCACTCTCTTGCCAATTAAATTACCTGACTGCAGGCTGGCTTTGATGTCCTGTTTATAGAGTGCAGTCACTGATCCAACCAGTCAAATTGGGTTTCACCAGCACTTCTTTGGGCCTTTTAATAATCACAAAGGTTCCATTCACTTGATTTCAGGTCCTGTCTGTTGCTCCACCGTTAGGCCTTTGGGTGACTGAGCAAGCTGTGATTTAAACAAAGTCTTTTCTCCTCAGCTGTCCCGGGCTCAGAGCTCTTTGGCAGAGAGCTCAGGGCTTCTTCTGGACACAGGAAAGCAGCCACAGGCCCTGGGCCCTGGGCTCAGGGGAGGGAGGCAGTGCTGGAGACTGCCCAAAGCCATGGGACACATCCAGGCACGTGGAGTCCTGTGAGGGTGGGCAGGCCCTGGCACAGGTGCCCAGAGCAGCTGTGCCTGCCCCAGCTGTGACTGCCCCAGCTGTGACTGCTCCAGCTGTGACTGCTCCATCCCTGGAAGTGTCCAAGGCCAGGCTGGACAAGTCTTGGAGCAACCTGGGATAGTGGAAGGAGTCCCTGCCATGGCAGGGGTGGAGTTCATTGGTCTTTATGATCCTTCCAGCCCAAACCATTCCGTGATTTCTGAGCATGTCTGTCACACAGAGGTTTTGCCAGGGACTCTGGGCAATGGCTGCAGTGCTGGGGTTGCTCAGGAGGGGTTTCCATGCAATCAGCACCTCTCTGGACATGGTCAGTGTAAATGCAGCAGTGGCAGCAGGGCCCTGCAGCACAGAACAGCAGCTGGTGCAGAGCAGGACAGGGCAGGGCAGGGCAGGGCACTCACCCTGTGCCAGCCCATGGAGCTGCTCCTTGTCAGAGCCTGGGGGGCCCTGGGGGAGCTCTGCAGGCACCGAGGGGAGGTTGTGAAACAGGGATGGGCAGTGAGAGAGTGTGGGGGCACACACAGAACACAGACAGAACACACACACACATATATAACACATACACATACACAACATACACACAACAAACACACATTTATAACACACAGAACACACACACACATATATAACACATACACACACGCAGAACACATTAACACACAACACACACAGAACACACACACATAACACACAGAGAGAACACACAAACAACATACACATAACACACGCACACATTGGTGTGGCTGTGATCCACACCCAGAGTGGACAGCACACTCTTTTTCAGCAGCAGCTGATGGATGGAAGCTAAAGCTGCTGAGCTTCAAAGCTGATCTATCTGCTGGAACATCACAATTTGTTAATCAAGTAATTTACAAGAATGATTAAGCTGAAAGCCCTGAGAAGGCAAAAGGCCACCAGGGATGATTGTCCGAAGTGCCAGAGCCTTTCCTCCTGCAGTTTCCTGGCCTGGGCACTGGCCCTGTGCTGCAGGRCTCTGCAGGGAGGCCCTGCAGGTGCTGTGGGTCTGTCCCAGGGAGCCTCTGACACCTTGGTCTGTGCCCAGGGCTGAGCTCCTCAGGCAGCAGGAGCAGCCCCTTCACTCCTTTTTCCCCAAACCACTCTCCTGTGAGGCTGGGGGGCTGCTGCAGGATCACTGGAGCAGGGCAGCTTTGATGCCCACTGTGGGAACACTTGGGAATGAATTTCCTGGCCTTCTGAGCCCCAGCTCCCACACCACCATTCCCATCATTCCATCAGCAGGGCCTCTGGTTGTGCTGTGAGGGGCTGGAGCAGGACCCCACTGTGCCCACACTGGCTCCTTCCCCCAGCTCTGATCCTGGCTGGATGCAGCTCAGAGGGAAAGGAGGCTGTCACCCAGCACCCTCCCTGCTCCTGGGGGTATTTCCCAACAAACTCCAGGCAGGCTGGGGCCAGGAAACTCTTGGCAGCTCTGAGGCTGCTGGAGCTGGGAGCAGCCTTATCCCAGGGACCAGCAACCACAGCCAGGAGGTGACACAAGCAAAGGAGCCACGAGGTAGATTTTAAATACTTTTATTTCTTAATTTACATAAAGGTATATATTTGGCTTATTTTTTTTTTATACTCTGAGATTCACAATCAATTGCTCTTAAAAAATAAAATAGTCATTTGCTTCTGAAAGAAATCAGAAAACTATTTTATACTCCTGCCTTGTATAACAAGAAATTTTACCCATCCTCCCGTACATCACGCAGTAAAAGTGATTGTAAGTGCTGCTTCACCAGACAAYAAAGCAAATGGAGAAGAAAACAAGCATTTGGGGTGGAGCTTGGAAGAACTCTGCTTCCCAGAGCACAGGCAGACATTTCTGGGGTTAATCACCCTGACTGTGAGGGCAGAGCTGCCCTGGGAGCAGCAGCAGCAGCAGGAACACCCGGGCTGGGAGCTTTGCTGCCTCCTCTGGGTCACTGTGCTGCCTCCCTGGGCAGGTGCCACTGCCTCAGTTTCCCTCACTGCACAAACCTCACTGCCAGGGCAGGATCAGCTGGGGCAGTTAATGCTTTTAAAAAATCCCCTTCATCAAGTGGAGTAGGAGAAAAGCCTTGTGGTTTAACTGAGGGGCAGCTGGAGCCTCCCTGGTGYCTCTGGACACTTGCACAGACCCTGGTGAATGCAGCAAGGAGCTGGAAGAAGCCTGAGCCTCCCTCTCTTAGCCTGCAACGAGTGGGAGCAGGGATTCAGGGATCCCTTGGGGAAGGCAGGACTCACTTCTCACTCCCTGGTTTGCTGCCCCCCCCCCGTCCTTGTTGAACAGAATCCACAGCATTTCCTTCATGAGCACAAAGGATAAACCCAGGACTGCAGCCTGCCACAAGCAAGGACTGCCAGGGACATTACAGAACACTTCAGGTCCCTTTTCATTGCTGACTCCTGAGAATGAAGTTTAAGGAGAATTCCTAATCTCTGAAGCCAAGCAGAAATGTTCCATKTTGTTGACAGTAAATGCTACAACAGAGAGCCTATCAGAAAAGCAATTTAGGAAATGTGGTTAATCTTCTTTGGTCTCTGAGATGAAATGACTGATTGTTGGGTTGCTTTTTGTTTCTTTTTAAACAGCTTAAAAAGGAATTTCTTAATGGGAATCAGAATTCATGTGCCTTTAAAGCCAAGTGTTTGGCTCCCAGACCACAGGGGCTGTTTCCCCTCCCAGTGTAAATAGTGGCACGAGGTAGGAAGTGAAGCATTGTTGGGATTTGCTTTGCTTTGTTATTTCTAGCACCTGCCTGCTCAGGCACTAGAGRAACACTTGTGGCTCTGGTGCTGTAGCCAAGTCTCAGAGCTATTGTTAGGGGATTTCAGGTGACAGAACCCCTGCAGAGGAGTCCTGGGAGCTCTGGGGGGGAGGAAAGGCCCCTGGGGTTACAGGAATGCCCAGCCTGGGCAGRGACTGGGAGACAAACCCACATTTACTGACAGAACCTTCCTGTGCTGAGCAATCTGGCACAGCCAGGCCAGCAGCTCCCAGCCTTCACTCACATCTACCCCTGGCCTGACRTTTCCTGAGCTGATTCAGTCCTCCTGGGACCCCAAGTGCAGCCACTTGTGAGCCATGAGCACAGAATGAGGGGCTTTCACCTGCTCAGGCTGTGCTGAACTGGAGGGGGGAACTGCACTGAGAGAGGGCTCAGAGCAGAGGGGGATCTGCACTGAGAGAGGGGGAATGGATCTGCACTGAGAGAGAGGGAATGGATCTGCACTGAGGGCTCAGAGCAGAGGGAATGGCTGCTGAGCTGTGCCCTCCCTGTGATTGTGCCCTCCCTGTGGCACTGCCCTCCCTGTGGCACTGCCCTCCCTGTGATTGTGCCCTCCCTGTGGCACTGCCCTCCCTGTGGCAGCCTGGCCCTCCTCAGGACCTGAGCTCCCTCCCTCCCCATCCAGCTGACACAGAACACATTTGGTTTGTGGAGGTTTCCCAGACTGCASTGGAATGGCACCAGGACTTGCTTCTGCTTGTGAGTCTACCCCAGGTCAGGCACTGGCCTGGAGTGAAAGCTCCCAAAAGCACCTTGGAAAGGTGAAGGGACAGCCCCGTGCCAGTGCTCTGGGGCAGGGCAGGGCTGGTGTGCAGGAGCCCAAGCACTGCTCCCCAGGCAGTGCCAGCCTCCTGCTCTGGAACAGTGACAGGAGGATCAGCACTGACACTCTCACTGATATGGCATCATGTAAACAAAGCACCAGGTCACTGGCACAGCACTATTGCACTCCCAGGCCCAGGTACAGCATTCAGCCAGCTGCATTTTGGTATTTAAAAGCCTGTGAACCTCCCAGGAAGGCTGAATTTAGCATATGGAAAACTCCAGAGCCATGGGGATTTCTGTCCAACCTTCTTCTGGGCCCCTCTGTGACAACCAGCAGCACACCCAGTGCAGTGGAACTCCCTCCTGTGTCCCAGTGCTCAGTCCCAGTGACAGCAGGTCACCCACTGGCAGTTCCCCTGTGGTGCCCTTGCAGGCCCTGGGCACTGGGAAGAGGAGAGTTATGGACGTTTTCATGTCTACTGTGGTTGCACAGGCAGCTCCAGATTTCAAATGTTTAAATAAAAACTTGTTTATCTAAGTATATATATATATATATATATCTCATCTAATGTCTTCAGCAGAGATAAAGCATCTTATAACATATTTAAATAAAAAATAATAATCTGAATCAAGCCTTCAGTGTCAAAGGAAAGGTGATGTACAGAACAGGTCCTCAACTAGTGCAGTCTGTGGGAGTGGGAGTGCTGGCAGAGCAGCAGCATTCCATAGGACACCAGCTGCCCTACAAACAATGTGCACTTCAGTGGCTACAACTACAACCATTTACACAATCTACAGTTGCTCACTTGGGCAGCACTCCTGGCTCCAGGGGCCAGCTGGTTTCCATGCTCAGGGGAGCCTGTGGATGTCCTTGTGTTGCAGAAGTTGCCGTGCTCCTGGCTGCCCTGCTCCTCTCCTGGTGCCTGAGCCTGCAGGCTGGAGCCTGGCATGGTGTGGAGCTGGAGAGCCCCTCTGGGATGTGGAGCTGCAGGATCCACTGACATCCAGAGCAGGAGGGCTTCCAGACTGACACTGCTGTGCTGGGAGCTGAGTCCATGTGCCATGGCCTCCACTGGCAGCTGCAAACAGGAACAGAATGGTCACTGGGCAGTTCCAGGGATGGGCTGGGGATGGTGCAGCCCAGCTCCTGTGGTCAGCCAGGAGACCCCTGTGCAAGCAGGGGCTTGGCAAAGCCTGCCCGTGGTGGGGGCAGCACTGTGGGATGTGCTGGAGCCATGTGGAATGGAAACAAATGCACTGAGATTTAACCCAGTCTGCTCCAGAGGTGCAGCTCCTGGGTAAGACTTCAGGCACAGCTGCTCCTGCTGTGGGCTGAAGCAGCTCAGCACTTTACAGGCTCCATTGCTGCAGACTCCTTCTGGCCCCCTCAGTTTACTACAGAGTGACTGCCTTGGGCATTAAATTGTCATTTTAGAAGTGGCTGTCCCTTGGAGAGCCCAGCTCAGGTGCCAGCCCAGCACTGCTGGTGTCCAGGCTGCCTTTAAGGAGCTGCTCTCCTCACTGCTGAGGTACCACTGTGTGGCCTGTCCAGCAGCCAGCTGCTTCCCTAGATAATGGGGCAAGGATCACCAGCTCTCTCCCTGCAGGATTTCCTGTGAGAGGGGCTGTGCTCCGTGTTGTGCAGGAAATTACCCCTGACCTCAAAAATTAGTGGCTACTGCATTACAGAAAAATTCCCCTGTGATGGTGCCCTGGTTTCTTTCAACCTGAATAAAACTGGACCAAAAAAGAGCAAAAAGTGCAGTGAGAAATCTTGGTGTGCCCAGGGCACAGGCAGYCACTGGTTTGTAAGGCAAGTTCCAGCAACAGCACCAAGTATTTCCTCCCAGATTTGGTGATGGCTTTTTTAAAAAAACCCCTCCAACTTTATCTGAAAGCTACTGCTAAAGAATACTGTGTGAATCCACATCCAGCCCAGAGCCTGCAAACTCCAGGTGCCTGAATCCACTCCCCTYTGTGGAAATAACACATCTGCTGTRCTAGAGATTGCATKAAAYCTTTTCCCTCAAAAGCCCATTCTGMAGKGTCTTACTGARTTCTGATTTTCTGATTAGTCTTTCAATGCATTTCATGTATGGGAAAGAAATCTCCTCTCCCAAAACCTGCTTTAATTGATTTTGGCCCCAGTGCAATGCTGGGAAGTGTTTATCAGGGGCAGTGCTGTGGCTGCAGGGCAGTGATAAGGACACAGGGACCCAGGGGACAGGGTGGCAGCAGGAAGGGGACAGTCCCTGGGGCTCAGAGGTGTTGCCCTGTGCTGAGGGCTGCAGAGGGGACAGCCCAGCACCAACGTGCAGCTCAGGTGCTGCCAGGAAACACTTCCTGCAGAAAATGCCAGCAGTGGTGTTTGGTAGCAGCCCATGTCTGAGCCAGAGCAGGGCAGCAGGAGGTTCTGTSAACACMCAAAGGTTTTCAGTTCTGGCCTGGSACAGTCACACTGCTGCAGGTCAAGGGGACAGGGGTAACAGAGGCTCTGCTGCTCAGAGAAGGGAGCACCAGGTTCTGGAAGCMACTCCTTACCACAAAGAACACTTGGGTTGATCCCTGGTTTCCCTGTTCTTGATTTGCTCTGCTTTGGGCTGAGGGCAGCAAACCAGAGCTGGCCAAGGAAACTTCTCTGCAGTTCMTAAGAAATGGGCTGACAGGGGCTGTACCTCAAAACTACTGCAAGTTTGGGTCACTCACCTCTCAGACCTTCACAGAGGCTGGTGGCATCACAAGATGATTCACCCTGRTGAAAACAAAACAAACATTGTGTGAGGGGTACAATTAGCAAAGAAATGGATTCCTAATAACATCCCAGCCTGGTCAATCCAGATTTTGGTTGCTTAACAGCGTCTGAAGAAGTGGGACATTAATAACTGTCCTGCACAATGGCATAAAGCTGAAACCTTGTCACACAGGGGTGCCTGACAGCAATGCTGACAATGGCTGGAACATGCCAAGTAACACTGCTGGCACTAAGTGACAAGGATTTGGGAAGGTCCCAAAGGCATCCACATACCAATTTCTCTAAGCCAGTACAAGATTGTACAGTGTCTGTTCACCSTGACAGCACAAATGTAAACAGTCACCACTGATAAAAACCAAATTAAATAACAGTGAGTTGTCCTTCAGTGTGCAGCTGCTGAAGCCCTGCTGTGGTTCCAGGCTCCTGCTCCTGGTGATGGACAGCAGCTGGCAGGGACTGCTGTGTCACCAAGCAGGAGCTGTCCTGGGGTGAGGGCAGCCAGGGCATGCCTCTGTGGGACCCGGGGACAGCAGCAATAGTCCCACCAAGCCCATCCCTCACATCTGCTGCTCTCCTTGCCCTGGAAAACTCAACCTTCCTCAGCAGGAGCTCCTCTGCCGTCCCCTCCCGGGCTGCTGCTGTTCCTCAAGGCCAGGAGTGCCTCTGACAGTGACACACACAGCAGCGTGACCTGTCAGAGGTGTCACCTGCACACTGAAACCTCTGCAGATTGATTTGTGCCTCAGCTGCTCAGTGGGCACGCCTGAGTTCTTACAGCGCCGGGAATGCCCCACACCGACACACCTGCCTGAGGAGGCTGTTGGAGTGCTTTACCCAAGGGCTCTCAGGGCTCTCCTTGGGCAGGTGCAGCTTAAATAAACCTGAGTCACACACGGAGTCTCCGCCTGCCAGTGCAGGTCGGCTATGCCGCTTTGGGTTAGGACTTTTCTTTCTTTCTTTCTCTATAGGAATTTTCTCCTGTATGTGCTGCTAGGACACAATAACGCCCGGGTACTAAAGCCAGGCAGAAGAGGCCACAGCTCAGGGGAGGGGTCCAGCCGGCTGCTCTCTCTTTTTACCTGCGCGTTTCTTTGGGAAGGGCACAGATATCCTAAGAACTGGGCTGGGGGGAGAAAAGGGGCTCTGGGGAAGCTGCCGGCTCTCTTGCTCTCTCTCAGCCTCGGAGAAGGACCGAAGCTGTGCCTGGGCCAAGGAATTGGCTGCYACCGCCGGAGCCCAGCCCGGGCCTGCTTCTGCTGCTGGGCGCCTTCGCTCCTGAGAGCGCCCATGGCACTGGGACCTCATTAACACCCAGCTCACCCAACAAAGGACTGTCACCCTCTGCTCCAGTGCCTCAGGGGAAACCCCGGGCTCCCCGAGCCCCTTCCCGCTCCAAGGGAGCCTCTCCCGGCCCTGTTCCGAGCCGGGCTGCTGCTGCCCGGCCCCGCCGTGCCTCAGCTCCAGCTGCCGAGCGTGTGCCGCCCGCTGCCCGAGCCCGTTCCCG
>CADDXX010000728.1:143512-179384 GCA_902810485.1 Alauda arvensis | reverse complement strand
CGGCCGTGCCCGGAACTGCAGCCCAGAGSAGGCTGCGCTGCCTTTGCGCTGCTGCTGCTGCTGCGGGGCTGTGCTGTGTTCTTACACACACCGGGAGCGACTGCTGCTCCTCTGCCCTCCGCTCCGCCTGAAACCCCTGCATTTCTGAGCTATAACAATTCCAGAGGGAAGGGGGTTACATTTTCCATTCCGAGGAGGTTCCTGCCTCCCTTAGCTGACTCCTGTCTCTCAAACCAACACAGCCAGATTCAGCTAAGAACCAAACTGCCCCAGCACGGTTTGTACCTCTTGTCAAAGGCAGCTCCTCTGCATCCCTGGGACAGGTGCACAGGGAACATCAMAGAACCCTTCCTGCCTGAGGCCCTGCCAGGTGACAAATTCTCAGGAAACATYACCCTCCTTTGGACCCATTAACACTTACTCACCACACTTTGTACCTGACCCAGAACACTTTTTTTTTCCCCACTGAAATGGATTCAAACACGTTCCAGGATAAAAATGAAACAGGGAACACCTTCCAAGAAATCTCTGCATCAGGAATTGATTCAGTTCAGCCCACAACTCTTACCCTCACACCAACCCCACAGGTCTCCAAGGTGCAGAGAAGCCTCTGTGCTTTTYCTGCCTTTCCAGGCTATAAACAAATATTTCTGATGGAAGAGCTGACCCAAGTTTCTTTGTTCAAGTCCCATTCTTGGTAGCCCCACTGCACTGGAACTGTACTGAACGCTGGAATTGTGCAGAATACAGCAGAGAAAATTACCTGGGAATGCTACAGCCACTTCAAAASTAGGAAGCAAGCTATGGAATGTCACAAAACTATCACAGAACAGTGAAACTCCAGAGGTTTGAGTGAGCCATAATGCCTGAAAGTCCTATCCCTTGCCACATCATTCATGTTCTTAGRGGATACAGAATCTCTACAGAAAAAGGGAGTTTTGCCATGACTTCAGCACAGAGAACCCACCTGCACTGCTGACACCACTCTCCTGCTTGTGGAACACTTCAACCTCCTCTGGGATAAAATGCCCCACCCTTTTATTTTAACACATTTCTCTCAAATTCTGCTTTATCTCTGTTTCACAGATGGGAACAGAGGCCTGGAGGGGCTAATCCTGAAATGCTTCTCAAAGATTTGATGGGAAATTGGACTGCACATGAGTTGTGAACCTGCTGGGGACAGAAATGACTTCCAGGGATCMCACAGGAGGCTGGTGGGCAGCAGAGAGAACTGAAACAGTCCCCAGATTTGGGGCAGTGCCTCCCCAGTCCCTCAGAAGCCCTGTGCTGCAGACTGGTCACTGCCACAGCCAGTGCCCCTGGGGCTCAGCCTATGGGGCAGGTGGGGTTTTATTTACTTTTTTTAAAGCAAACCTACAAATAATAAAWTTTAAGCTCTCTTAGGTGGCAAAATGTAGTACATGAGCTTAAAATAACAGTGCTCAAGAGTATCTAAATCCCTCATTAAGTACCACTTGCCTTTCTAATAATGATAATCCCACACTGAATGGATCACTGAACATTGGCTCCTAAATGGTTCTGTTTTCTCTGCAGTGTTTTTTTAAGATTGTRGATGTTTTCATTCCTTGAAGAGAGTAGGGTGGGAACCAGTCTGTTATTTCTGGAGGAGGAAACTCACCCAAACTGCCTTTCAAAAACAGAAGCTGTACAACTTTTTTGGGTTTTTTTACACACTCCCCTATCAGTTAAAAATGTGGTGGCTGATTCTCTCTAACTCCATCACTTCCTCTCCTGTCAAACCTAAATATTTCTCCTAGATCCTATCAAGTCATTTCCATGCACTGTGACAGCATCTATAATTCTGAAGTATTTATAAGACTGTCTGTTTAATATTAAACTACATGCTCTGGAGCTGTTCAATATTTATGCTATGTAAAATGGATCTAATTTCACTGCACCTCGGCAGCTTAGAGACCTGCATGAGGACAAGACAGCCAATTTAAGATAACAGATGACTGGCCAGGATCTTTTACAGGTCAGCCATGCTCTATTTCAAGATTATTCTCCAAATTCTGTCCCTCCCAGCCTYGCTGCTCCCCAAGCCAGCAGCTAAKGGAGATGACAGGTTGGAGTGGAGGGCAGAGCCAGGGATTGCAAACAATTCCTGCTGCTTACATCCAGTGCAAGGACCTGCTCCACCAAGGGAAAACCAGATTCCCTGGTCACCTGCAGCTCCCTGTGCCCCAGCTGTGAGGGGCACAGCTGGGATGTGTGTCCCACTGAGCTCCAGGGATGTGCCACCTCTGTCCCTGAGCTCCCCCCAGGAGCAGGGTGGCAGGGAGGAGCACTCAGCTCAGGGTGTGCAGCCCCAGGCTCCAGGCTGTGCTCACAGAAATTCAGGGAATGCTGCCAGCCTGGTTCATGTCAGGTTCCATGCCTAAGTTGAGCAGCACCTGTATTTCAGTATCCCAAAGCCCAGCTTTCCTGCTATCTCAACAAGCCAGACTGGATTTGTAACTGAGAAGCACGTTAGGAAATGATGTCCTGGTTTTTACAGCCTGCTCTACTTAACATCACTTAATTTTTACAACCAGCAATAAAATGCTCCAGTAGGGTCCTTCTAGCCTGAAAATAACTCAGTTTTTGAGTTATTGAGCAGGAGTTTTTTAGTACTGAGTTTTTGAGCTGGACTTCATTCAGCAGACAGAAGTACTGGGGCTACAGGGACAGCTGCACCACTGGATTTAGCAGCAATTCCTGCCAGTGATTAAGGATCCTTCTCCTTCATTTCAGTGGGGAGAGTTCTGTGTTTTTGCTGCAATGTGCCATCAAGTGCCTGTTGGAAGCAGTGCTTTGGGAAGGGAGCAGTCACTAATGGCAGCCCCCAGCAGATTCCTTCTGTCTGAACTTCCTCAGACGTTGGGAGGTTAAAAACATCTCCAAAAGGCCTTGGCAACACACTGAAACCTCCAATTTTAGCTGAGGAAATTTTAGGTGAAACCTGAAAAATTAGGTGATGAAAAGTTCATGGCCAGACATCCTTGAATGGTAATGAGACTTTATGGCCTAAATCTATGAAAAACAAATCTCTTTTCAAATACAGCCAGCTAAGGGTATTTTGTGGCATCAGAGCACCATCACCCTCCAGCTGTGTCTCAGGGATGGTGAGCAGCCCAGCCTGATGCAGCAGTCTGAAATTCCAGCTGCTGAAACAGCAGCATTCAAAGCTGATGTTGCTGCCTGGGATTGGCAAGGGAAACAGGCTAAGCATGGTCATTTGTGGCTCCACACCTGCCTGACTTCAGCTGTAAGGGTGAATTTTATCAGCTGATCTGTGAACACAGGAAGGACCTGGCACTGATGCTGCTGTTATCAGTAATTCCTGCAGCTGGCTGATGAAAGAGCCATGGAGTAGGGGAGCTGGAGCACCTCTGTAACAAATCAAAGCCACAGCTCTTCTTTCACTATTTTGCTCACTGCAGAAGCCAAAACAAACCAGAGATCTCTCAGCTGGACTCTGCCACACCCTGATCCAAATCAGTGCAAACTCTGGTCCCAGTCCTGCACCACCTTTTCAGCAGACCTTTCAGGAGGACACTCCAGTTCAAGTGTGAACCTTTCATGCCCTTCATGATGCAGTTTTTGATCAGCAGTGCAGCAGGTGACTGGGTTGGCCATTGCTGCCCTGCACAGCTAAGCACAGTTCCCATTTTTACCTGCAGCTGGAGRGAGATGGCTTTGGTTCCCTGCTCCACAGCAGTTCTGGGATGCTGAACAAGCTGCCACAGCCTCCAAYCCCTCCCAAAAGAGGCTACAGAAAATTAACCCTCACTACAACCTGCTACCTTCAGTAGGAACAGCAGAATCCAGGATTGCTCCCAGAGAGCAGCTCCTGCTCTCACTGACCTCMAGCCTTTTTGATGGTGGAGTCAGTAATTCTGGGACAAGATGTGATTGACAGCATGAATTCCTGCAGAACTTCAGGCTGCAGCTGGAAACAGAGACTGAAAGGGAAGGGGAGCAACAGTGATAGATCAGCCTGGAGAGCTCCCAGAGAGTGGCACAAGGATGGGATGGCACAGTTAAAAACAGTCCAAGCACTCAGCTTCCTGATGCATCTGACAGGTTATSCAGCCTGCAGGAATGGGCTGTTGATGGAGCTGAGCTCAGTCTGCTGAAGGAAAAGCATGCCTAACAAAATTCAACCAGTAATCTGGCAGGGGAGGRGTTTGCTTTGGAGCAGGAGTAGTGCTCCCTGTGTTTGCTGCCTGCCTGTGCTCATTGCCAGCCTGGGAGGGGAACTGKGCCTTTGTGCACCTGCAGCTCCCCATCCCAAGGCTCACACAGGAGCTGTYTGTGCACAGCCAGGGCACAGCTGCCCTTCCCTCTGCATTGCTCATYCCTGGGGACAGGGGCTCCTCCAGCTGCACTGAAGAAATGAATTGCCTCAAATCCCCTTTTCTTCCTGCAAGTCAGTGGGTTTAGCAAACAAAATATGATAATCATGCACAGCAAATGTATTTCCCCTTCTATTTGGTTTAGCCCCTTGAAACTGCACAGACTGTGAGTATTTTCCATCTGTTCATTTAATCCAGGTGCTGATTTGTCTCCAGAAGCAGAAACATGGGTCAGCTTGACTTTTCCCTCTTTCACACATCTTTACTGAGSAGAAAACTGGCACAAAGGAGAAATCAATAACCCTTCCTGCTGTTTTCCCAGGCAGCTGCAGCASAGCAGATGTGAAGATGAGCAGTTGACAGCAGAACCAGGGTCCCAAGGAGCTGGATGGAAATGAGCTGCAGAGCTCTCCAGTCTGGGGGGGTACTCTGACATGGACCCCTGAAGTCTGTGAAGTTGTGGGTCTCAAAAATTTGTGTCTGCCTCTGTCAGTGTAATTCTGCCAGATATTGATGGGCTCAGTACTGAGGTGGAGGGATTTTTAGAGCCATGGAAGATGTGTGTAACAACAGACACATCCACTGAAATGATGGAGAGAAGAGGCAGTGGAGTGCCTCACTTTTGACTGAATGGCAAGGGGGAGAAAACTTGACATAAAAAGCAGATAAGAACAAATTAAAGCTTAAAATAGAAAACCCTGTAGAACTTCCTGATGGCACTTGATTAAAAACATCCTCCAAAATAACTGCTTCATCCTACAGCTCTTTTCACCAAGCTCTGAGCTACCAGGTGTGGGAAATAATGGAACCATGGAAGGGSTTGGGTTGGAAGGGACCTTGAAGCCCATCTCATTCCAACCCCTTGCCATGGGCAGGGACACATTCCAGCAGACCAGGCTGCTCCAAGCCCTGTCCAACCTGGCCTGGAGGCCTCAAGGAAACCTCCAYCCATTTCACCCCACTGTATCAGCCCTGGCAATGCCCAGTGGCTTGGAGCAGTCTGGCAGAAACTTTGGGAATGACCTAAGACACTCCTCACTGAAGCACTGGAGGTAATACTGCAACAGTTTGTCCCTGTTCCTCTAGAAGATGTCACTCAGGCTGTGCTGGGTTTGGCTGCAGTAGATTTAGCTGATTTTTCCTCCCAGTGCCTGGAGTGGGGCTGTGTTTTGGATTTGTGCTGAACATGGGTGATAATACAGAAATGTTTTTGTTATTCCTGAACAGGGCTTGCACAGCCACAGTGGTGAGGAACTGGGAAGCTGGGAGGAGGTACAGCCAGGACAGGAGACCCAGACTGATATCCCACACCTTTTGATGCTGTGCTCATTATATAAAGAAGGGAGAAGAATGAGGAAGGGAGCATGTCTGGAGTGAAGCATGTAACCTGTGTGTAAAGGGGCCCTGCTCTCCTGGGGATGGCTGAACACCCACCTGCCATGGCAAGTGGGGAATGAATCCCTTGGTTTGTTTTGCCCTGTGGTGCAGTTTTTGCTTTCCCTATTAAACACTCTGCACTCAACCCACAACTTTTTCAGCTCTTACCCTTCCAATTCTCCCCAGTGCACTGGTGGGGCTGTGAGGGATTGCTGGGGTAAAACCTGGCCCAGCTCAAGGACCCAATTATAAGTAAACTCCTCTAACACAGTCACAGTATCTGCCTTGCAGATTGCTGCACAAGGAGAAGTCATTGCTGCTCATAAAAGCCAAAACCTTTGCAAAAYGCTCTGACATCAGAAAACAGCAGGGCTGAATTTTTTATGATTTCTTCCATTTCCTTGTGTCAGAGGTTGTTTCTTGCTTGGARGGCTGCTGCCTTCTGCTCAGTGCTCCAGTCACCTGTGTGGGATCTGATCAGATTCTGTCTCTGTGCCAGGGCAGCCTTAGCAAAGGATCTGTCTCAGTGAGCATTTAAAATCTCCTCCTGCATGGCAAAGTCCCTCTGTGCCAAGAATTCTCCTTTGCAATGCCAACACCAATTGACCTGCTGAGCCCATTGGTAGCATATGATTCCTTGAGGTCAAGTGCCTTCAATCCTGTTTTACAGCTGATCAATATTTTAGGGACAAATCTGACTTCTGGGGGCTYACAGCAGAGTCAGCAGGAGGACTCCCAAGTTGTTCTTGTTCTGGAGCTGTTGGAAAAGTGAGCTTTGGCTTTCCTATAGCATCAGGCCCATTGGAGAATAATAATTAGGAAAAATCTCCACTCTTGCTGTGGGAGAGCACTGAGTTGCTAGGAATAGTGTAGGGATACTGTTTTCCTTTCTCTGTGGCACAGGGGATGAACCTGAAGGTCAGTCTGGTGGGGAATGGGTGGTTTTGGAGGAGCCAAGGCTCTGCCCACAGCCCCTTCTGCAGTTTGGGGGTCCCAGAGCTGTGCCAGCACCAGCTGCCCCCATCCTGCCTGGGCTGAAGCAAAGCTCCTGCTGCCAGCACTTCACCCTGACAGTGCCTTTTAAACACTCTGCAAGGACCTCAGCTGAGCTCAGACTGCCTGTGAGCAGCCACACTGGCCTCTGACACCTCCCTGCCTGRCCTGCAGGAAATCCTCAGGCTGATAAAGCCACACAACAAATCAGCAATTGTTCTRCAGGAGACCATTTTCCATCTGGATGCCACCAGCAGCTCCCAACCAGCATTTAAAATTCAAGTCCCAAGCTGTTGATTCTTGGTTTTGCTAACTCTGTTTATAGAGTTACAAACATGGCCATTAAAGAGGTGAGAAAACCAACAGCCCTACAAGGAGCTTTTTAAACCAATAACAGAACTACATCTTCACCACCTCTCCCCTAAATACTCCTAACATGGATTCCATACCCACTATCTAATAGTCTAATCTTGTTCCATCTGCAGTCTGTGAGTTGTTATCATGCCACTCTCAGATACTCMAAACTCACTCCTTGCCTCCCTCCTTCCATCCCCACAGATCCTCTGTGCCTAAATCCAGGCTTTTTGCTGTAAATTCCTGTGACTTCAAAGGCCAAGGATCTCTTATCTGGGCTAAAAAAGCACTGTGAGTTTCTACCACTGTAGGAAATGYTTAATTATTGTTCTTTTGTAAAGTCAAAACAAATGAAGCAATGATATTCCTCCCCATAAGCAGCTGAGTATCAGCAGTGAGCAAACTGTTCTCAAATGTCCCTTTTTGGGAGCTGTTCAAATCCACTTGCAGCTCCTGAAATCCTCAAATCCAAGCCCTGCCTCAATGCAGCACTGCCACATCTCTGTAAAATAAGTGTCCAGCCTCTGAACCCCCCAGTGATACAGCTGCAGCTGTTTCAGAGGAGGAATGTTCTTTCTGGCACTGCAAACCACCAGAATGGAGCACACAGCCTCAGYCAGCTGCCACTTCAGTACCTGGGAAATGGTTAAAGCAAGGAACTCTGGGCTTTGCTGCTGTCACCTGGTGGGTCCTTTCTGTCCCCAACTGCTGCCACAGAGGAATGAGACAAAGGGAGGGYTGGCAGCTCTSTGAGTCCTTCCCCTGCCCCACATAATAGAATCTGCAAAGCAAAAATAAGGTCAGGCACTTTCCAATTGCTGCAATAGGAGAACTGGGAGATAATTTTATATAAGGCTAAAAATAAGCCTGATCTGAGGCAGAAGAAAGCCTGAAAATGGATTATTCTCATTTTTCTTGTAATGCAATTTGAAGATGTGCCATGTTTAAGACAGCAGAAGTGTCTGGACTAGGGATGGTTCTTTTTGTGGATTTTGCTGTCTCCTCTGTAAAGAGTATTTTTTTYCTAGTGTTTGTACACACCACTTTTAAAATGAAATGCCCACCAGCACTGCTGCTCAGCAAGAGCTTCCACATCTGATCAAAGGTTTAAGAGTAATTTTTWTTTCTTATTAAATGTTTAATTTTCATTTCAGGAGAAAAGCAACACCTGCTTGAGTTGTTTAAATAACCAGATTCTCATTATGCAAACAAAGGGGTGAATGATTCAGGCAGGCAGGCTCTCAGGTGGGCACTGGTTAGAAACTCAAATTCTTTTGTTCTGAGGAGCTGCATTGGTGCAGCTGTTTATTCCTGCTCTGGCTGCACCAGGGATCCACACTGCAGCTGCATCCCTGATCTGCACTGCTGTATCATTGATAAAAACATCCACTCTATCATCAGAGAGGGACTGAGCCATTAGAAAACTTGGGCACCCATCCTGAACATCTTTTCATACCTCTGGAAAAAAACCCTGAAAATGTAATGTGTAAAASCAGGGATTAAGTTAAAAACAAAACAGAACAAAAYAAGTTAAAACAACAAAATCCTCKGAGGRGTAGAGTATCCCACACCTGCACAGGGTGATTTTGCAGGAAGAATCCAGGTGGATTTGGTTTTGCAGCAGCAGCTGGGAGTGGCCATGGCTGGGGACAGGGTCACTGCACTCACTGCCCAGGAAAGGATCCTGATACACACTAATTATGGAGATTTACATCCCTGCTACCCAAAAGTTGTCACAGCTTGGGAAAAGGACTTTTTTGAATCCCTTTCCATAATAAAAACGCCACATTTTTCCTAATTATTGATGGAGTTTGTAGCAAGTACCACATGCAGGCTTTTCCTCTGCAGCCCTGCAGGGTGAGGCTTTGTTAGTCCCAGGAAGAGGATGAACACAAAGCACAGACACAACTCAGCAGTGCTGAGCTTTTCCTTGCATGGAGTGAAGAACCTGGGCTGCTCCCAGCCTTGCAAACAGCTCTTTGRCAGGGCTGCACAGGTACCTGGGATGGAGCTTGAGGAGAAAAGGGCAATKCTCAGATTTCTGATCCACTTCAGAGGGCTCTGCCATGGCAAGACAGCATTGTCTTCCAGAGAGTCTCAAATCTAGCTTGGGTCTCACCAATATTCCTCAAACAAGTAGGAGAATTACACTTCAGAGTGCTGATGTTTGGAAATAAAATCCAGCTGCTTTAACTCTCCTCTACAGAGGTGCAGAGCAGGAAAGAAATAACAACATAAAGTGATATCACAGAAGGAAYTGTACTTGAGTGGTTTAAAAAACAGTTGAAGTATTTGTCACTACCAGTGCCTAAGACCTCTTAAGAACCCATTCTTAACTGTTTTCTCTCTCTTATCACTTTGGAATGGTAGGATTAAGTTTGTGTTATAGAACTAGTCCCCAAAATGACTGGATTATTAGCACAGAGTGATGTACTCTATCCTGTTCTCTGCTAGTATTACATTTTCTAAAAGCCTCTTCAAGCTGTCAGACCTCTGAAGCAGCATGAAGATGGTAATAAAATAATTGTGTTAAAAAAAAAAAAAAGAATTGCTATAGAAAGAATTTTTTTCATTAGTGTTTTGTGAGCAGCCTTGTTGACTGGAATTCCTGTGCTAAAAAAGCACAAAATATGCCAGGAATTGTGGCAATGATAAAAGTAGTGTGAAAGCCTGGAAATTCTTTTTTTTTTTTTGAAAGGAAGCATGGAGGAAACTGGAGGAAGCTTTACAGGAAAGAGTTGCTATCCTGGTATCTGCCCTGTCTGGAAGAAGAAATAATTTCTGAGCAAATGCCCAGAGACAGTCACACAAAGAAACAAACACAGTGAGAAATCCCTGAAGTGCATTTCACTGAAGTGTGGGAACTAAAGCAGGGACAGCTCTGTTTCCACAGGCTGTGGGAGCAGTGTTCCACTGCTCTGCTCCTGCAGGAGAGGTGCTGCAGCTGCCCTGAGCCCTGACCTGGCACTGATGGATGGCTCCAATCTCTGGCGGCTCACGCCGGCGCTCGTGGCTCCTGCAGGTTAATTGATTTCTTTTGGCAAAGCCCCTTTCCAGCTCCTGGTGTCTGAGCAGCAGGRCTGAGTGCAGAGGGAAAACAAGGCATCCTGAAATAGAAATTCCTCTGGAGCCAGCAAGGGATAGGTGGGATGGAGGGGAGGAGTGGCTGGGCAGAAAAGAGCCTCTGCCAAAGGTGTGTGGTGGTGCCAAGGGCAGATGGCCTGACAGGTGGGAGCTGGACACTGGAGCTGGGCTCCAGCAGGGAGTTTTTAGCTGCTCATAGCAAAATGCTCTGTTGCCTTTCCTCTCACAGGGGCAGGGAGATGCTAACAAATAAATCCTGCCCCATGAATTCTGAGGAGGAGCCACTGATGGGGGCAGATGGCGGACAGCACAGACCCTGCTGCACGTGGGTCCCTCTCAGCCTCCAGCCTCACTGCTCTCTGCCTTCACTCTCACTTCTCAGTGACTCGAGGGAAGCTGCACTCCAGGAATCTCACTGCAGGGTATTTTTAACATAGGAGTGGGCACACAGCAGAARGAGTACCCTTCCCAGGAGTCACTTGAGAGAAATTATTTTTTTAACTTATTTATGACAATTGTTCTCCCCAGTTTGCAACACAACACATCTGTGACTGACTAATACAAAATTAATAAACAAATGTGAATCAGGAAAGGGAATGATGCTAAAAGAGAAACAAAACCAGGTTTGACACCTGAATRTTTTTCTTCTAAGAATGGAGCAGTGGCTGTTTGGGAGGCTGGTTGCTCTGGGTGTGGATRGAGTACAACCAAAGCTGCTAAGGGCAGGCAGCAACAGAGGAATAATCCCTTTTGCACAGGAGCAATTAGAGGTGTGGCTGTGATCTCTCCCACATTAACACTGCTGCAAAAGCTGGGGCTTTGGCAAAGCAGCTGTGTAAGGCACACCAGTGCTGGCAGGCAAGCAGAGTCACCCAGCTGTGACCAGCCTGTGACCTGTGGTGTCTCCTGAAACAAAACCCTCTTCCCTGAGCTCTCCACTGGAGCTGAGAGCAGCTGGATACTACAGTGCCCTGCCCAGCATACAGGCCCAGGTGAGCCTGACATGCTGAAAAAATGGGAGTGACCTGGAACTCATCACTCTCTGAATCCTGAGCCCCTCCCTCACCACCTGAGCTCTGTCATGCCTCACTGGCAGCACGTGTGGTGCAAAGGGACACAAATCACTGCAGTCAGAAGTGGAACAAGCACTCTCCTCTCTGAACACAGGAAAGACAAGCCCTGAAGCTTTCCTATAATCAGGTGAGTGCCCTGAGCACAGGAAAATACTGCTGAGGGGTTTTATCTGCTGCACTGACACCAAATAGGACTTTTGGCTCCTTGCAGCAAAAAAGCCACCCTGAGCACCCAGAAACTTATGYTCATCTTGCCATGCCTCCAGGTGGTCACTGCCTGGACTGGCAWGTACAGCTTATGTGCACAAGCACAGAACAGGGCTGGAGAGCAGATCCATAWGCYRGAGAGRGAACATAAGCTGGRGAGCAGATCCCACCTTCCTGCCTCMTGCCATGCCATGGGASGCCATCAGAAACAAGGGACAGCTTTCATGTCTTCCCYAAATYATCTGCTGTAGGATTTAGCTCTTTTTTTCTCTTAGGAAGTCYTTCCTAGCATCTAWTCTCCAACCTGCCTTCCTGCCATTTAAGACCCTTCTATGCAGGTAACAAACCAGGCACACACATCACTACCCAAAGCCACACTGAAGTTCAGCTCTGTAGGACTTCCCATCCTTATGACATGAAGTCTTGTTTTTCCACAAAGTTTAAACATCTCACCATAGAGGAACTCCTGCTTTCTTTGGTATTTATGTATGCCAGTAAAAGGAAGGTGGAACTGCACTTACAGGGCCACAGCACCTTCTGTGACACTGCTTCCAAACCTCTTCCATCCATCTGATAAGACACTGTGAGCCAGAAAGTACCACCCAAACTGTTCACACACTTCTGTCARCTCCAAACACCTCATTTTCCTTCTACCTGTACTACACCCAGAGTGAAACTCCAGGGCCCTTCTCCTTAAGGTAAATCAAGGCTCCCATTCTCCAGTGGGGGAAAAGCAAAGGCACCTTACAGTCAGCACCAGACTAATCACCTACCCACATATTCAGCATGGCATTACACACAGTAACTCTTATTTTTCAACAATTATGAGAAAGAGACTAACCCCAGAAGTTTGTATGTCATGTGGAAGCGTCTTCTGAATTACTGTAGTTGCCAACCGTGAGATGATCCGAATCGGTCTCTTTACTGAAAAACAGTAGCTTTTTTTTCATGAAGCTGCAAGAAGGGACTGGGAAAGACTCTTTATCATAGCAACCCTTGAGTGCACATGTCCCCACACGCAGCTTGCTTCCTCCTTGCCTCATGTTCTCGACTGCCAGAGGTGGAGGGGGGCTCTGGGGATGGAGGCGGGCGGGAGCAGCCTTGACCACCAAGCTCTGGGAAGCACCTCCTGCTCCTCACCTCACACTCCAGCACTTCCAGCACCCAGCAGCCCCTCACCACGGACAGCCTGGGCTGTGACATGCTCAGGCAAGGGTTTAGGGGCCTGTGCTCCCCTCCGAGCCAYGTGGCCAACAACTGAGATCCACCAGAGCAGAAGCGTGTGAAGGATGCCCAGCCAGCACGACCCAAGCCCCTGTGCTTCGTGCAGCCTCATGCACTCTGCTGAGCCCAGGTCCTCACCACACAACCCAACATCCTTTACCTGGAGGGGCCAAGGCCAGGGGAGGAGTACAAGCACAATGTTCAAAGAGCAAACAGGCTGTGGTGCCTCCCCGTTCACACTACTCACTGTTGCTCAGCTTTAGCTCGGTCACTGAGGAAGAAGAGGGCAGTGGCCAGGAAGAACATCCCTCCCAGGACAACGACAAATGGGCAGAGCATGAGGGCATAGCCCAGGCTGAGGAACTCCCACACTGGGGACTCCTTTGTGCTTTGTCGTATCAGGTCGGAGATCTAAGAGAGAGGGGAAAAAAAAATCAGTCACTGAGATGGAAAAGAGACACAATAACAGTGAAGGGAACACGAGTCCTGAAACAACCACCCACCAAACATGTGTGAGGTTTACAATGGAACAGTGTGCTCAGCAGAAGCTGAATGTCCCTCACACCCTTCAGCCCTCCACACAGGAGCCTGGGCAATTCCTGCTCTGAGGCTTGGCAGGGGTTCTCCTCTTGCTGTCCCTCCTTTGGCCTGATGTTACTCCCACAGCCCTTTCCATGCTCTCCCAGGCTGTGTCAGTGACAGCACCTGTGGGTGTGTGACCTTGCWGTGCTGCCCAAGCACCCTGGGGAGGCAGCAGGGCCGTGCTGGTGTTGCTCAGTGGGTGAGGGAGTGAGCAATCTTCTGCAATTCCAACCAAGCCCTGCTTACTCCCACACCTGACCTACCTCTCAGCAAAGGCAGGGATTAAATTCCATTTCTGGGTACTGAGTGGGATGGAGGGAAATGTTTGCCAAAGAATAAAAAAAAAGCCCCAGAGATCACATCTGATTTGGGGAAACAGAACTTGAACATGGGGGGTTTATGCCCTGTCTGAGGTATGGGGCTCATTCCTTCTTCCAACCTGCCAAGCCTGAAGTGTAATTGTGTGCACAGTGGCTCTGTCCCAGGCTCAGACACAGGGCTGTGCTCACACTGCACACCACCAGATTTATGGATGAAGGCAATCTGCACCTTCTGACAACCAAAAAGCATCATTACATGAAAGTAAACACAAATTATTTACACCTACACAAAGGAGCAGACATACAATAGCACTGTTTAGTTTGTTATGAAAAGCTTTTGCTAGAACTAAAATGGAATGTAAAATGTAATGTGTCTTGTTAAAACTACAACATTTTAATATTTACTGCCCAGCAAACAACTTTACTCTCCATAAATCCAACAGAGAGGTAGCAGCAGTTGGGGTGGGTCTCAAGGCATTGGATATTTAAATGTCCAGCTCTGTTTTTATCCATGACCTTTTGCTGGGGGAGAAACACTGGTTTATACCAAAAGACTGCAGGGAATTTGCAACATAGAATCCTACTGCTGTGCACACACACAAATCAGCTCCAGGAACAGCCAAAGCTTGTGCACTGCCACATTACTGGCAATGGAAAAGCTGGAGCCAAACACAACCCACAAGSAAGTTGTGATATTCAAGGCTTAGATCTTGACAGAAGAACTGCCACATACAAGAGAAATCACCAATTCACACTCTGCAGAGAGCTGGAAGGTAAATGTGTGTGAGGAGATGCCCCAGCAGAGCCAAGCACAGCAGAAGGCCCCAGAAGGATGATGCTCATGGGGACTCAGGAGCACAGGTCACTGGGGGTGTTTTAGAGACCCTGGAGCTCTGGGGGTCTCTGTGTGTTTGTGCCCCTCTCAGAGCTCAGCCTGGCTCCCATGGAGGGATGGAAGGAGGAGCTGCCAGCCCAGTGCTGCACATGCTGGAGCTGGACTGACCTCCAGGATGGAGCCCTCYCAAATAAGGGGGTGTGAATTAACACTGGAAAAATGCAACTGCAGAAAGAATTGATGGGGTTTAGCCTGATCTCTCTGCTTCAATCCCTGCCCTAGAAAGGATGAGGTGAAAATTGCAGTGCTTGGGATATAGAAGAGTTTTAGTCCCCTCAAAAAGAACTTTATTTGCAGTGTAAAACACATGAAGAAAAACAAGAGTTACAAACAATTCTCATGTGAGACTGAAAGCAAATAATCTCCATTAATCTGAGAGATTTATTACAAAACAGCAACAAGACCTGAATGTGAAAAGAGCACCCATAGGAAAGTTGCAGAATGTGCTCTKCACCCAGGAGACAGGGACATCAGCTGGCCATTTATTCCCTTTTGTATCCAGACACCTTMATTCCAAACATTTCCCTTACTCTTCATTATGAAGCAGAATTTGGCATTGAGTCAAGGTCTCTGTCAGGCTGAATTGAGGATATTCTAAAATAGAAATCTAGACATTCTAAACCACTTTTCATKTTTGGGAATGGATACAATTATTCTCTAAAAGGACCAGACAATAAATCACTTGAAAGTTGACATGATAAGTCAGCAGCAGAGGATGAAAAGCTATGCATGTGCTCCTGATTGCTTTCTCCATAGATGACATGACATTCTAGGCTAAAAACCAGCTTTGAAATTGTAAAATCTCCAACAAATAAATCTCCCAATGCAGTTTGTCCCACACCTTCCCTTCTAACACATTGTGCTGACCTTTTATAGCAACAAATCATGTTATTATTAAACCTGCTGTATTTTTCATTTTTAACCACACACATTCTGTAAATGCACAGTTTAGAAAAAATGCCTTTCAAGGTGTAATTCTTTCCACCAAGCCTCCAGATTCCATATAATATTCATCTCTTAACTCTAGGATTTTATCAGGCTCCACATCCATGTTTTTGCTGTTAACAGTCACTGTTCTCTGTTGTTCTGTTCCATTTGGTTACAAACCACCTGCTAAGGCTGGAACTTTGGCATCTCCTCTGCAGAGGACACAGGACATAATTACAGACCTAGGCTCCAAGAATGACACACCATTTGCCAAATGGTCTGCTCTGTCCTGCCAGTTTTGGGCTTTCCAGACTCCTGGCAATGACAGCATCCTGAGCTGGCCAACTGTGATTTGGCAAGACCCAATCAAGTGTAATTTTTGGTGTCTYCTCTCTAAGATGAGTAACAAACTGTGGGGGCTGTGTGAGGCTGGTGCCAGCTCTGCAGCATGGAGTCACGAGTGGGATCCCTTCCTTTGTTCCCCCAGCTGGGAGGTGGCAGAAAGCTTCACACCGTGTGTGCAGAATGTGGGGGTGGAACATGAAGAAGGAAGTCCCTTCCTGCAGTGCAAGCACAAGGCTTTGATAGCAGCCTAGCTGGGAAAGGTCAGGTCTCCTCCCTCCCTGTGAGCACAGAGCTCAGAGCAAGGGGAGTGACTGTGCTGAATGCAGCTCAGCTGGAGGTGTTTTCCCAGCAGAGCAGTGTGTGCTCAGCCCGTGGCAGCCACTTGGATGGGACCCAGCTGGAGACAGCCCCTGCTCTCCTGAGAACCAGCAGTGCAGCTGCARTGGGCTCAATCCCAGCCCACAGCCCAACTGTGCAGCAGGGGGAAACTTCACTGCCTGGGAACARTGTGCTGTGTGCTTGGGAACAGGGGCAGGCCATGGGCACAGCACATGCCAAGGTGGGCTGAAGCCCAAGGAAGGCATCTGGGTTCCATGTTCTGTCTCTCCTGAACAGTCTGGGTGGGTAATGAACTGATTTATTAATTACACAGTGTGATGGTAACAACGTGTGATGGTAACAACGTCTCTGAAATCACAGTTTCATTTTGTCTCTYTTGTTGCTGAGTCAATATCTCAATTCCTCTGCAATTGGCTTCTCTAAATTTCTGACTTGCTAACTGGGCACAAATCCTGCTCCATAAAAGGGTGTTTCTGGCACAAATATCTGATTTTCATGATTACCAGTTTGACACAAGCCAKGTTCTCCCTGGCTGATCACTTTAGTTTCTTTAACACAGTATTCCCTGGAACCCCATAATGGTTTGGGATCCACCCACTCTGAAGTCAGTGTGAATGTGAAAGGTTTCTTTAATTTTCTAAAAAAAAAAAAAAAAGGAATACAAATGCAAATGAAGCTGAGAAAGCAAAAATGAGGGATTTTTTGAAGTAAACAATTTGCTGGGCCTGGGGGGTAGCAGAAGCAGTTACACTGTGCTAAATGGCATAAGGAACACTTTATAATAAGAGGAAGTAAGCCTGTTCTTTTAATGATACTTTCTCCCTCCCAGGATGACCAGGCTGCATTAAATACATGGTGCTGCCTTGAGAAAGGCTMCAGTAAATTGAGATGCTCCACAGGGATGCTGCTTTGCCATGCCAGGACATGGACTTGGTGTGTCTGGGGATCACTGCAATATCTGCCCCATTGCCCTGGAGAGGGTTTAAAGTCTCTTTAAGTCATTACCTGCCTTTCTCTCTGGCCAGCTCTGCCCAGGGATTTTCTAAGTGAAGACTGGACTTCCTCTGATGCCAGAGAGAAATGCCTCACCCCATGGGGAATGGAAGGGGCTCCCMTGACAGGGCCCAGGTACAGGGACATGTGGGGATGGGGGTGCCCATTGCCAAGTAGAAGCAGGTGTGCACAGGGCCTTTAGCAGCATCCCTGTGCCCAGCTCTCCTGGCAGCAWGGGCCCCTGCCCTGTCTGTGTATCCCACAAAAGCAAAGTGGTTCCTTGTGTTGAAGAGAATCTGGACACATTCTGAAAGGTGCTCAGCACCATGAGAACTGCCCATCTTGGGAGTGTGCACGATCCTTGGCAGCTCAGAGGAAGAAAACATTTATTTAAGGAGGTTTTCAGTGCACAGAGGAGTGATAGAGCAGATGARACAGAGCTTGAAATACTCGAGTGCAACAAAAACCTGCTTTGGATTTCTGGGCTTCTCTAATGATACACTTCCACCTACATTAAACATTTATCAAAACTACTGAGAASCTGTACATCTAACAAAGCCATGGACAGGACAGATGCACAGAGCTCTGAAAAAAACACCTTGGAACAGAGCATTTCAGAGATGGGAAGTAATTTGATATTTTATTGGCAGACTYGTATCTTATCTGTTCCTGAGTCATCAGGAGTGGGAAGCTTGTCAGCTYGTTGCCATGAGGAGATCAATCCCATGAGGACTGGTCTCCAGGTGGTTCATTCTCCTCTTATATTGCAGCTGACAGCTATGGCAAAAATTTGGTCTTTCAGTGCACTATGAAAAAGGTTTTTAATTACTCAGAGCCAGAGAAATCCTCAGGTTAAAGTTACTGCTTGAAGGAACAGGTAATAAGGAGGGGCTGGAGGTTCTCATCCTCACATTATTCCCCTGGCAAGCACAGCAGATGTTCAGASTAGCAAGGCCAAGCTCCATTTTACCCACCCCAGGGTCACACACAAGCATGAACATGGGGAAAGGTCTCTGCAGGAGGAGTGATGCCATCAGGGTCACASCACACCTGTCAAGCAGCTGGGACTTGGTAAAGAAAGAACAATAAAAMCCATAAATGTGCATCACATTTCATCTCCCAGCTCTATCAGGTGATGGGAGATGCTGCTCACACAGACTCCTGTACACTATATCAGAACATGCTGCAAAAGGCAACAAGACAGAGAGCTCTGTTCCACCCTCAGCCCCACAGGAGCAGTGGGATATCTCCTGAAGGTCCATGGAACAGAGAGGGGGACCAGGAGAGTATTCTGCACATTGGTGGTACAGGACATGACTGCCTTKGACCTGGAGTTCATCTCCTGCTCTGGCAGGACAGACAGGACTGTGCCAGCACCAGCAGGGACCTCATGGGCCATACTGGAGGGGTGGCTGCAGGGGTCACACAGGGACACAACACCCAGACTGCAGCATGACAACCCAATGATCCACTTCATTGCAATACCCTGGTTTGGAGTCAGACACAAGTGGATTTGACTCCCAGTGGGCTGTGACCTTTTTTAGTCTAGCAAACTGAACTGGAAGGAGTGTTCTTCCAGACTGTGTCCTACTCTGAAGCAGCCATAGCATTTTAAACCATAACATCTGAATTTTAAACCACAATACAAGAATTCTGCTTTCTCAGGCAGGCAAGTCTTTACACACAGAGTTACCTAACCCTAACCCTCACTCTAACCCTCACCCTAACCCTAATCCAACCCTAACCCTCACTCTAACCCTCACCATAACCCTAAACCTAACCCTCACCCTCACCCCTTCTATACAGATGTACTTGGTTGGGTAAACACCCTCAAACCAAACCAACAAAAAGGCTGTTTCAAACTGGGCCAAGACACTGTGAAACCTGCACCCCCAGTTATAACTTCCATTAAAAAGTATCTTAATTGCTGCATTTACTACAGTTTTTCTTACCTTGCCCCTAATAAAATGCTGATCTGCCTGCCCTGATACTCTGCACCAGGGATAATTAACACTGCTCATCTAACTACCTGATAAAGGAAGGTCATTAGTATTCTTGCTGCTTAAATAGCTCATTAGATTTATCAACCTGCTCACAGGAAAGCTGGGGAAGGGAGACCAGTGAAGGGTGCCAAGGCTCCCCCAGCCCAGCTGGCATGGAGGGGTGTCCCTCCAGTGAAACTGAAACAGCCCAGGAGGGCAGGAAAGATGGGAACCATCCCCAGAGGAGTCTGGTGTGTGAGTTTTAGCCCCTCAAAAGGTGCTCATGGAGGAGAGCTCTGGCACTTYAGAACACCCTCCTCACAGGCTGATGTTGCCAGCTTTGCAAAATASGTTTCTATGTATTGATTKTTATAGTGGCAATATTAGTGATAGTGCCCTGTCACTTCACTGTGTATGGTAAATGATGAATGAGGCCATCACAGRAGTTTTTTCCATTCAAGAAAGAGGGGGAGATGTGGGAAATGGTTTTGTAGAGAATCCTCAAAGCCTGACAGMAGGCTCACACAGTCTTGTGCATCTGTATGCAAACCTTGAGATAAAGTGTGCTGACTTRGAAAKGCCATGGAACAGGACAGACATTGTTGAGAGAGAAAYTGAACTAGAAACAAGTTTTAATTTATGACCTTGCAGAAAAGTCCTGCACATATTTGGGTGCAATGCACAGAGCAGGTGAGATTTCTCACCAGCTGCCTCGAGAATAAAGTGTGGAGTGGCACTGGAATTGTTAAAAAGGAGTTATTTAAACTCTACAGGTTGGTTATCACAAAGGTCCTGAAAAAAGTTACAGCTCTCTAGGAATAAAAGCTGTCTCATCTACTGAAAYACTGCAGCAATGCTTATTCTTATTTGGAAAGGAACAGGCAGTGCTGATTTACAGTAATTGATCTCAGAGCCTGCCACTGTAGTAAAGMTTTATGCAAATTACAGCTGCCACCCTAAAGCTGTATTTGCATAACTCCTTTGTGAGTCAATCTGAAGCCTTTTACCATAATAAAAGTTATCAATATTTAAAGAGACATGAAAAATRGCCACACATACATGCTCCTTGCCACTTAGCTTTTAAGCACTAATGTGTACTTGCTGCTTTGGGTGGTTTAAGGAGCTGCAGTGCAAGATTTGGAATGGGGTGAAGTTACACAAAGTCTGAGTGTGACCTTGAGCTCTCAGGACACAGCACAGCAGCAATTGCACACCTGAGGCTGTGGCTGATCAGCACCTTGTGTGTACCACAGGGAGATTTGAAGATCAATCCAGCAGTTATTGGTACCCAGCAGAGACAACAGCCTGCCCCAGCTCAGCCCTACAAGGACAAGGGCTGCCAGTTCTTTATTAAGATCATGGCTGGAGGGAATCTCACTATAAACTCACCAAAACCATGTAGGATTCCAGCCATGTGTGATCAAAGCACTGAACATTTAGTGAGGGAACTTCAGTTGGAAGACACAGCAGAGCTCCAGGGTCCCAGGTGAAGCCAAGTGCTCAGCAGGCTGAGTTTCACCCATTCTGAGGCTGCCTGTGACTGCAGCTCACACAATCACAGAATCAGAGGTTGGAAAAGTCCTCTGAGATGATCMAGTCCAACCTGTGACTGAAACCACCTTGTAAAGCAGACCAGAGCACTGAGTGCCACCTCCAGTTGTTCCTTGGACACCTCCAGGGCCTTCTGCTGCTCTCCTTCAGAACCTACCCCTGCTCTTGGTSTGCCTCCTGAACAGTCTGGAGTCACAGCAGTGGGAGCTGATGCCCTCAGGCTGGGGATTCCCAGAAGGACTGTGGGAATCAGGTTCCCAMATTTCCCTTAAATCCAGCAGGATTAGGTTACTCAGCCCTCACAGACTGCCTTGAAAACCCTGTCAGGATCTGAGCCCTTCTGCAGCCTGCCCAGGTGGGGTTTCAGTGCTGCAGGAAGGTTTCCATCCTGCACTGCAGCTGGACAGCTCCTGTGGTTTCCAATAGCCAGGTTCACTGCCTGCCTTAGCTCTGGTGCAGAACTTGGCTGTCCTTTCACTTGCAGTAGTATTGGTGTCCCTGTGCTGTGTGGAGCTGTATTGACCTTTCAGTCCTGGTAGCAGAGGGAGGATGAATCAGCCCAGCCAGGAAAGAGGCTGCACAAAGGGGATGCTGGCTCCTTTCATGACATGAGTGCTTCACTCCTCCTCTTCTGCACAGAGCCTTGGGCCTGCATCACCTCCTCCCAAATCACAACTGTCCAACAGTTACAGCATTAAAAAAGGATAATTCAAAACAATAATGAATGTTTTCTCAGTCTAAAGAAATCCTAATGCAGCAATTAAATTGGGGCTATACATATTTCAGCCAAGAATCCTCAAATAATTCACAACTTGCTTGATCTCTGAATAACAAGAGGGCAAGGCAAGGTTGTTATTTCTACAACCAAAGACCTTTTATTTTTAATCTATGACACTGAAGAGCCCCAGGCAACTTTCAAGAATAATTGCAATCACTCAGGGTCCAGGGTATTCCTCCTGGACATCCCCCTTATGTAAGGCAAAGGATGAGCAAGCAGCAGAGCTTTGAAGATCAATYCAGCAGTTATTGGTACTGCCCCAGCCCTGCCCTCATCTCCAGCCCCTGTCCTGCCTGGCTCCTTCTCCTCTCCCACATTCCCCACATCACCTGCCCTGCATGAAGCAGCCTCCCCTGCAATTCCTTTGTTCTTGCCTTCAAATAATTTCTAAAATAAGACCCTTTCTCCACAGGTACCCAGAACATTGAAGTAAATAARGAGTTAAGCTAAACTGTGCATTTTTATTCTCTTGAGAGATTTCTCATCTCTTTGGTCTTCTCAGTCTTCTCTCTGCCTGCCTTTTCCTGTGTGCTTCAGAGGGCTACAGAGCAGCCATAGCATTGCACTCAAAAGTAAACATTTATGTATATTTAAACAGCTATACTCACAAAATTAAATATATATAAATAAATATGTGTAGCTACACACACTGGTGTCTCCAGGATGAACAGATGAGCAATGATGGTTGTRAAAAACAATCTCCACAGCAGCCAGCAGCTGTGTCTGAGCTGGAGGARCACATCAAAGCCCTGTCTCTGAGGTGATGGGACCAGTGAAGATCAGCAGCAGGGTCACTTAGGGATTTCTGTGGGAGCTACTATATTTTATRAATGATGATCTGTGATCTCTGAAACTCCACTGAAGGAAAAAGACATTTCCCCAGTACATCCAGATTCCTTTTCCTCATTACATTTCCCAGGCTTTTTACTTTGAACTGTGAGTGTTCTCTGGCTGCCAGATTTTGGAGCTGGGTCTCTTGTTCTGTTCTGCAGCAGGATAATGGTGGRCAGGAAGGGAAATCCCCAGCCAGACCAAGGCCAGCCACTGAAGCAGTCACAGAAAGGAACCCAAAGGAAGACCCCAGGAAGGAATAGTAATAAAAACCCCTGGCTGGGCACTGCCCAGGCTCCCCAGGGAATGGGCACAGCCCCAAGGCTGCCACAGCTCCAGGAGTGTTTGGACACTGCTCTCAGGGATGCACAGGCTGGGACTGTTGGGGTGTCTGTGCAGAGCCAGGAGCTGGACTGGATGATCCCTGTCAGTCCCTTCCAGCCCAGAATGTTCTGTGGCTCTRTGATTTACTATCACACAAACCAGGTACAGCTATTGCTGCCCATAAACAGGAATTTGGTTTCTGAGGTCAATTAACAGCTAAGCACACACATGACTCTCTCCCAGCCTGATCTCTATTGGCCCCATGTCCACACTACAACAAGAACACTCTCTCTTTCAGAGCTGTCTGTGAGCTTTATAAACACCTTAGGCTAAAAAGATGTGGCAGCTTATTTCCCACACCCAAATAATCCCCCTGGTTTGACCTGCAGCTCACAACAACCCAACCAGGTAAGAAAAGCTGCCCTGCTCTGCAGCACTTCCCATTCTGCTGACAAACACAGGCCTTCCTTCCCAGCAGGATCCAGCCTGGCATTTCACATGAGCAGCTCAGAAMCAAAAGCAAGCCCTGCCAGAGCCTGCTGTGAGCACTTACAAATCCAATGAGATAAGGGCTGCCAGCATCTCCCAGGAGGTGAGAAGTGAAGCTCTGCAAGGCCACTGCGGTTGCACGGCGAGTTGGAATGACCACGTACTGCAAAGGAGGGGAGAGAAACAAAAATAGGTGAAATCAGAACCTGCCCATCCGTCTTGCACTGCTCAGTTCGTGCCCAGGGCAGCACAAAACAAAGCAGCCACCCCAGACAGAGCCAGTGCCAGTCCCTGGCTGGCTCAGAGCCTCAGACACCCTCCCTGCTCTGGGGTTTTCCTGCTGGAGGTGCTGAGGGGAGGAAGCTCTGCCCACTCTGCTCCCCTCTCAGCAGTGCTTGGGCTGTCAGCTTTGCCCACAAGACACTTTGCTGTTGTTCCTCAGACTGCATTTAGCCTTTCTGGTGGAGACAATGAAATTTAAAGTTGCTCCACACCATCAGCCTTCCAGTCAAGGACTGTGTTGGAACCTGGGACATTTGGCTATTCCATAACAAAAGTTATTTTGTTTCCTAAACCATCAGCAATCCACATCAGTATGAGAGGCCATGGTCACACATCCTTCCCACTCCATCCCTAGCCACTTTACATTTTTCTCAAAAATTTGTGATTCTATTTGTGAAAAGTGACAAAGTCATGTTAGGAAAATTTTCCASAGCCAAGACAGAGTGTTTTGGTCTGCACTCCTCTAATAGGACATGACACCCTTAGCCAGGTCATGCAGAATCAGTCAGATTACACAGGAGCAGTGGAAAACACAAATTACTTCCCCATGAAGGGACCAGAGCTCACAGATAATAGAGCCCTAACCATGGAAAGGGATGAAAAATTAAAAAACACAAAAACCCAGCAAGCCTCTGTCCTGTAGAATGACCTTAATTTCATAATACACTTTTTAGAGGCAGAAGAAAGCAATTGTCTCTTGCATAAATTGTTAAAGACACTGGCTAAGGACATCWGCATCAAGTCCACATATCCCAGTTTATGAATTGATCCTGTCTTGATTTAAAGGCTGGAAGTAATGAAGAATTCAATAGGTCTCTAAATCCAAGTSAGTGTTGTTTCTGCCTGCAAGCACTGAATCTCCCTGTGCCTTTTSCTGTGGCTCTGACAGGAATGACTCTTGTTCAGCTCTCTGAGGCCATGATCCCTTTTATTTACCCACTTTCTCTCTGATGGGCTGCCYTCAGTCTTTCTTTAGAAGTCCTGCCTTGCCAGGATCCTTGCAACCCCCTCCCAAAGTAATTTATTAATTGAATGTCACCTTTCAGAACTGGCCCAAGCCAGAGATGCACAGAGAGCCTTTAGCTGCCTGAGTGGCAGGGAGGGCTCACTCAGGGCTCAGGACTAAAGAACATTGCAGTGATTGAGTTAATGTTCACAGGGAAGGGGAGCTGTCCTGTCTGCAGTGGAAAGAGTCACCATAAAAACCAGCAACAAAAGAAAGAGCACTGAGAAAATCCACACTAAGGAGAACTGATGCCTATTTAAAATTATCATCCTGTTCCAAGCACAGAGAATTCCAAATTACTGGTAAAATTAGATTAAATGCTTTCCCTTAGGGTTTACCATGATGATCTGCCAGCTCCTTCACCCCTGCTTTGGCAAATCTGCCAATGCACACTGCTGATGCACTTTCCTGCCATGCATTAAGCAGRCACCCTGTTCAGCTGTTGTGCAGCAGAAGAGCAAGGTGTGCTCAGAGCCAGAGCAGCTGTGGGTCAGGCCCTGCCCTCCCTCTGCACCCAGGAACTCAGAGCACAACTTGAAGAGAGAAATCCCAAGAGGAAAATTAGCTCTGAACTTCATTAGAGACACAGAAATGTGCTGAAGGTGAGGATGGGAGCAGGAGAGCCCCACAATTCCCACTCCCCAAAGAGGCAGATAATGGGTGCATCCTGCACAGACCASACAGAAGAAAAGAAAATTTAAGAGTGAGTTATTTTTGTTCTTCCCAGCTCACACAGGGGCAGTGGAGMAGCATTCTGCAAGAGCTCTTTGGGAAAGGGCACCTGAGTAGATAAAGTGAAATTCTACCTGATTCAACAGTTGTGCATAAATGTGAAACATGAAATCTGAAATCTAAAGTATTTTTTCTTTCTGTAAAGTTTACGCTAACCAATCTGGAGAAAAAACCTGCCTGGTTCTGTATTCTATCCATTTTTGTAGCAAAAGGACAGAAGAAATGGCATATTTATTAAAAATTTATCACTTTCAGGGTGTGGCAGTGAATTGATGCTAATTAGAGGAAGAAATCTTAATGATACCCATATCATGTGTACATGTATATATAAATATTTATACACATGAACAAACATATATTAGACAGAATTTTGCATGTGTAGCTATATTATGCATAGTTTTGCAAGTAGGAGTACAGCTTGCAGCTGAACTGAAGAAGTTATTGATGGTTGAAACACCATGAAGTGCTAAAACTTGGCATATTTGCTCTGGAATTCAAGGGACAAACACCCCCCTCCAAGCAAAAACCCAACATGTAGCAAGCAAATGAACATGATCTCCTTGAAAAACATATTGGAAAGGAAAAAGAAGYKTAAACCAGCACCTCCAAAAAACAAAAAAACCAATATACTCCACCCTAACCCTCCTTGAAAAACATTTTGTTCTGATGGGCAGGAAGCAGTTGGTGGCAAACATCTGTTCTTGGAAGACAGGAGTAAATTATAACTCCAAATGGGCATTTCAGTACTAAAATAGACCTAAATTCAAAGCATGCATGGCCTGGTTTGGCCATGGCACAGAAAGTGGAGGTGGGAGAGCCACAGCAGCCAGGGCAGAGGCCAGTGGGGTTGTCCTGGCTCATTCCTGATTCCAGAGCAGGCAGCACTGGGCTGAACAAGCAGCTCTGCAAACCTCTGCTCTGTAAGTAGAGGTTCAGAGAGGGCAGGGATTGCTGCTGACATCTCCTTCCTGTGATGGAACCAGCAGGAGCTGCTCTGAAAAAAGATAATGGGGAAAGCCAAGGACAGATCAGCCTTCTCCCAGGAAAGGCCAAGTGCCAAAGAGGTGAGTTCTGATGTTTATGTCTAAGATTTAATAGAAACTCTACTCTCTCAAGCAGTCTGCTGCCCTTTCTGGGTCAGGACAATTCCTACTGGCCTCTTTCAGCACCAGAGACAAAGAAAACATGCACTGGTGCTATTGCAGGCACTGACACARCCTGGAAATAGCCCAGTTGTCCCTGCTGGTCAGGAAAGGGAATCCTGGGATCCAGAGAGACCCACAAAAGCCAGGCAGACACTGTCAGAAACAAATACTCCTAAATGCAGTGAAAGGAGGCTGCTGTGGTTTCCAGTTCYCAGCACACCATGGAGCAGAACACCTCCACCTGCAGCCCCTGGATGGTTTGGAGTGGGCTGTGCTCCCTCATCCTCAGGCATTCCTCASCCTGCCTTCAAATCTAACCTGCAGCACTTGGAGTGCTGTGTGGAGGCACTCAGAGAAGCAACAAGAACCTCTGGAAATGCAATTTATCTTTGGCTATAAAAATAGGGCAGCATTTTGTACTAAATAAATAACTGGGGTTTATTTTTAGGGGAGGTAATCAGAATAAAAGCAGCATTCCTACATGCCTATGGCACAGCTGAGCACCAGCCTGTGCCTGTTCCAAGCCTAAAGGAAGGCTTTGACTGTACAACAAAACATCAAAGCAGCTCCTCCATGGCAGGTCATGACCATTTAGAAAGAACTSATGTTTGAAAAGGAAACAGAAATATGCAGAGCAATTTTTTTTTTGCATGAATGTCAGGACTGTGCATAAACTGGAGCATGGCTTTTCTCAGCAAAGCCCTAAAGAGGCTGTGATTGAAATAGAGGCACTTTAAATTGCTGCATGGCTCTTACACAGAAATTCCAAGCCCTGTCCATCATCTCTGTTTTAGAGATGTGGTGTGGAGGAAACCCCCACAATTAGCACCAAGCTCCACACACTGCACATGGCTCAGTGTCACACACTTGCCTGCTGCACTGAAGCTCATCCATTATTGCTCTTAGGAGGCACTTTTAATGCTACTTTGAGCTCCTGGCAATTTTAAAGCCAATTTGCAAAGATGGCTGATGAAATCTGTTTCATAATTAGCAAGCTCCACACAAAACATGCCTCCTTTCCCCAAGCACCATGTGAGCATGTGCCTGGGAGCAGATCCAGAGTTGTGCTCAGGAGAGTAAGACCTGTKTTGTGCAGATTTGCATTCAGAACAAGCAGCAGCCTTTCAGGAGCTCAGGCAGAGCAGAGCACTGCAGCACTGGCAGCTCCTCAGAGCCAGAGCTGGCACCTGGCACTGCAGAACAGCCAAGGAGCCACACTCCCACCCTTCTGCAGGAGCAGCAATGCCAGCACAGAGCCAGGAAGAGACAATTACATTGGAAGAGAATAAACAAACATCTTTGCTTTGCCACRGAAATTAAACCTGCAAAACCTCTGGAGGTCCTTAACAACTTGCCCCATTGGATTCTTAAGCAGTCATGGGATCTGTAAATCTTGGGAAAGCTGTGAGAAATCACCTGGGATGCAGTTTGCAAAAAAGCCTCACTCCTGGCATAATGGAATCAGCCAGAACAGTGTTCAGCCAGTATTGAGAGCTTTTAGCCATGAAAACAGGGTAATATTTATGTATAGGATGAAAGTGTTGTTAAGCTTACACTAATAATGCTTTTAAACTCCTTCCCAGCCTCAGGCAACAACAGACACACTTCTGATTACACCAAATAAATAGTAATCAGTAAAATTAWTTTGCCAAACATATAAAGTGCATCTGCTAAAGCATTTCCACATCYTTATGCAGCAAGGACTTCCCACCAAGCTGTCAGTCAAACGTGGCTCTCACCTATTGACAGTGTAAGCCCCCTCTGATCCCCTGTGGGATGTGTGTGACTTCAGCCTGTCTGCTTCCAGCCCTGTGCTCATCTCAGTGATGCTTACATTCATTTCTTTAAAACCTGCACACCTTCACTCATGTTAATGCATCAAGCTGGGCATTAAATACAGCACTCAGACCATTTTCCTAAACAGAGCAGAGAACAGTGAGCTGAGAGGTTGGCAGCAATTACCAAACCCCAGTTTTTAACATGGCTTTAGTTTCTTTCCCACGTTTTGGAAAATTGAAATATTATTTGCAATCATTTCTTACAGAACTCTTTTGCACTAAAGCAAAACATAAATAACTGCAAATGCATCCCTACAAAATGCAACTGAGGATAAGATGCTGGTAAGACAGATGGCAAATCCTATAAAAGCTGTTAAAAAGCTACAGGATATTGAAGTCACTTTGAAATCAACACARAAAACCTCTGTAATTAAATGGGACAATGGCAGCCCTAATACCCTTGATAAAACAGAGCAGTTGGTTGAAAATATCTTTTGGGGTTACCTGGAGGCAACACAGGTCAGATTTCAGCTCTGTCTCTGGCACAGATTTTCTGGAGGACCTTGAACATCCTGACAGGATCCTCCCTCCTGGCAGCTGGGACCACCTCAGGTGAGTCCTTACCTGTGCCAGCCAATGTTAAGAGGGGGATAAAACAGCTGCCATTTAAACCTCTGCACTAATTCTGAGTGGAGAGAACTGGGGTTGCTGCACAGGCAGAGGCAGCATGAGACAGGRAGCTCTGGCAGGAGGCAGGAATGGCAGCTACACACATTGCACTGYCATTTCTTCCTCAGCACAGCTGTCCCCAGGCTGCACATCTGTGCAAGGGCTGAGATACCACATTAGCAATGGCCWCAGCAGCCTTGAACCCAGCACAGGCTGCACAAGCCCATGGAAGTGCCAGGGAAGCCCCAGAGAGCCGAGTCCCAGCACAGCTGACGTGGCAGGGGGAGCCTTGGCAATGAAAAGCTCCAGACTACACTGACAACCTTTGCTCCTCTGTGTTTTACCCACGCTGGGAGGAGAGCATTTAACCAGCCCACCTCTCAAAGCCCTCCCTGCACAAATGAAAGACAGAAAGTTCATCAGGCAATGCAGTGATGGCAACTGCAGAGCTGCCTTCAAATATAAACACAACCTTGAACCTCAGCATAAACAGAACTTAACAGAGGCTCTAAGTTCTTTGCTGAATCAATACATCAACACCATTGTCTTTCCATCTAAGAATACTGAGCCCAATTGTTTCCTCACTGATGTTTGCATAACCAACAAACACAAGTCAAGGGAGTTTTCTATTGATGCCAGACTGATTGTATTTTTAATTCTGTCAACAAGCTGACAAAAGACCTGGGGAGGGTCCTGTAATGCTTCTGTGCCTTAGTGCCTTTCTTTTCATACAGTGAGCAACACCTCCTTCACAACAGGGTTTCAACACATATTATGTTTGATGGGCTCTGATGGAAACCTCTACAAAACATGCAGAGCTCTTGAACAAACCTCCACACTATTTCATGTGAAAATGGGGCTGCTGAGGTCAGCTGGCTGTTTGGAAAGACTGACAAAGCTCTGTGGTGGAGAAAGAATGGAAAATGAAGGACATGAGTTGAAAAGCCCCTGACAGTTTCCTCTTGGACAAGGTGGACATAGTCCAAAAATTCTCTATACTTTCTTTTCCTCTCTGCTCTCCCAGAGGTGGGTTCCTATTGTGCATGTGTTGAATGGTAGGTAGATGGGCTGCCTTTGTGGGCAGAGGAGGGAGGGAGGAAGGGAAGGATTTCCTATTGCAGAACAAAGCTGAGTTATTGATAACAAAGCCCACAAACATGCTGACTGTTAAGGAAATGCTGCCTGAATTCTGTGCTTGTGRGGTTTTGCACAAACATTTAAAATTTTGGGAAATGATTGGAACTCAGAAATGTTGTCCTTTCTGGACATCTCTCCCTGGTGCTCAGAACAAAGGACAAAAAGGATCCTTTTTCTCTCTTTCTCCTTATGTCACTTTTCAGTAATAAAAAATAATAATGAAAACCAGAGCAGGCTGAAGTAGGGACTAGGACCTGGAAGAAATWGTGAACTTCAGGCTGTTCTTGCAAGCTGACAAACTGCTCTGAACAGGGAAAGGTGCTGTTCCAAAGTGCACTCACCATCAGAATGTCTGCTGTGATAGCCCAGTTTGAAAACAGAAGAGTTTCTCCGATAAAAATGCAAATCTGTTGTAACAAAACACACAAAAAAGAGAAGATTTATTCACTTGACATCGAGAGGAAAAATAACCTGTCACAAACTTTCTTTTGTTGCTTATTTTTCTCATACCTACACACTCCTTATTGCTGTTGTGGTTTATCCTGACTATTAACAAACCATAGACTTGTACCAGAGCTCTAGAGGGCTGGCCTGAAATGTTGGTATTGTAAACAAAGTTTATGATCTACAGAGCAGCTAAATTAAAGGCTGACACATTTGATTTTAGAAGAACATGAAAAACCAGCATGAAGAGACAGCCTCAGGCTTGAATACTTAGAATCATAGAATTCTTGAGGTTGGAAAAGCCCTTTAAGGATCATCAAGTCCAACTTGCACTATTCTTTCCTAAAATGCCAGTTRGAAAAGGCAAGAGAGCCACAGCTCCCCAAAGCACAGCCATTTCCATTCCTGGGAACCCAGTTATGTGTTCAGCTCTGCAGCAAACCAGCTGTGGAGAACTGTGGAGGATCCCTTCCCTCCCCAACAGCATCACAGGGTAATATGTGTCCAGTTGAGACTGGAATTCAGTGTGGGCTTTGCAACACCAGTGTCTTGTGGTGAAACACAATCCTTGGCTCTGTGGAGATGCTCAGSCAGAGACATTAAAAGCCACAGAACTGCAAGAGTGGCAGCTGTGMCATGATGTGACCACTGCCACTGCCTTCCCCACACACCAGCTGAGGTTGCCCAAACCCCTCAGACTCCCCTGTCACTGCCAGGAATAATTTGCTTTATTTAGCAAGTCTTACACACTGACCTACAGAAGCTTCCTCTGTTTGTTTCTAAAATTGGCTTTTGTTTCCCAAATATTTTCCCTCCCTATCCCTTTTTTCTGTGACTGGACYTGCTTCCTCTGTGAGGGTGTTTGAGCTGGTCAGTTGGGAAATCTCTGTTTGCATTTTCCCATTGCCTTGAGATGGGCTCTCACTGGAAATGCCAAGGTGGGAACACATCCAATAAACCAAGGTGCAGTCAGGARTGAAGCCATGAGTCCTGTGGGTACCAGATACACTCTCAGACCTGCTCTGAAATCTGCCCTGTTCCACCTCTTGCTGGGGATCTGTGGCTGGAGACACCAAACTGTGTTTGGGAGTGATGGACTCACACTCCTGAATGCAGCATCCATGTGCCCTGCCTGCTCCCAGCACTGCAAACAGGCAGCTTGCCCTGAGCTGGTGTGAACTCACACATCTCAATTGCTACAGGCAGCAAGAACTCRTCCCCTGTGCAGGAATTTAGCACAAGTCCTTTAAATAAATCACTGAAATGCTACAAACTTCAGAGCACACCAGTTCWGAGCTGATGAATGTGTATTTCAAGCAAGCCATGAAACATGAGATTAATAGGTGGSTACTGGTGAAAGGAAAAGAGGAACAAGAGAAAGATCAAAATATAGGATAAAAGGTACTGACATTAAAAAATCTCTGTCCTTCAGCTGCTGATGGGGGCTTCTAAAAATGAGTTCACYCACTGCAAAGGGCATGTGAGGATATGTGGCATTTGTGCAGAAAGGAGATGCTGGGGATGCTCACAGCAAATAGGGCAGCCCCAGAGCAGGGGGCTCCTGAAATGCTCATGGTTTTGACTCCTCACACACTTTTTGAAGCCTCATTTTACACTGAGACTTCACCTCTACATATACACCTATTTGTGACTGCAGCTGTGCTGTGTAACATCCCACCATGGCCATTTGGTGTCTGATTGCTCACCTGTGCTTTTCTGTTCCAGTSATCAGTTGGCCAATTCTGACTCCCAACACTGGGAAATAAAGCAGGKTTCAGAGTGGACACCCCAGCAGCTCTCACAGCAAGTTCTAGGCAGRTCACAAACTCCTTCCAGGACTGTTTGCAAAGGGTGTATCTGTCAATATCTTCACTATTTGTATTTCTCTCTGAAATGCTGGGTAAGACACCCTCATGGACTCCTGAATCTGGAGCAATTCCAGCTCCAGCTCAGTTCTGGGCAATAYTGATGCCTCAGAAGTAGGCAGGTCACCAACAACATGACAACAGAAAGTCCCTGGGGTTGAGACTGAGATGCTGTAAAAGCTCTCTGGCAGGGTTTTACCCTGGGATTTGCTGTTTCTGCAAGATCATAAAATGTCTTTGAGGAACTGAAATTGAGGAACTGGGAACAGTGTCAAAGGAAGGGAAAGCAGAGCATCTCTCTCCAGTCACTTGGCTATTTAAACAAGTGTAAAATCTGCAGCTGAAATGTCTGAGCAGTGTGAGATGCTGATGTCACACATATAATGGGTTTCCAGAGACAGGTTTGAAAACAAARTTTCAAAGAGTTCATATTTCAGAAAAAGTGGGACTTACAGATGTGCAAACTGGTGCTTTAAAGAGCTGGATTACAACACACAAATCCACATGCTGCAAGGAAAACTGAGTGAGAAGTGACTGGACTGTGCAGCCAAGCAAGTAAAAGAGAAATACAGGTGTCTGTGCAGCTAAATGATACAGAATTGTGGTTTCAGTCCATCTTGCCAGCCACTTCACCACTGTCAATAACTTACTGGATCAGTATGAAAAGATTGGCTAGGAAAAGTCATCTGTCTACCTGCCTCAGATGGGAGTGGCTGCTACAGAATGGGAATAGCAACTGCCCCCAGGGACCAAAATCACTTGCAAGGAAGGACTGAGCAGGAGAGAAAYAGTGCATGTGTTCAGGGGAGGAAGAGAGCAGCCAGCACACAACATGTAAGGGCCAGAGTGACCATGTTAGTGGAAATGCGGGTCTTTTCCAAAAAAAATAAAACCTATAAAACCAAGAAATTAAAAAGCAACGGCTCTGCAGGTTCTTGCTGGTGCACTGAACACTTCATTTCAGCTGATGCCTGGMTCAGTCAGCATTAAAGCTCCCTCCCAAGGAAGGGAGGTGGTGATCTGTGGCCACCACAGCTCTCTGTCACAGTGAGAGAACATCCCCTCATGGGKACCCACCTAATTGCTTGGAAGTGAGAAGTTTAAGGCTCTGAGCCAAGGAGGGTTCCAAAAACATTCATTGTCAGTTTTGGCATGGTGTGATCCATGCCAGGAGCCCAAGGACAGTGACAGTACAGCAGGCTGGCAAATGCCACCATGCTGGGGACAGACACTGCCTTGCCTTTCACAGACACAGAACTCAGGGATGTGAGCCAGGACAAGCTGGCAAGGAAGATAKCAGAGACAAGAAAATCAACCCATGAATTTCACTGTATTGTTTCCAGAAGGAGATTTYATCCTGGATTTTGAGACAAGGAAGGTATCCCAGCCCATCATTCTGTTCACCAGTCACAGAACACTCTCCCCTTCATCATGGACCAATGGGACTTCAAACAAAGAGCAAGGGGAAACTGTTACACCATGCAACCTGGCAATGCAGGTCTCCTGCTCCTGTTCTCCTTGAAATACAAGGGAATTAAACACTCTGCAAGTCTGCAAGACTGCAACAGCTCTTGGAATGGCCTGGAAAAACATGAGTTTGTGTTAGAAACCTGTCTTGGAAAGTCAGTTCAGCCAATTAATGAAAGTCAACTAATGGCACTGCCACAAGAATACTTTGTGTTRTGACACTGGTAGCTCCCACCCAGACCTGTCCTCTCTTTCTGGGCATCAGRTTTCCAGCAGCAGAGTATTTAGGGCTRTGGAGAGGCAGTGCTTCTTGCTTCAGCCCAACAGCATCACAAACAGCTCTTATTCCTTATACCCCCTCCATGTGCAGCTGTAACTTCCTTTGCAAATCRTTGCCTCTTTATTAGATTTACTGCTCATCCATAATAAAATAAATTGTTTCTGGGGTTGTTTCAATGATACCATCTATATTGATATACTTAAACAATGCAAAATAGTCACATGGCTATTAAAAAGAAAAAGAAAGAATATAAAACTGAGACTAATAGCTACCTCCTGCTGCACAGTTTTTGCAAACAGTATTTCCAGCCTAGAAAGGGAGAGGTTTCTGTATAAAGAGACTGAGCAGCACAAATGAACATGTCTGTCACTAGGTCTGAGAAAGGAGGAAATCCCAGCTCTGTCTGCACAAAGAGGTGGAGGGAGCAGGTGAGGGGTGTGATGGATCAGTGAAAGGAGGGTTAATGATTCACCAAGCAGTAACACCCTCTCCCAGGCTGTCTGAGGTGATCATCTTGGTTTGTGTTCATGGTCACAAACCAGAGATCTCAATCTCAAATAGCCAGAGGGGGTGTTCYTGGCTCTGTGTTAATGGTTTTGAGCTTCCACTCTTTCTGGTTGTGCTTCCCCAGAAGTGTGGCAGCTGCTGACAGACTCACCAAATAACCACAGCCAGGCCAGTGCTTGAAATACAGAGAAATGAGGAACAGCAGTGTGCTGGGAACTGGTAAATGAATTCTSCTGGCTGCATGAGCATGTGCTGCTGTGTGGGAGTGAAGGGTGGGCTTTCAAAAGGGATCCCACTACTCCAAACATCYCAGACTTTCCCTTCATAAACTTCTCCCAGGTCCCAGGCTTCTCTCACTCTGACATTAACAGGGAACCAGAGACTTCTTCAGTGACTGGATTTTTACTCCCTACTGAAAGCAAGATTCTAGCCTGAGGCTGGATTATTGTAACTGAGCTTTTCTTTCTCCCTTCAGTGTGACTAAAAGAGGGTTGGTTTAGATGAGATGTAAGGAAGGAGTTTTTTACAAAGGTGGTAAARCATTGGCACAGGGTGGCCAGGAGGTGGTGGGTGCCTCATTCCTGGAAACATTCAGATTGGAGGGGGCTCCCAGCACCAAGGTCTAGTGGAAGGTGTTCCTGCACAGTGCAGGGGGTTGGATTACATGATCTTCAAAAGTCCTTCCAATCCAAACCACTCTATTTATCTGGATCTATTTGATAYCTTTTTATAGAATACAATTATAAGCACTCAGGGAGGGGCCATATTTTAATCTGCATTTGTGCAGTATCAAGTACTGTAGGTTCCTGGGCTATGGCAATACAGATAACAGATTGAAATGACTGGRTAATTAATACTGGCCTGGTGCAATCCACCTAGTTATGGAAATGAATGGTGCTGAAAGGGAGCCAAAAGCTTGCCCACAGACAAATTACACTGTAATTGTCATCTGGTACCACTGCAGCTACAATACCCTCWCTGCAAGGGAAGTGCTCAATTTTCCTGTAGCAAAACATTAGGCAAGAGCAATAAAGGTGTGGATTGAGGTGCAGCTAGAACAGCCCAGAGGCTGTGGGTTTCCATGGAGCTCTGCATTCTGATGGCAGCAGGGATAAGCAGTGGAGATTTCAGGCACACTTAGTGCCAGAATGCCGAGAGGCAAAAAGGAGGACACTGAGGAAGGCAAAGGAAACATCCCAAGCTTTCTGCAGGGGACAATGCACCTRTGGTAAGGAGTTTGGAAGGGCTGGCACAGAGTTTTACTCACATAGGCTCCCACGATGCTGCTCTTGGCAGCCACGAAGATGAGGCAGATGAAGATGGCAGAGCCCAGCATGCCCACAGCACACACCAGAGGATCCGCACGCTGCGTCTTGGAGCGGCACCACTTGGTGGCCCCTGCCCCTGTGATCACACCCAGGAAGCCAGTGAAGCAAGTGATGGCTCCAAAGATCAAACTGTTCACAAAAAAGGAAAGAATGAAAGAAAGAAAATAAGAAAAAGGTGGKKTTTTTGTTGTGTGGTTGTTTKKTTT